>CM031240.1:886550117-886972162 GCA_018340775.1 Taxus wallichiana var. yunnanensis | reverse complement strand
CGTTTCTCACATAGTTGGTCATCCACACATTCCACACCGATTCTTTCCCGACATGACATCGAAAAGGTCAAAGTAGAGAAGGTCGTGTGTTGATTTTATTTCATACAGTCACCAACTTTCTATGGTACCATTAATGATAAGTATTAATTGATTATACTAGAATAAATTTAGTTATTTTTATTCTTTAAATTCTCAATGTCTCTAAAAGACAAAATATTTGGATACAATATTATCTCTAGGGAGAAAAAATGATATCATTTCAATGGAAAAAAATGATACCATCTCATAAGAGACAACATTAGTATTACTCTATATTATTTTAGAGAAATAATAATGAGATACGTCCACTTTGATAAAATATTTTTGACGAATATACAATTTTTTTATTTTCCCAACATGAGATGATTTGATTAGATATTGTCTCTAATATTTTCTCAAAACTCCAATAGCAAAGTTTCAAAATAAAATTAAAAATTGAAAGAAAATTTAAGCATGAAAACTTTGATTGGTGTAACATAATTATGAGTTAATGAAATACAAAACTTTGGTTGAAAATTTATCACTATAAACTTGAAACCATATATTATGCCTAAATAATCATTACTATATATAAAGTTTAGTATCTCGTCTTCTCACGTGTGGATTCATGACTCATTTTGTTGAAGTTTGTCAACACTTATTGCTTTCTATATATGTCTTAAATTTCTTTCAAGATACTATGCTTACACTACAAAATCTAAGGATTCAACCATTCCATTGTTTGGTGGGACACTATTTAAGAAAATATGACACGCCATTCAAAATATACTTGCCTAGCCTCTTAAACTAGATCATGTGTCCTTTTATCTTTCATTTGGAGAAAAATATATACTTACTAGTATTAAATTTTCTTGTGTACATGTATCTGTGGACCTTATCCACTAAGTAAAAAATGGTTGGGGTTATCTCTGCACCAATATGTGAAATCTCTCTCCACCAATCTATATTTTTATATTTAAAACATTTTAGTATGGATTTCTATTGAGGAACGAGTTCCATTATGTTTTTCATGATCATTATGTTCAGTAAGGCTTTCCGTTATCATATATAGAAATTTTGTTCAAGTAAATAATGGCGTATTATTTGAGATACTTGCATCCCGTGCATTAATTTGATATTTCTATACGTGACTTCTATACTTTCTATG
The DNA here is from genome assembly GCA_018340775.1 of Taxus wallichiana var. yunnanensis. Taxonomy (NCBI): domain Eukaryota; kingdom Viridiplantae; phylum Streptophyta; class Pinopsida; order Cupressales; family Taxaceae; genus Taxus; species Taxus wallichiana. The sequence goes on along the minus strand of CM031240.1, from coordinate 886,970,976 downwards.
ATTCTCAGTACAACATTTTCCATCGACCGTTGTTTGGATACTCAGATCAGTCATAATTATCTCTTATCTCTTTAGAAATGAATAAAATCTTCATACTATTAAGGAAGAAATAAATGTTTCTATTATTAATCAAGAATATAATTATCAGAAGTTTTTAAATTAAAAAATGTATTTTCTCACCTCTACCTTCTTAAAGATTCAACTAAATGCAGAAATAGTAACTCCGTATTTACAACATACATAGAAATTTTTACACTATTTCTTGTTCTACCATGAGAGTAATTCAATAAGATATCTTGCCACTACAACCTAGTCCTTTTATATTATATTCTCTATGGAGGTGAATCTACTCCTATAATTATTGTACCTCTTCTACTACTTAGGGATTTATGGAATTGATGCGGGAGTATAACTTGCGAGACCAAAACTTTCGTCCCGACCGTTGGATAGTCTTGAAATTTTATAGGGTGGTAGATATATATTAGTATTATGTTGGGGTGAACTTAGCATGCAAGGTTGTGGCCTTTTTGGCATATTTTTTTATGTCCTGGATTCCTTCATCTAATGGCCTAAAGTTGGCTCCAACGTTTTTTCAATTTTGACAAGGTCGTAGAAATTTAAAAACTTTTGTTGTTCTTGTTAGAATAAGTCAAAATTTCACGTGAGCCTTAGTTTATGAAGCTATATTTTGTACGCAAATTTTGGATCCCATCCGATTTTTTTCGCTAGCAGTAATTTTTGGCATTTTAGGTTCTTTTGGCAATTTAGGGTTTTTTGGCATTTTAAGGTTTTAGAATAAACGTGAAATAAAATTTGATTGTAATGATGTAAAAGATTAGTGTGGATTCCAAAATGAGAAGAAAGCTATTTTAAAACTTATGGTTTTTATTTGTAAATTTGTTTATGTGTTTTTTTGATGGTATTTCAACCTCTTACATCTTGATTCACATCGATTGGTATCAAAGCAGGATTTTGATCTTGCAAAATATTTAAGCTAACATATTACATTTTTTGTGTAATTTTATTTCTATTTTATTTATAATCATGGCTAGACACTTGGGAGGGGAGGTTATGCCTATATGAATAGGCATATGTAGGAGCTACAAATACAAGTTAATGAGGTCATAGGAGAAGTTATCCACCTTAGAAGGAGACATGCAAATGGGGATGCACCCAAATAGTGATATTGGAGATGTACCTTGATTAATGAATGAAGGAGGATATGAAGAAGAAAATGAGAGAAATGAAGAAACCTTAAATGAGGGACAATTTTAGGAGAGATTGATCCAGCTGAGGGAAAGAATGACGGCATCAAGATTAATGTTCTTTATTATGGTGCGAGTTACGACCAACGCGGATTTGATTTTCTGTTAAATCACATGGAAAAATTATTTGACTTGAAAACCCTTTCAAAGGAGAATAAGTTTAATTGTGCATGCAATAATTTGTTCGGGCATGCATTGATTTGGTGGGATCACCTACAAAGTGAAAGACAAAGGAATGAAAAGGTAAAGATCCAAAAACTAGAATAAAATGGTAAAGAAGCTGAAAGAAAAGTTTCTTCATGTACATTATACTAATGAATTTTACATTGAAGGGTATACTAATGAATTTTACACATTTTCAATCAGGGTGGAACATGAGAGTTTGAAGAATAGAAGGCTACATGGTATATAAATGGTTTGAGTTACACCATACAAGACGAGATAAGTATTTTTCGAATACATAGCCTTGATGATGCTTATCAACTTGTATTAAAGGAAGAAATAATGAAACAGAGGAATAATTTTATAAGAGGTGTGAAGAGAGGTCCATCATCATCTCCAATGAGAGGAAGGTCTAGATTTGAATCTACAAAAGGTAAATCCTCTAATACTGTAAGGGCATCAAGATTCTAGTCAAAGACGTGGTAACTACTAAAGAGGTTGGGGTTTCAAAGGGGAAGAGTTTATAATTGAGGACGGGGTGGAATAATCACAAAGGCAATATACATGTTACAAATGTGGTGAAGAGGGGCACAAATCTTTTGAGTGTCTGCACTATCCTACACAAGATAGATGGAAAGGAGAACAACCACGAGTAAATCTAGTTGAAGTTAAGAGAAAAAAAGAAATGGAGGTTGCTGTGCGAGACATGGGTGAAACCCTCATGATAAGGAGGATGATGATTGTCCCAAGGAGAAAGAACATATTGTTGTTGGTGTTGATTTATGGCACTATGAACAAATATATTTTGAACAATATATACCTCTGGAGGAAAGGTATGTAAAATTATTATTGATGGTGGTAGTTGTGAAAATGTGGTTTCAACTATAATGGTTGATAAAATCAATCTAAAATGTGAGAAGCACCCATATCCCTATCACATATTATGGTTCAAGAAAAGGAATTAGGTAACCATAGATAAAATATGCCTTATAAATTTTTCAATTAGGAATACCTACAAGGATGAGGTGTGGTGTGATGTTATCCCAATGGATGCATGCCATATATTACTGGGGAGGCCTTGGAAATACAATAGAAAGGTTACACATGATGGAGGAAAAAATACATATACTTTTTGGAAGGATGGTGTAAAGGTGGTCTTGTTACCCTTTAAGGAAGAAGAGAAGAGTGAGGGATTATTGGCTATAAAAGACTTTGTTCTGAGAAATCTAGAAGAAGTTGGATGGTGTTATGCAAACAGAATGTGAAAAAAGGTCGAAATAAAGGACTTTAATATACCTTTTGTTGTGTAAAAGGTACAAAAAGATTACAAAGATGTCATACCAGATGAGCTACCATATGGGTTACCTTTGAAGAAAAATATTCCAACACCATATTGATTTGATCCCGTGATCGACCTTCCAAACTAGGTAGCCTTTCGGATGAGTCGACACAGAGTGAAGAGTTTGATAGACAAGTGACAGATCTAATACTAAAAGTGTTAGAAAGAAAAAGCATGAGTCCATGTGCAACTCTAGCGCTATTCACTACTAAAAGATTGGAGAATGTATTTATACATCAGAGCCATAAATAAGGTCAAAATTAAGTATCGGTTCCTAATTCAAATATTGGATGATATGATGGATGTGCTAGCGGGAGATCGATATTTTATCAAGATTGACCTGCGGAGTGGGTACTACCAAATCTAAATCCGTGAAGGGGATGAATGGAAAATTACTTTCAAAATAAAAGATGGATTGTACGAGTGGATGGTGAGGTCATTTGGGCTATCTAATGCACCCAGTACATTTATGAGGTTAATGAACAAAGTACTTTGAGAATACGATGGTAAGTTTTTTGTTTTCTATTTTTATGATATTATGATATTCAATAAGACAAAGTGAAGAACACTTGTTATATATGAAATTGGTGTTAGACTTGTTATATAAATAGAGTCTATATGCTAACTTAAAGAAGTGTATATTTCTTCAAAGTCTTGTTTTTTCTTGGGGTTTTCATATTAGAGGATGGATGAGGAAAAAGTAAAGTCAATTTTGGAATTGCCTATTCCAAGGAATGTGACAGAGGTTTCTATTTTTCCTGGATTGGCAACTTTTTATAGGAATTTCATAAGGAATTTCAGTAGCATTGCTGCACCCATAACAGAGTGTACAAAAGGGAGGGAGTTTATATGAACCAAGGTAAAAATAGATAGTTTTCATTTGTTGAAGAAGAAAGTGTCAAAGAATCAGCTTTTGGTATTGTCATATTTTAGCAAGGTATTCGAGGTTAACTATGATGCCTCACATGTCTGGGATTGGAGCTCACTTGAGTCAAGAAGGACAAAATCTTGCATTCTTCAATGAAAATCTAATTGAAGTCTAGAGGAAATATTCTACTTATGATGTGGAATTTTATGCTATTGTTCAAGAATTAAGGAACTGGAGACATTACTTGGTAGTAAAGGAATTTGTACTCTTCACTGACCATGAATCCTTGAGGTATGTAAACACACGAAGAAACTAAATAGTAGGCATGAAAAATGGGTTTCATTTTTGCAAGAATATACTTTTGTCTTAAAGAATAAGTCGGGTAAGAAGAATCAAGTTGTTGATGCCTTGAGTAGGCGTGTAGCAATTTTGACAATAATGGAAAATGAAGTAGTAGGGTTTGAGGAAGTTAAGGAATTGTATGAAGGTGATCCATATTTTGGTGATGTTGTGAGATAACTTAAGGACCCTACTAGTTTCCATGATTATTTGATGGTTATTTTTTAGGGGCAAATAATTGTGCGCATCCTTGCTAGTTCCATGAGAGAAAATATTATAAGATAATTGCATAGTGGGGGTTAGCTGGACACTTTGGTATAAGTAAGACAATTTCTCTTGTTGTAGAAAAGTATTATTGGTCAAAGGTAAAGAGGGACAAAAGTAGGATTGTAGCAAGATGTAGAGTGTACCAAATGGCTAAGGGCCATGCACATAATACTAGTTCGTATATGCCATTACCTATCCCTATAGGGTCATGGGTTGATTTGAGTATGGATTTCATGTTGGGACTTCCTAAAACACAACAAGGGAATGATTATATATTTGTTTTGGTTAATAGATTCTCTAAGACTACACACTTCATTTCTTTAAAAAAACTAATGATGCTTCCAAAGTTGCAGATTTGTTTTTTTCAGAAGTGGTTAGATTGCATGGAGTTCCAAGAACGATCACTTCAGATCCAACATGAGTTTTTGAGTCACTTTTGGAAGACTCTATGGAAGAAAATGGGGACAAAACTATAGTTCAGTAGTGCATATCACCCCCAAAATGATGGGAAGACATAAGTAGGGAACAAAATCTTGGGAAATATCCTATGTTGCATAGTTGGAGATAAGCCAAAACAATGGGGACTTAGTTTTACCACAAGCTAAGTTTTCCTATAATAGCTTCGTAAATAAGAAAACCGGGAGGTCTCCATTCCATATTTTATATGGTAGAATCCCCGAAGGGGTCATGGATCTGATTGTGCTACCCAATGAAGATAAAATAAGTGATGATGTAGAAGCATTTGCAAAACACATTCTACAGTTATAGGATGAAGTAAGGGAAAAGTTGAAAGTGGTTAATGCTCAATATAAAGTAGTTCTGCCGAAATGCCAGCGAGGAGGTCAAGTGTATTTGAAGAAGGAGATATGGTGATGGTTCATCTTAGAAAGGAGAGGTTTCAAAATGGATATATAATAAACTAAAGTATAAGAAGATTGGGTCATGTAGGATTCTAAAGAAAATGAGTGATAATGCCTACAAGGTGGAGCTACCTGACAAATTTTCTATCTCACAAGTTTTAATGTTTATGACTTATATAAGTTTCTACAGGTCATGGTTAAAATTTTTTGTTGCTGGAAGAAGAAATAAATTTGGAGTAGCTAATGCCGAAGAAGAAAAAGGAAAGGGTAATACGTGTTTGGGACCAAAAGACAGTCACTACTAGACATGGGAGCTACAACAGATATTTGGTGCAATGGGAAAGCTTGCAATAAGAAGAAAATAATTGGATTCATGAGTGGGAGTTCTAGAATATTGACAGTGAAAAATTAGATGAATTTCATCAACTGAATTCGCATGAGCTGAATTCTTTTCAACCAGGGGAGAATGATGTGGGAGCATAACTTGTGAATACCATAACTTTTGATCCGACCGTTGGATTGTCTTCAAATTTTACAGGGTGGTAGATATACATTAGTAATAGGTTGGAGTAAAATTTTTGTGCAATGGTGTGGTAATATTTACACATTTTTAGGTTTTATTCCTTCATCTAATGGCCTAAAATTGGCTCAACATTTTTTTCGCTTTTGACTAGGTCTTAGAACTTTAATAACTTTTGTTTTCCTTTTATAATAAGTCAAAATTTTGCATAAGCCTTAATTTATGAATTCATATTTGAAATGAAAATTTTGGGGCCCATCCGAGTTGTTTTTCTAGTAGGTAATTTTTGGCATTTTAGGGTTTTTTGGCAATTTAGGGTTTTTTGGCATTTTAGGGTTTTAAGAGTAGAAATGAAATAACAAGGATTGTAATGATGTAAAATATTATTGTGGATTCAAGAATTATAATAAATCTATTTTGAAATTTATTTTTTTATTTTTAAATTTGGTTTTGTGTGTTTTTGAGGTATTTCAATCTCTTAGCTAGATTCACTTCAGAATCCTCTTCCATTAGAAAATTATTTTACTCTTCCTTCACCTTGAATATAATAGACCGAGGATTTAGTTAGTGATAGATTATATGATCCATTATTGTTGTAGAAATTAAACAAATTCTTATACAAAAACAACAAAACAAATAATAAAAGAAAATATAAATAAAAATAGAGTATCCACCGAAATAAAGTCTAAATTTTGCATCCTAACTCTTTTATTTATTTTCTTTATGTCATTGAACTTCGACTCATTATATTCAGATATTTGTGTGTGCAATCTATCATTTATTCTACATTTGTATATGAATTTTGATTTCTCTTGCAATATATAAAAACCTTCTCCAAAACTTAGCTTCAAACTACTCTAAATGAGCTTTCTAAAAATAAAACTTTCCTAGACCTCTAAAACAAACATATGTTGTGCATGCATAAACCTGAATTATTTTTTCTATCTTAATTTCTCAATTTCCCAAAATAGAACTGAATTGGACTCATACAAATACCTATGGACTGCAAGAAATTACTCATTGTTCTTTGTTAAACTTAAACTTTATAAATGGGAGAAATTACATGCATATTCCAACACTTCCCCTTAATTTCAATTTTGAAGATTTGATTATTATGGATACGAGTTATCATTTCCCAATCTAGCATATTCATGATCATAAACTCAAAACAACCTCTAAAATATCAAAACACTTCCCTTGCCAAAGCCTTTGTAAAAATACCAAAGAAACTAACCTTTGGATATACAAAAATTCAAGACAATTTTCTTTGTTGTTAACTTGAACTCCCTCATGAAACGATACCTCATATCAATATATCCTTGATCCTCTTATGAAAAAAAAGTTTTAGAAAATGCTATTTCTAAGTTGTAAAAAAATCTACATAGCATCTTTTCATTTTGTCTCAAATTTTTCAATACTCATCTCATCCACATAACTTAACATGCTAATCTTGTTACTACTATCATACTCTCCCTCTCTCAAGATAGTGTGAAAATGGGATTCTTATTTAAATCTCGTGAAACCACTTATGTTCAATATTTAAAAACATAGCTAGATGTTCTTTTCTTGTCATTTATACTACCAACATTATCACTATTTGTATAGCCTATGAGTTTGAACTCATCTTAAGTTGTATAAATTTTTTTGGATTCTTAGTTCTACATACATAACTCAAAATCCTTTTTTCAGGCTATCAATTTGATCTTTTTATATTCTATGAAAACCAAGATGATGCTCACACCATACATAATAGTAGACCTTATGGCTATAAAATCCATGAGACTTCCAAATAACATTTTTAACAATGTTTGATCCATAAATGATTCATTTTCATCTTTGCTTGCATTCAAACCTACTACAATTGTGTTTGCAGGAAGACGACTTGAAGTTCAACATGTTGAATCTCTTCAGAGCTTCATTAGCATAGTTTTCATGTGTAATAAAAACTCCACCTTTTTATTCTTAAAATTCAATGCCCATAAAATAATGCATAAGACCTATATCTTTCATCTCAAATTATGTATTCATGGTTGATTTGAATGAATCTCTAGATAATTTTTTAGTTATGATTAAATCATCCACATATAAACAAACAATCAAAATCTTACCTTTCTCATTTATATTGGGTGTATAGATTAGTCTCAATCTTTCTCCTACACAACAATTTTGTATAAAATAAGAATCAATTCTATTATACCAATCTCTACATGTTTTCTTGAGAATTTAGAGTGTTTTTCTCAACATGTATACCTTTCCTTCATGTCCTTAAATATCATAACCTTCTAAATTATTCACATAAACTTCCTCTTCAATAAAACCATTCAAGAATGTTGATTTAACATTCATCTGATAAATATACATTTTTTTGTAGCTCCAATTGCTAAAATCATTCTTAGCATGTCCAAACATGCTACTAGTAAAAATTTACTATTGTAATCAACTCCATATTGCTGCATAAAACCTCTTAGAACTATCCTTGATTTATGTTTCTTTACTTTTCCATCATCATTGTATTTGGTCTTGTAGACCCACTTCACTCCTATAACATATTTTCCTTTATTGAAATCTACCAACTCCCATGTTAGATTCTTCTCTATAGAATTTATCTCATCATCCATGAATAGAGCCCAAACTTTATTGTTTATAGCCTCTTCAAAGTATACTATATATGTAACTTGAGAAAATAATGTAAAAACTGAAAAAGAGTTAGTTTTATCAACATTATAAATCTCACTAAGACTCTTTGTTTTTTTCTGCAAAAGGCTATCAGATGATGGACTATTTTGTGCTAAAGGAGTTACTTCTTGTGTTCTTTATAATGTGTCTTGCATAGTTGAAGATGACTAAAATATTGGAGACCTCCTAGCTATAGATGGAGGTGTGGTTTGTGCTTCAACTTGATATGCTTTTCCACAATTTGAAGAAAATACACTACCTTGTTTTTCTATAGTTTGATCCACCATATCATCATGAGGAATAGTTTCTATATACTAACTATTAACTCTATACTTCCATCCCATGCTTAATTTTATATAAATTATACATCCTTTTGATCACAACCTTTCTAGTGAGTGGATTATACAACTTGTATGTTAGTTATTCTCTCTCGAATATCCAAAAAATAGACATTTTTCTCCTTTTTTATCTAAATTCTTACTTATCTCATCAAGCACATGTGCATATGCCACACAACTAAATTTCTAATTTTAATGACATCATGTTTCATGATAGTCCAAGTTTGTTGAGGAACCATATTCTTACCAATTTTTTTGGACACCTATTAAAAATGTAATAAGCAGGTTTATACTGCTTCTTCCCAATAGTCATTTACAAGATTTTTTGACTTCATCATATTGCTTGTCATTTTTATGATGGTTTTATTCTTCTTCTATTATGTACGCCATTCTTCTATAGTGTATACCTTGTAGTAAAGCTGCTTATGGCTTCCATGATATTTGTGAAAATTTAGAAAATTATTGGAAACATACTCACCTCATGTGTCTTTCCTCATAACTTTGATGTATTTTTCACTTAGATTCTACACTAAATCCTTGAAATATTGTAATATATCAAAATCATATGATTTTTGTCTCAGAAAATATACCCATGTCTTCCTTGTATAGTCATAAATGATTTTCATAAAATATAAACAAGCTCTAATAGAATTTGTTTGCATAAGTCCACATAATATGAGTGAATAATATCAAGTGGTGCACTTGCTTTTTTTTTTTTTCGAGGAAATACTCTTTATGTTGCTTCCCCAAAATACACCTTGCACATACTCTCTCCAATTTCTGAATCAAGCGCAAAAATTTTACCATATTTTTCCTTTTAAATATTAAATTCAAACATCCAAAATTTAAATGTTCAAATGTGAGATGCCAAAACCATCATTCATATGTTATAACTGATTGAAAATTTTATTGGGTTCATTGAGCTGCAAGACTGGATTAGTGCAACTCATTTGCATTAGTGTGACTTGCATTTACATTAGTGTAGGACTCGATGAAAGACTCATTTACCTTATCACACAACTCTTTTACACTAGTGCATGATATTGTGCATAGATTTGTATTAGTGCATGATTTATTTGGCCTAATAAAAGACTTGGTAATGAACCGAGCTATTGATTTGGCTACAAATAGATCCATTTTCTCTTTTTTCATGGTTGTAATATTTAAAAATATATATATTATTACTCATATTCAATTTTTCAATTAACGGAATGCTACGGGTTTGTCCACAAATGACACATTCATTATCATCAATATAAAATTTATATGCATTTTTATGAATTGTCCAATACTCATAAGATTGTGCTTCAAACCTGCAACATAGTAAACATTATGTATAATCTTTTGTGCCCCCTTTTTGTTAGATGTTGATTATTCCTATTCATTTTCAAGAAAATGGACCATTATTCCCAAGAGTAACATCACTCTTTAGTGACTCATTTGAATTGGAAAATAAATCTAAGTTACTTGATATATGACATTTATAACCATAATCTAAACACCATACATCATAGGGACTCTCTTGTGATAGATTGTACTCAATAAGTGATAGAGAAGGTATTTCTTAAGAAATCCTTGTGCATGTGCAATAAACATGAAGCTTGTATATCTTCTAACATGATTTTGATTTTTCCTATTCTTATCATGTAGTGTCATTTCTTGTAATCATAAGAATAGTTCTTGTACTTCTAGCAATAGTGACATTGCACATGAGCCTTATCATGTCTCCGACTCAAAACTAATTATGATTGTGTTATTGACTTTGTCCTCTTCTACTTGAGTTTGATGAACCGATGTTGTGTCCTCTAGAAGAACTTATTCCTCTTCCTCTAAGGATGATCATTCCTCTTCCTCTTCCATGAATTCCTCTTATATCGATGTAAAAGTTTGATCTATAATTTCATGTGATCCATGTAACCTTTGATGATTATTTGTTAGTGATGCATGCAACTCATCAATTAAAACATGACTTATATCATTAGTTTCTTCAATAAAAACAACCAAAGGATCAAATTTTGTAGGAAAAATCATAAGCAATATTTAAATAATCCTTCTATCTTCAATAGTTTATCCATGGGATTTAATCTGATTTACTAAGCCCATTATAAAATTAAATAATGATTCTATGGAATCTTAATGTTTCATTGACAAATTTTCAAAATCTCTTTGATGTATCTCTAGTTTGATTGTTTTAACTTTCTCTATACCTTGATACACAACTTGGAGAGTGCCACATGTAATTTTTCCTTGACCTGGATACTACCACTCTAGGAAATATTGTTTAATGCATGGCTTGATTAATATAGAAAATAGATTTTCTATATTTCTTTTTTAATTCCTCCAAATTATCTTTCTCTCTCCATGAGAGTGTAGTATATGTTGGTGTATCTACAGGATTGGTGTAACCATTCTTTAAAATCTCCCACACATCCTAGTATCTGAATAGTGCCTTCATTGTGAATGATCAATATTTATAATTCTTTCCATTAAACTGATGTGTTTGTAGACTTGATAAATACACACTTGATGTAGAATTCATAACTTGCTATTAATTTAATAACCTCTTGGAAAAACCTTTCCTGGATACCAATTTGTAGAAATTAAGAAGTCTTATACATCAAACAACAAACAAATAATAAAAAACATAAATAAAAATAGAGTAACCACCTGAAATCAGCATTGTTGTGTGTAACTCTATTATTCATTTTCTTCTTTCCTAGAGCTTCAATCATTACATCTAGATATGTGGGTGTACAACATTGTCTACATACATACCTAAGAATTATTCTACATCTCGTTTATACTAATTATTATTGCTTCTAATATATAAAAATATTCCTTAAACTTAGCTTTTAGAGCTTTCTAAAAATAAAACAACAGACCTCTAAAACCAAATAATGTTGTGCATGCATGAAACATGCTTCGTTTGTTTTATTTCACTTTATCTTTTCATAAAATAAAACTGAACTGGAATTATCTAAATACCTACAAACGCATGAAATTAATCAAACTTCTCTTTTCTAAACTTAAACTTCATGCATGTGAGAAATAACATGCATATTCCAAAAATTGTTCGGATATGATAACTTTTAATGTTAATGGTTGTGCAAGATTCCTTCTTAAGAGAGTTTTCCATTATAAATTCTACCTCAAATTGAGGATCCAATAGCTAATCCTTATGACATTTTTTTGAGTGCATGAATTTCTATGTTTATAATTATGTTTATTTTGCAGAAATATAATAGTAATATTCATGAAGATTTCCTCTAACTACATATATTACAATTTTATATTTATAAAGAGCAAATCTTGCATGATTTTTATTAGTCAAATTGGGTATCTTAAGAGCACTAGTTTGGAATGATGATTTTATATAATACTATATAATAGTTGGGATCGAGAGAATGTAATTTTTAGGAGAAAAAAATAACGAAGGTATTATAATATCATTGTCCGATTTTAATGAAATCTATACACCCATTTTAACAAAATAGTAACATTTCTTTTTTTTAATATTAAATTTTACATTTACAAGAACAATTTTTTATGCAAATAATGTCCTACAATGTCTTCAAAATTTTAGTTAATTTTTATTTTATATTCAATGGACTTGGGACTTAATATAATCTACATATTCCTCAATCATCTATTTAAATTATTTTATGAATATAAGCAACCAATATACAAGATCAATGAATGATATATTTTCTTTTTTAGACGTAATCAGAAAAAGCGGTTTACCACTAAAAAAATATTCTCACAACTCATTGATATTGTTTTTCCAAATTAGTAACATTTTTTGAAGCTACCAACATGTTTCCAATGACCCTCCCATCATTTTTGTAGAATTAGTTTAATACCTACATCTATTACTTCTATCTTTACTTAAAATATTATCACTTATGACCGAATGTGTGGGGAGTGGATGGTGGAAAAACAAGACCATTAAATTATGAGACCTAATTTGAATGATTACTATTTTTTTTTTCAACACCATTATTTGAGTTGAAGCTTAAGAAAATTCTCACAAACCAAATGAGATATCATCATGTACTATATTATACTACATATGTTATTATATATAGACTCAAAGCTTAGACATATTTGCTATTTTCCAATTTACACAAAATGAAAAAGAGATCACAAGCCTCACTACAATTATTATTAGTACTAGAAATATTGTGACATCCTATATATTATGGTTTTTTTATGAAACTTAGATATGTATTTATTTATTTTGTGTAATTAAATTATATCTTTCAAAGTTTAAAACTGGGTTGAGTTAATTTCATGCTACTCATCTATGTCATCTTGTTCTTATTTTTACATTTCCAAACATTCCTGTATGGATTGAGTACACCATTATCCACTTCTTCATTTGTCATTTGTAATGGGAATATACAATATATTAATTGTTTTTGTAATGACCACATTCCTCCCACTTAAATCCTCGAGAAAACCCGATAGCAAACATGAAAAATTATGGAATAATTTTTTTTGAAAGGTTCTAAGGCCTTAGTTAGGATTTTAATTAAATCCCGATTATAAAATTTTAAACAATTATATGGCAAGGACTAACATAAAGACTAATATTTTTAACCCAATTTCAAATAATGTTACAATTTAATTCTTTCTCTTCTAGACTTAAATATTTTATTTAAATAATCCTCATTTAGCTTTTCATTATTTAACTCCATTAATCCCTTTTAAAATAATTTATTTAAGGTCAAAATCAATTTTATATTAAATCATACTAGGATAATAATCTTGCATTGTTAAATGCATGTAATTTATAATAAGTTCATTATTCTAAAAGGGGCAAGTTGCACAACTTAGTCTAACCCCTTAGGCCCCATTTAACATTACACACACCTCATTTTATTTATTTCATTCCCACCTAAATACCCCATCACTTAAGTGATGTAGGGTTCATCCTACACCATTGGATCTAATCTATCTAAGCCATTAGATCTAGGTTAGACTAAGGAAACCCTAGATATCCTTATGGGTTCTCTTATATTCATTTTCTAAATCTAATCTCTCATTTCTCTTGTTTTTTTTTGCAGGTTAAGGAAGGAGGAGAATAAAATGAAGCCATGGAGGCCATTAGAGAAGATTGAAAGCTATCATTTGTTAAGTTTTTCGTGATTAGGGCAAGGATCTACCTATTTCCTTTGTGGGTTTTGGTTCCTCTTCTCTATTTATTTTTTAAATGGTATTTTCTTGCATATTAAATGTATATACAATGAGTATATACCCATTTGGGTAAAACCCGAATATATGTTTTAAATAATAATAATAATAATAACTTTTTTTTTGTTTTTATTTCACCCAAAAAATTTCTTGAAAATTTCAGAGGGTTTGATTTATACAAATCATTTTTTTAATACCAAAATATATGGTGTCATATATGTATGTGTGTGTGTGTGTGTGTGTTTTTATAAAGTTCATTTGGCTACGGAAAAGCAACAAATAATACAGTCCATGAAAAAAAAAACCAAATAGGCCACTTGGAAGAAAAGTCATGGAGTATATGTTTTGAGTATTAAATTTATTAAAAACCACACCAAACCGATTCATCAAAGTTTGCATTACTTTACTAATTTTAATTACTAATAAATACTAATATAAAATAGGTACTACTTATGAAAAAGGTAATGTGTTTATATATAAATAATAAATTGTTCTCTTAAAAGTAAATACCTCCCCACGTGGCTAAAACTTAATTCATTAAATTGATTTTTTTATTTATTTAAATAGTTTTAGTTTATAATATACTTTATACTATATATGGTATAATATATATATATATATATATATATATATATATATATATATATATATATATATATATATATATATATATATATACACACACATTTTGATTATAAAATTATTAATATCACTAATATTATTATTTATAAGGTTTAATACCATTTTTTTTTTAAAGTGATGATATTAGTATATAATAATATCAAAACTATTTTAACCATTTAGTTAAAATTTTTGGGCTAAATCTAATAATAAAATTATAACATAAGTGGTTTATTAATCCTCTTTATACATGTAGTTGGGAAGGGAAACAAACTATTCTTAAATGAAATTCAATTCAATATTCAAGTAACCAAGGATTGTCATTAATGTCATTAATCAATATTTATTTCCCATCCAAGAGCACTAACCTTTAAGAATAACAGATTTTCAATGTAACTCCTACACACAAATTTTGATTTATGAGAGCTTAGTTTCCATTTACAAGATCATTACAAGGTTCCCATTCATATGAAATAATGAGAATCATAATTAAACATTTACAAGGATCTAACCAATCAATAAGATTACATCCAATATAGTGTTGGTAAAATTTACAAGTTGTAAAGCCAAAATAGATCAAATTTCACTCCACATGCCTTTTCCCAACAAGAGCATTCCATCCATTGAACTCGTCATCTTCATCAAGCCAAGAACACACAACAAAAAAATGGGGGAGTAGGAAACACTCTCCACCCAACCAAAATATCCAATGAGGGAGAGAAGCCTTCTTCCTCATTGGCCCCGAGCCCCAACAAGGAAGTAATGAGGGCTATTAGACAACCATGGCAACTCAAAAATGGCTTCCACACACAAAATCAAACAAGAGATTCAATGAATTAACAAAATACCAATCTTGCAACAAATCAACAAATATCAAAACACAAAGGCTTCATGCTAAAGCCATGGAGGAGAAAGGAACATGGGGGTTCTTCTTATGCCTCCCAAGGGCTTGGGTGTCCACCTATGAGCCTCCAAAAATTTCATCACAATACACACAACACTCTTATGCCTCCCTCCAAGAAGATACTCCACTCTTATGCCTCCCTCACTCTTATGCCTCCCTCAAGAAAATAACAAGATAAATACAAAACATATTTATCAACAAGGTGGACATCCCAACCCAAATCCCTCCTAAAATCCCAATAACATTTCTCTTATGCCTCCCTCAAGTTTTACCCCCATTTCCATTTCTCCCACAACCTAAGAATCAAATCTATTTCCCATAATCATAAGCAATACAACCACCATCATCCACACATATGAGTACCACAAATAACAAAGTAAATACAACCTTCCAAATGAAGAGGATCAAGCACAAACAAGTTCCAAGCCTTCCAAAATCCTAACCAAGCACCATCCATTCCAAGCTCAAACACCATTCTCAAGCAAGCTCTCCAAAATTTCAAACATTCCCAAAAATAAACAAAGTAACCCCCAAATCCTCACACAAAATGAAATAAATAGAAAAGAGGGAGAGAGGGGTGATGTGGCTCCATGTAGGATGCCACATCATCTCTCCTCCAACCCACATCACCAAGGTCAAACCCAAACCCCAAAGCATAATAAATTGGTGGTTGGGGAAAAGACCACCCTCTTACACACTCAACCCAACCCACACCCCTAAGGACAAAATTAAATACCCATGTAAGAAAAGTGCACATAATTGCTCTTTTCCTCCATAAAAACACAAAATAGGACCTAAAATAAGTCCCTCACATCATAGGCCTAGTGGGTGGGTCACTTTAAGAGGTGTGGGACAAGCTTAACTTGTCCCACAAGTCACCAAAATGGCCTAGAAGGTCAAAATCCGAATTTCACATGAGAGATTGAGTACACACTACTTCAAAACAATTTAATTCATTCTCATCCAATACACATAAAAAACTACCAAATCACATTTATTTCTCCCTTTGTCACATCCTAATTAACACTAGTTAAACAATTTTAATAACTTAAGAGGGGTGTTAAACAATAATAATAAAGTGACTCCACATACTAATAAAAATACAAAACTCACAAATAAAATAAAATCAACAAGACAAAATCACAAACTTACCCAAGGTCACTATTGAGGTCACCCCCAATGGGGACCTCCAAAAAAACAACAATACACAACATACAAATACACGAGTTGCCATGGTGACCTATTGCCAATACCCCACATTCCTTCGTTGTTGGTCTCCTATCCCCGTAGTTTGTTGTGCTATAATTTCCTACAAAATCCAACAATACCTTTCTGGCCTCGTGGCCATATTAATGACATCAAAATAATAAAACACATGCATGTATACATAACAATTTACATCATTGAATATCATAATTAAACCAATGTTAGAATCAAGTAATTCACCAATTGTTTAATTTTCTAACATTTCGATTATAACAATCCATCAATTTGCACTAAGATCACAACATCAACAATCATCTAGAAATATCCATAATTCATGTCCAATACATCCATACAGTAGTAACAGTTAGAACATCGAATACTGATATAGGAATCAAGCATATAAATTTACCACAATAGTCACATCATGTCGCAAGTATAACATGTATGTACTGTCTATCCAATAAGTAAAACAAGTGTATCAATGTCCATCTAGAAATGTTTAATTTTTATTACGATATCAAGGTCTAGGGATCCAATAAAGAGTGACCAGAGCCTAAACAATACAACAATAGTAATGACATAACAATCAGTCTTTAACAAGGTAACTATTCTAGATCATCATCATCATATCCTTAAATTACCATCAAGGTCCACAATACGACATAGAGTCAAGGTAATAATAATAATCAAAACACAATAGAAATCTTGGTGTCCACACCTTTTAATTTTCATGCTAACTAGAACACAGCAGTCATGTTTACGATTATAAACAAGACTCATGGTTCATTTAGTATCGAAGGGAAGTGGGCATTATAGTTTTTAAAAGATATTTAATTAAATGTGTTTTGTAATGCCCACTATTTCGAGACACACAAGACAACAAATAAAATTACAGGATAATTTTAATTTTCCTTATTTAAAGTATAAAACGACATTACAGGAGGACAAAAAGGTGACAACTAACTTTTGAACAACTCCTGACACAACTATGACCACATAGGCAACACAGAACATCCAACACCCATCAAGGATAGTTCACTTTTCTCTTTGACAAGACACAACAAAGAACCCAACTACGGTACATAGTAATGAGATTGAGTACACCCCATGGTGTAAAAATCCTTTAAGGTTATTTATTTTATCGATACATAGCCTTCACTCTTGACTTACGTTCTATGAGATTGAAGTTATGAATCATATAATTCTTCTTAAGGGGATTAGATTTCTTTCATTTATTCTAGAGATGTTAGGCTTGGATAAAACTTTCTATAAAAGGATCATCTTTAATATGACAATTACCAAGAGTGATCAGGCTATGAGATTAACGCTAAAAGGGTAGGGTGAACCAATCCCCACAAGGTTATCTTAAACAACGTGAGCTACAAAATCTCGTTCCAATATCCATTGCACAAGGAGACGAGTGAAAGCTCCTATCGAGGGATGAACCATTTTAGGTTTGGATCAACAACCTCATAGTGCACGCACTAGAAATTTTCTCATGCATAAGACAAGGTTACAATGTACTATGTTTAGGGTTAGAGTGAGAAGATCAAATTTATTTCATCATCATGATCTCTTTAGTTATAACCAACCTTTTACTTGAGGCTAATAATTTAATAAGAATGGTTAAAATTTTATCAAGTGTAGTGCCCACTTCCCTTTGACACTTTTGATATTGATCATGATATTGTTGACTATATTATGGACATTATTATAGTTTTGATTTAGTATGGTGTTAGATGTCAGATCATGGATTATTGTTGACTCTGATTCATATATGATGCATGATGATTGTTAGAGACATTTTATATAGTAGATGACATTTTTTTGGACATGGTTATATATATTTATGGATGTTGTTAGGACATGTGATATTTGGATATATTGAGTAGACCGAGAAAATTGAATTTAAAATTGATGATTATATAGTTGCTGATGAAATTGTAAGTGATATTGTTGATTTTATGGATGTTGTTGTGATTCATATATATATTGATGATTTTGAAATTATATTATATTCATTTGGATGTTCTGATATGGCCATGAGGCCGAAGGGGTATTTTTATTATGCAAGTTAAAAATATCACAACAAACATCACGGGATTGGAGACCAACCGCATTGGAATTCTAGATGAATTCAACAAGGTCACCATGGCAACTTGTATTGTTCGTGTGTGTGTGTTTGATTGTTAGGGATTCCCATGGGGGGATCACCTTTAAATGTTACCAAGGGTTATGTGTATTTATTTATTTGGTTCCTTTTTATTGATGTTTGTATGTGTTTATTAAGTAATGTGTTTACCTTTTCATTATTTATTAATTGTAGTAATTTAAGGGTAAGTGCACCAAGTTGGGGAGACAATTAAGTGGACATCAAATCCTGAATTTTACATTAAAAACAGAAAAACATCAAATTTAGTCTTCCTTAGGACTTGAACCATGCCAAAAGTAAAAACTATGTCATAAAAATGGTACCATTGCGTAGGGAGACTATTATCTTTGTATAAATACTTATTTTAAAGTGAATAGAAGAGGATAAATATCATTTTATAATTTTTACTAATAGTAGGTTTTAAGACACTTTTTCCCGTGAATGTTTATGTCTACGTTTAAGACTGTAAATTTGTTTCACTTATCAGAATGTGATAAAACTTATACCATCCCAACCGTGGTGAAATTATATACATGTTAAAAAAAAAATTATTTGATTTCAATATTTTTTGATGAAGTTATGGCGGGAAAACGGAAAGTGCTCTGTTTTCTTTATGTTTTCATACCACTTTCACGGAAAAAATCATAAAAAATAAAATATTACTCAAAAAAATACAAAATAAAATCCATCCCAAGATAGATAGTGGCATATAACTTCTCACCAAAGGAAAAATATATATATCAATTTTTGGTCATCCAAATTGTGGGCAAACGGACTATAATCTTATAGGCGTTTTTAAAAAAAATACCAAGTCATTGAATTTTGAGTGTTTAATATAGCTAATCTTTTCCATTTTTTACAAAAATTAGTATTTTAGAAACTAGATTCTGGATGCTATGATTCATATTAATATAATTTTGTCTAATTTTGAGTGTATGTATTGCTAATAATCCCTACAAGTTGATATTATGTTGTTATTTGCAATATGATGTCCACTTAGATGACCCTATATTTGTCCATCAACTTCTGCACTTACCCTTAATGTGAGTAATCATATTGTTAAAATAAATTAACCAACTTAGGTCATAAGAAAGTAATTATTAGAGTGGTTGACTCTTGCATTAAGTGTTGTAAGAAATGTGTAAGTGATGTGTAAGATATGTGTAAATTAATTTTGGAGTATGAAACACTCCCACCTCCTTTTGAAATTCAAATTTGTCCTTGGAAGCTGATTTTGGAAGCTTATGGGACAAGTTAAACTCATCCCATACCTCTTAAATTTGCAAGCCAACCTTACCTGTGGTTGGAGGGTTTAAATAAATCCTTCATTATTAATTTTATCGAGTCAATTTGTATTCTTTTATTGCACTTTCTTACATGCTTTCAATTTCAGTCCTTATGAGGTGTGGGTTTGATTTGAGTGTGTAAGTAAAACTGTCATTTATTCACCTACTTATTTATTGTGCTTTGGAGATTGAAGTTGACTTATGAGTTGGAGTTGAGGATGTATGATGGGGCATTCCACTTGGATCCACCTCATCCTCTTCTCTTCCCTCTCTATATATTCAAATTCATTTTTATTTTTTGGGGTTACACTCTTTTGATTGTTGTACTTTTATATAATTCTTTTGGGGGCAGAATTCTTTTACTATTTGGAGCTCTTGCTTTTCGAAAATTTGCAGATTTTTACAGACCTGTGTTTTGTTGATCTTGGGCTATTTTGCATTGGAAAGCTTGCTGGTTGGAACTTGAAACAAACTCCATTATGGAGAGGTAAGAGCTTAGCTCTTGGAAATTCTCTCCTTTTATTTGTATGCATATGTGAATGGTTGAATGTTTGAATGTGTTATTTTATTTGTTGGTTGGTTAGGTAGATGGCCTAGGGATGGTGTAGGAGAAGACTATCTGACATTTTGTGGGAGGAATAAGTGTTTTGGGGAGGTATAAGTGGTGAGGGAGTTGGGATTTGGGTTCCACCTTACAAAGAAATAACTTGCATTTATTTACTCGTTATGTGGTGCCATAAGAGGTTGAGGAGGCATAAGGAAATGTGAGGAATAAGGGGTACTTGGGGGAGGCATAAGGGCATGTCAGGGATTTTAAATGATATATATTTTGGCAATTTGTTCTCAGGTAGTGATACCAATTTCCCCCTTGGGAGGCATAAGCAACATCCCCCATAGTTTCTTGCTCCTTTGGCTTGCATGATGAAGCCTGAGTATTGTTTGTTGGTTTTTTTCGTGGTTTGCAAACTACAGTTTTGTTTGGATTGTGTTTTGAATGAGAAATTTGTCTTTGTGTTGTGGAAGCCTATTGTTTCCATGTGTTGAAAAGCATTTCTAATTGCAATATGGTTGGGGCTAGGGGCCAATGAAGAAGGAAAGGTTATCCTTTTCATTGGATGTCTTGGTTGGGTGGAGAGCATTGCCTTTCCCCCTGTTCTATTGTGATAAAATTGAAATAAAGAAAAATGGAGGATATTCATGTTGTTGTTCTGGAGCAAAGGAAAAGAAAATTTTGATAGTCCTTGTTGAGATTATTACTTATTATAACCCTTCCCACTTTGAAGTGGATGAAATTGTACATTATCTGTGATGGAAAGATGGTTTGTATGGGCTATGAAAGTTGTAAATTGAATTGTGAAAGAGATATACTCTTGTTCTCTATTTTTGAATAAATGTGGAAGAAATTGTATTTTGTATATTGTAATTGAGGAAGAAGACAAAGTTCTGATAGTCCCTTGCGAAACTACTTTTGTAAACCATTTCCCCACTTGATGTGGATGACAATTTAATACACATTTTGTGTTGAAGAGTTACTATGTTTTGGAAATAAAATCCCTTTTGAATGTGAAAGAAATTTTTTTATTTTTTTAATATTGGTAAATAGTTTTTTTGAAAGGGACTATACCCTTGTGTACAAAAGGAGGCCTAAAAGCCTGAATAAGAGAGAGGAGCAGAGAAGGCATGTATATCAAAGCACAAAAGTTACAAACAAAGAACACCGAAGCCTAGAAAGCGACAACACAAACGAGACTTAACGAAAAACAACGGCAACAAAGCAAGAACATATGACCTAGAAGCGGTAGTAAAAGCTGGACTACTTCTTGGCGGTTGATCAATACTCATCTTTACTTTTTTTCCAAGCATGGTACATACCCGCGTGGTCATATGAGCAACATCCGTCTTATCGAGCTCCTCTCTGGTTCTTTTACTCTCTTTCTCATTGCCCCAAAGTCATCGGGACACCGCCGTGAGATGCGAAACACTTCTTGCATGACCTTCGATGAATTCCTCTATGGCCCTAATGCTGCAATATTATACTCATGCCTAGTCTTCGTTTTCCCAAGGCGGGAGTCAAGGAGGTCGAGTTTTTGTATATTTCATCAAGTGGCTATTGCCCAATGCTCCTTCTCCCTCAATGCTTTTTTGCCTTTTTCTTGCTTAGAAGATTTTTACCTCATCCTTCAGCAATTTAAGCTCAGCCTCTAAGGCCTCCAATCTTCTAGAAGGGTTATCCGTTGGTGCCGCTTTGAGGGTGGCACTACTAATGTTCGGCGAGATCACGAGCAATGTCATCCAAAGGTTCATCCCCCTCAGCGGTAGACTCAAGGTTGAGTCTCCTAGAAGCCCCAGTGACACGTTTAGAAGTAGAGGCGAGTGTGGGTGGCGAGGCGGCGGCGGGGAGGAAAGAAGGAGAAGCATGAGCGGCTGCATGGGGGCATCGGCCGCCGGAGGCGGGGCGCGGCGGCGAGGGCAGCGGGGAGACAGGACTGGCAGCAACAGAGCCCAAAGCCAGGCCGGGAGAGGAAGGGAGACCGGGGAATTTAATAAGGCAGTGCTTGTGAATAAGCAGAATAAGCCCTTGGTGAAGGGAACCACCGGGTATGTTCGGAACTCCAAAATGGAGCGCTCAAGAGAGTTTAACAGAGATAGTGGGAAAGCAAACCAACCTACTCCTACGAAAGTGATTCAAAAAGACAAGGTGCTTGGCGAGGACGATATGAAACGCCTTCCAGGATATGTAGCGAATCATCATGCGGGTGACTTCATCATACGGAGAAGGAATTGAATTAACAAGCAGACCCGCGGTGTTGAATATAAGCTTCTCCTCCTCCTCCACAAATCTTCTCTCTTCAGCCTCTTTGATAACCCTCTTGTTGAAGAAGCGGTATCCTTCAGCTGAGGCCAGTCGCTTCGGCTATGAGTTCGTCATTAATAAGAATCTTCTGCCCTCCATAGTCGACCATCCTCTCATTCCAATCCTTGGCAAAGCGAACAGAGATGCTTTGATCATGCCCTTGCACTCTCTCCACAAAGTTGGTGAATCCGCCAATACTAAGAATGTTCCAGAGCTCAGTGTTATCTTTCCAGTCAGGGTCTGCACACGGCTCAATCTGGCAGGGAGGCCCTCCCATCTTCACAAGGATGTCTTTGGTTACAACAATTTTCAAAATACCTTTGGGCGTTGAGAGTGATTCGTTTCTCCATTGCGGTCGCATAAAAATGGGAGCCTGTGGCCGTTGGTCCTCCACGAAGTGAACCATTTGTGGGATTGCCGATCTGAGTGCGTGAAGTCGCGCGTGAAAACCCTTATCCTGTCGGCTTTCACCTTGTAGTTATCTTCGGTTTTCGCGGAGCTTGGCAACCGAATATCAACAGCTATTGTACTTCCCGCGTGCGCTGTTTTTAAATTTAGACAACTCCACTTGAAGTTCCTAAACAAAATCTTGCTATCATTTGGAGTAGATATCATATGCCACGCCAAATAAACTAAAACAGCACCTGTGGAAGAATTTATGGATTTCCTCCAAAGATTAAAGCATATCTTTAGAGATTGTTTGCGTGTGAAGGTCCGCATGTATGCTGTTGTGAAGCTGATTAGGGATACTATCATTATCCCAAATAGTGAAATTTAAATTAATGCCATAATTGGCCATTGCATCGGCCGACTTGTTTGCCTTCCACAGTAAGTATGTATGATTACGATCTTTGTTGAAGGTATGGTGATGCTTATGGACTCAGAGATAAAATCTTTGATATTCCAGCTAGGAGAAGAGGACTGATTAAGCAGATTAATAATATTAAGGGAGTCCCCTTCAACAATGAGGTTCTGGATATTTTGGGCCCGAGCAACTCTCAAACCCCAGAGAACAGATAAAGCTTCTGCAAAATGATTGGTTTGGATTCCCATTTTTCCAGCATATGCAACAATCAAATTACCTTTATGGTCCCGTATTGCTCCTCCTCCAGGTTGTTCCAGGGTTCCCCTTAGAGGCACCATCAAAGTTCAGCTTGAACCAATTGGATTCAGGGGGATGCCATTTGACCAAAGATCTATCCACACTATTCCCGGGGTTGCTCCAATATCCGATCTGCCAATTTGATAAGATGTGCTTTTCATTTTCAGGGTAACAATTGTTCTTAGGAGGTTTAAATCTGGCCATGTCCTCTTTGATGCCTTGGGAGATCTTGCCAGTAGTGAGTTTAAAATTCTGCTTCTTATTTCTAAAAACTATATTATTTCTATCCTTCCAGATCCTCCAAATTAAATGCGGGATGGCTAATTTCCAGATTCTTTTGATAGCACAATGTCTGAATGGTGGGTTCCATTGGTTCCACAGCTGAGTAAGATCCTCCGGCATCACCCAGAGAGCTTCAAATTTGGAAAGGACAAAGTTCCAAACTCTAAAGGCATAATCACAGTGTATGAACAGATGTCTAATGTCTTCATAGCTATTCCTACAAAGGTGGCACCAATTGGGAATGATAAATCCTCTTTTCATCAAATTGTCAGTGGTGAGAATTTTACCTCTGATGGCCAGCCAAAGAAAAAAATTTATTTTGGGGTTAACTCGGGCATCCGATCAAGTTCCAGTTAAAGTCGATTGGTTCTTGTGGAAAAGATGGTATAACAGATTTGGAGTATTTACCCTCGTGTGAATTGCTCCCGAGATCAGCTCATCCTTGGAATCCAGGTGACACAAAGGGAAGAGATCTAAAAGGTCTTGGAGGGGAGGAAATAGTCTGTTTCGAGTTCAATACTCTCCATAGTAAGTCTTTTCCAATTCTTGTTGGTGCCATTTCCATCGATGTAGTCCTTAACTTTAGTTCCATATTTTCTTATAAGATCATCCTTAGCGAGTCCCAAATCTCTCAAGAGATTATCATTGGACCAGATTATCCTCCCGGAAGTTAATGTCAGCTGCCATCCCCAATTTTCCATTTGCTTCCCTTCTTAATGAAGTTTCTACTCTTAACGATTATTCCAAAAATGGAACCATTGGGAGTTGCTCATCATGCGATAGGAGTAAACACTTTGGCGATTCAAGTATTTTGTTTTAATGACATCAATCCAGGGTTGTTTCTCGAGAAAGCAATCTCGGCCCATCTTAGCGAATGAGTGCCTCATTCATTTTCTCAATATTTTTTATTCCCAGCCCTCCCCTAGATTTAGGGGTGCAGACTTTATCCCAGGCCACAAGGTGAAATCTGAACTTTTCTTCCATGCCTTGCCATAAAAAAATTTTCTGAATCCTTTCAATTTTCTCTCTGAAGGAGGAAGGAATTTTGAACAGTGACATGATATATATGGGCAAACTTTGGAGTGTGCTTTTAATGAGAAGGCACTTACCAGCACTAGAGAGAGTGGTCCCTTTCCAACCGGCCATTTTTTTCTGAAATCTCGTCAATAAATCATCCCACACCGTGTGAGAGACTTTCTTCGTGCAAGAGGAGGCCTAAGTACGTTCTTTGAAGAGTACCAATTTCTGACCAAATTTTAGCAATCTTGAGTTGTCTTTCCCGGGGGTGTTAAAGAAAAAAAGGATGCTTTTGTCGTAATTGATCTCTTGCCGAGAGCGATTCATAAAGGCTGCGAGAAGAGCCTTGATAGCTTTAGCTTCACCACGAGGCGGAAGAAGAAGGATAGTGTCGTCTGCAAACTGTTGATGAGAGACAGCTTGGCTGAGAGAAGTGGGTTTAGAACCATTTAAAAGGCCGTCTTCCACCGCTCTGCTAATTGTTCTACTAAGGCTGTCAGCCAGAAGGATGAAGAGAAGGGGGGAGATGGGGTCTCCCTGCCTTAGACCTCTGCTGCTGGTGAAGAATCCCACAGGCTCTCCATTAACAACCACAGAGAACCTGGCTGTAGATATACATGATTTAACAATTTTTCTAAACTTTTCTGTGAACCCAAATTTAGATAGAATCCTGTCAAGGAAGACCCAAGAAACTTTGTCAAAGGCTTTATTCATGTCGAGCTTAAGGATCATGTTTGCCTTTTTGTTATTTTCCATAGAATGCATAGTTTCGTGTACCATAATCACACCATCTTGTATTATCCTGCCTTTAATGAAGCCACTCTCTTTGCTTTGAGATGAGATCCTTCATTATGAGCTGCACTTTAAAGCAATAATTTTGGTGAAGATTAGAAAAATAGCATTAACAGATGATGGGTCTGAAATCCTTGAAATCTTTTGCATTCATTTTCTTAGGTGCCAAAGACAATGTGTGTGTTATTGAGCTCTTTTAGAAGATTTCCCGATCTAAAAAATTCATTAACCGCTTTGAGAAGATCCTCAGAGCATATTTCCCGAATTTCTAAAAAAATTAATGGAGAATCCATCCGGTCCGAGAGCCTTATCCCCTCAAGAAAAAACAGCCTTTTTAGCTCATCAAGCGCGACCACTTTAGTGATATCTCTGAATTTCTGGTCTTCAATATCATTCTGGGGGATTGCCTCTAGCATGAAGGAAATAGCTTCCGGATTGCTGACATTACTCTCTCTAAGAAGATTTTTGTAGAATTCAAGTGCTTGCTTCTTAATGCTGTTTGGATTTTTAGTAATACTTCCGTTGCTTTTAGAAACCTCTAATATCCTATTACTGGCTCTGTGCTTTAGAGTGGTCATGTGAAAGAACTTTGTATTCCTGTCCCCCTCTTTAAGCCAGATAGCCCTTGATTTAAGGCGCCAAAAGGATTCTTCTCTACTGCATATCGTGTGTAACTCAGAAAGAATTCTCTTTTCATTTACTTCATCTTCAACTGATCTCCCCATAGTATCCATTTTTAACTCAAGATCCTGAAGCTTCTGTTTTAATTCTTTCTTTTTTCCGAAGATGTTTCCAAAAACATTTTTGTTCCAAAGTTTGACTTGTTTTTTGACATTTTTGAGTTTTTGGACCAATCTGTACTGGGCAGTGCCTTCCCCATTCCAATCCCACCATTCCTTTATTCTATCATAGATATCAACGTGCTCCATCCACATTTTTTCAAATTTGAATGAGCTTCTTGCAGGTTTGGTCCAATTTAGAAAGCTTAAAGCAATCGGATTATGATCCGATCCAATTCTGGGCAGGGAAGAGAGGTAAAAGTCTTGGCTAAGAATCCGGTTTGCGAGATAAGAGCCTGTCCCGAGTCTCACTGAATGAGCCCCTTTCCCACCCTTCTATTGTTCCAAGTATACTTATTACCATGCGGATCCACATCAATGAGGTTTTGTTCGGTGATAAAATCAGCAAGATCCTCCATACCATTAGAGAAGGTGGGGTTCCCCAAACTTTTACTTTGGGTTTAGAGGGGAGTTGAAATCTCCCATGATAAGCCGATTAAGCGAAGCTTGTCTTTGGTTTTACAAAGATTTTAAGATCAGCCCATAGTTTTCTTCTACCACTAGCAGAGTTAGGGGCATAGATATTAGACAAGATCCATTCACACTTTTTTTCAATAGTGACAAACTTAATTGCAAGATGATTAAAATTATCACTAAGGATCATACCAGTACAGTGCCTTTTATCCCAAAGAGTTGCCAGCCCTCCGGAAGCACCCTGAGAATCAACAGCCGCCATTTCAGAGCTATCCCAAAAATTATTTTTAATATTATCCATGGACATTGCTTTCATCTTAGTTTCTTGAAGAATCAAAATGCTGGGGTTACTGGAGTCCCGTAACTCCTTGATGTTTCTTTGCTTAGAGTAACCGTTAAGGCCTCTAATATTCAAGATATGATCTTCATATGGAATGGTTGGTAGTTGGATTTGCTTGGTGGTTCGAGGTTGTGCCATTTGAACACCATCTGCAATATCCTCTCTTTTTCTTAGCTCGAGAGTTTTTAGAGGTCTTCCTCTTTTCGAGCTTCCTCCAAAATCAGCTAATCGTCCTAATAATGAAGATCTGGTTTTACGGAGGTAGAGGTGTCCCAATTGTCAATTTCCTTTTTCTTTTCACTATAAAGTGATTCTGGGATCCTTTCAAAGCCTTCCATTCTTTACTATGTGAAAGAAATTTACTATGTATTCTATTTGTAAAAAGGAATGTAATGAGAAAGAGTTGTGATTGTAAATTTTTATTTGATATATATAAATAGAAGTGGTTACTTTGTTCAAATAATATTGCTTTCATTGGAAATATGATTGTTGAATGTAATTTGAAGTCTTTGTCGAGAAAGATGAAAAAGTGAATAGGTATGAAGAAATGTCATAATGCTCTGCTCTTGTAAGAAATGAACATTTTGAAAATAAGAATTGTAATTTTGCATTTGAATACATTGATTCGAATCAAATTAATGAGTTAGATTGGATCCGCGATTATTTCTAATACTTAGAAGACAATAAATGGAAAATAGATCCTTTCGAATTAGATCTCTGTTAGATGTTTTAAAAGCGGAAAATGTTTTACAAAATACACAGATCGGCCAAATCGACATCAAAAGACAAAATGAAATATCAAATTTTATTTGTAAGTTTAAAATGACCCCAAATATACCAAAATACTTATGAAAATATAATAGAACCTTTTCAAATCGGAAAAGGAAAAATTGCAAACTTCTTGTTGTATAAAATTGATAAATTTCGAATGCAAATCAATCAAGTAAAATTAACCTTGAAATCTATCCTAAAATCTTCCAAGTAAAATCCTCCATGCTTTTTGGCAAATGGAAAAATAATTAACGGAAAATTTGAACAAAATTGGTAAGTTAAAAATACCAGTTCACTTTCTAATTGATAGAAAGATGTTTTATCAAAACTAACCCTTTAAACTTTATCAAAATAAAATTCCTAAGGTTTCTACGCAAAGACGACATCGAGAACTTTCTAGAAATTCCTCGATTTCCAAAAAGCGAGTTCCCAATTGAAAGTTATGGCTTTATGAAGTATTTACTTCATTTCGTGCTCAAAATAATCTAGCTAGTCAAAATTTTAAATGAATAAAATATTATTAGGCGGACCCAGGTAAAACTTTCTTCTTCTTCTTTTTTTCCCAAAAGGTGCAAAGTCGTGAATTTTCCCGCCACTTCACTAATCCGCAAGCCTTTATTTTGACTAAAAATGATCTAAGTCCAAAAAGTTAATTTGGTAATCTTTCCTCTGTGGCTCCACCACTGCGCACCAATCATTGATTGACACATGTCTTCGTTGGGCATCGGTGGAGGCTCCTCGAGATAGTTTTAATCTTAAGCACTTTCAAAAAAATAAATTTGAAAATTTTTGTAAGTTTTCCCTGACTCCACCGACCATGCAACTAATCGGGTGTTGTCATGTGGCTTCACGAGGCATTGGTAGAGAAGAAGATCATTTTAAGCCTTAACACTTCAAAAAAAAATTGGGAAAAATTTCCAAATTATCCTGTCGGCCCGCCAAACCGCATGACTAATGGTCAGTGACACATGACATCTTCTCGCATCGGCGGAGGCGCGGGTTCCTTTCAACCTTTTTTCCCTTCCTTTTGAATAGTCAAATTTTCCAAATGTTCCATGCCAACCCACTGACCCGTAGCCAATAAGGAGCTATCACGTGGCCTCCTTGGGCGTCGGCGGAGGTGCGGATGTAAAATTTGCTTTGTCCTAAAAGGAAAGAGCACTAAATCCCTTCCCCGCTCTGCAGGCTTCATCAGGAAAAATTTTCTTCCCTACTCCATTGGTCCACTTTTCTCCTTCTGAGTGAATTTTATCTCTCGAACTCCGCAGGCCCAAGTTGGCGAAAATTTTCCTCTCCGAGGCCCACGAGGCCCGTTCTTGAAAAATTTTCACCACAAGTTTCATCAGTCCATAACTTCATAAATATGAGGAGTAAGGACGACTTCTTTATATCAATAGAAAGGTGAGGAAATTCCCTATCTAATGGGAATGTTTTCAAGAAGTTTTGATTGCATTAATTATGAGAAAAATTAGATTGAATCCTTAACCAGAGTTAAGGAGTGGGTAAGTAAGAATTTACTCGATGATTTTAAAAAGTGTATTCTTTCTCTCCTCCTGATGTAATTAAACCTTGCTCTTTTCTTGGAACTTATGGAATTAAACACCTTGGGTATTAAGTGTTCTTGTCCCTTAACCCTAAAATTTTAATCGGAATATTTAGCTAAAATGTCAAATGTAATCAATGATTAAATTAATCCTCACTGAGAGATTTGAGTTAGGTTTGGACTTATCGCACTTGTTGCTTTATAATGTGGAGTTAGTAATTATTATAATGGTAAAAGTTATCAGTTGAATTTAATTGTCCTTGAGACTTTGGTTGTTAACACTTTTTTAAAAAAATTATTCCATAATTTTGTAACTAAACCTAGGTTGTTCATGGGTCTCAAGTGGGAGATTTTAGCGGGTGTTACACTTGGTATCAGAGCTGTGGGTTCAAATCTTGGACCCTTGGGAACACTAGAAAACTTGAGACATGAATTGTAAACCTAGCACACTTTTAAATCTAGAAAACAACCTTGTTTGAAAATTGAAAAAAAGAAACACGTATAAAAATATTACATTACTCTGTTCATTTGAACTACCAATTAAAATAATAATAAAATAATAAGTTGTTTGAGTTGTTGTGCTTACTTAGTGGCATTTTTCTAAACCCGAGTAACTGAAAATGTTAAATTAAATTGATTTTTGTGAACTTCTAGTGTAGTGGAAACTTGGTTCTCCTTTGAAAATGTGTTGTTTTACAAGTCCTAAATCTTGATTTAATTGTATGATGCGTTGAGCCATTTTGAGACCCTTCCTTATTGGAGTTGTTGGAATGATAAAATATATGGTGTGATTCTTGTGGTTAGACAATAGTGGTTGTTTTGGGGTTCGGGAAGAGTTAATTAGAAGTTTTTTAGAGCTTCCTTCCTTCAGTGGTTAGGAAGGATGGTTTGGTTGTCAGTTTTTCATTTCGTTACCCACATGGGAGAGTGGACATTAAGTCTGGGTGTTGTTTATGACCCAATCCTATGTATGTGTCCTTGGAACTGACCTCGAGGCAGAGTACCCCTATTGGTGGCCATGAAGGGCTGCGGAGTGAATGTGGTGTTAACTTTGTGTTTTACATTCATAATCTTGTGTTATTTTATCAGGGACCAACATCTTATTTTATGATTGATTTGAGAAGATCTGAGGCTCTTTTTATTTATATTTATTTTTGTGAGAATTTTCTGACTTTGCAATGCGGCTACTTAGCCACTTTCCTTGATTGCTGATATTTCTTGGACTTTATTTTGATTAATGACTCAGAGCTCGTTGATATTTTTGGCTACTTAGCTAAACATTACGTGATTCCTTCTTGCTTAATGATGAGCTAGTTCTACATTGAATGTATTGTGACATTTCGTCATATGGGGGTACACCTTGGGTGTCTTGAATGTTCTCTTAAGTGATTAAATTTATGCCTTTGTTTTAGATGCACGGAACCTTGAGTGTATTGTCGACACTAAAATTTTCCTCCATAATTTCTATTTCATTAATATATGTATTAGGAATAGGATGTTGTTAAGTATAATTGGTAGTAGCGTCGATAGAATATAACGGCGCCGTCGAGTGCGTGCCGCCAATAATGTGGAGTACGGTAATGATCAAAGTACAATAGGAATGTTGTAAAAGTAAATATTTGTCGTAAGTGGTCCGGTAATGTTAAAATGTCAAAGTTTGGGTAATTAGAGAAGTAGGGTCTACGTGATTAGGAATTAGAAATATTATATTGGTAATAAGGACAAGGAGTGAGGTCATAAATATTTTGTGTATGTTATTTGTAAAAAGTCTAAAAATGTGGAACCCATGTAAAATGATAAGGTTTATCTTATCTTAGAAGATAAGCTTACATGTACAGATAAGAGTTAAGGTATGGAATATGATTCGTCAAAGTGGATTTCTTATCCTATCTTAGAGATAAGATGGATAAGCACTCGAAGTTCTATAAATAGAGAGGCCACCCCCTCATTTAGCATAGAAGGAAGTAGTGAGAAATATTGTAGGAAGTGTGCGAAGGAAGCCATCGGTTTAAGGTGTGTTGAAGAAGCCATTAAGAGGTGTAATTGTAAAGTTTCTCCCATAGTCTTGGTGAAAGGCAAGTGAAGTCAATAACACTTGAAGTACCTCATGGGTGAGATTATAAACAGCTTTTATGTTAATATTATAATTTATTTTGATATTTCAGATTTTCATCATTCATCTTATCATAGTCGATGGTATTCTTGTGTTATGTTGTTTTTTTGTTTCAATATTACATCCACCAAACTAAAGGTTGTGCATTAGTAAATAATCATAGCACGAGGAGTTCCCGTGTGAAGAATTATCATAGTGCTTAGGATTGGTGATGACATTTTGGTTCCGTTCTTGCGGAGAACCATTCCTCGTTAGTGGATTTTCGGAGAGATATTCCCACTTAGTCAAAAATCAATTAGAGGGTAACCTTGTTTTTCTTTTGTGCATAGTAGTTACCATGGTAAAGTCATTTTTTGGAATAGTATTTACCGCAGTAATAACTTCACTTTTTATCGTGAATAGTGTTTACCACATGAAGTCGATTTTACTTGTAGTAAGTCAAGTTTTACCATAGTTTACTGTGGTCATTTCTATTTTACTATAGAAAGGTGTAAAGTCACTTTCTAGTATAGTGATTCCAATTATTTGTACACATAAGTCTTGTTGATTGTACTTGTGAGTTGGTATTTCACGGTGGTTACTTTTGAAAATGGGAAAGATTCTTGTTTTTTCAGCTCAATCTAATGAAGATGCTTCTTCTTTCATTCAAGAGTTTAAGCGATCTTGTATTTGTAATGGCCTTATAAGAAGGGAACAATGGACTGAATTTTTTCCTACCTTTTTGGATGGTTCAGCACTTAGGTGGTTTGAAACACTAGGTGATAATGTGAAAAATTCATGGGATTTATTAACTGAAAGTTTTCTTGAAGAATTTGGTGAACAACAAAAATATGCAGATCTCATGATCGAGATCACAAAGCTATCCCAAGGAGAGAAGGAGAAGATAAGGGATTATCATGCTCGTGTTCTAGAGCTAAGGAGGAAGCTCGATGCCCAGATCCGGAAGGAAGGACTAGCGGATGGGTTGATGAATGGCGTGGATAATCTCCTTTGTAAGCACTTCATTCTTGGGATGAAGCCGGAGATCGACAACGAGTGAAGTATGACCGCCCAAACTACCATTGAACAAGCAAAGGAGATTGCAAGAAGGCAAGAAGAAAGCATGGAAGAGGAGCCCAAAGAAATTGTTGCTAAAGTAGAGCCTACACCAACCTTTTTGGTCCTGAATCCACAACCACTCCCGGTGAGCACAAATATTTCTCCTAGTACATCTACTGAGTATGAAGATCTACTCAAAAAGATGGGTCAGTTAACTATTAATCTTCTTCAAGGAAAGGAATTTAGTTCTCAGGGAGGAGATAGAGGTCCAAAAAGAAATATTTCTGAAGTTGTTTGTTATGGTTGTTATAAAAAGGGTCATTATAAGTATAATTGTCCAGATAGAGCTTCTACATCAGTAAAGGAGATAATGATAAAGGAAAAGCACCTGTGAATTATTTTGATGTAGTAGATAAGAGCAGAAATAATGAAGTAGATGTGTTTGTAACAAAAAGAAAGAAAGAAAAAGATAATCAAGATGGAAATAATCCTAAGAAGATGAAAGAAGAAACTAGTAAGAAACATAGGAGAAGAAAGTTGGGTGTGCGGGATTTTTTTTGATTTCACGGGGGCGAGGACCATACTCCATCTTGAAAGATCTGTCCAAAAGCTGCGCAAATATTACATATGGCCAACTCTTGGCTATGTCTTCTGAGAAGAGGCGAGAGTTGCGAGGTGGACTCGATGCTCGAAGAAGGAAGGAGGTTGAGGTCCTTGTTTTGGAGGCGGGTAGATCCCTATGCTCCACAAGCTGAGGTATTATGTAATGGTATTTCAATTCATGATGTCTTAGTTGATGGAGGTGTTGCGATTAATGTAATGACCGAATCCTGTAATGAATATGTTGGGTTTAAAATTGATCGCCCTTGAACACTTATGTTAAGGTCATTAAATAAAGGAAAAACTAAACCGAAAGGTGTAGTTTCAAATGTGGCAATATCATTATGGGTGTGGTATGTGTGGTAGACTTTCGGGTGATGAAAAATGGTGTTGCATGCCCAATGCTGCTGGGAAGACCATGGCTAAGGAGAGTTCATGCAGAAACTACAGGAATGAAGGTTTCATGACACTTGGACATGGTAGAGAGGGTGAAGATAAATGTGATCCTCGACATCATAAGGCGAACTCAGTGGATTCAAGTGATGAAACCCGATGATTGGACATCCTCACGATTACTCTAGTACTAGTGAAGTGGACACTTTGAAGATGAAGAAAGTGAGGTGGATGTTTCAGTCATGGATATCCTTCCCAGTCCACACCAACTCATGACCCCATAAAATTATCCTGAAGAATAAGTTGATGATCGTCTCAACAAATAAAGATTGGTGATGCTTTGTGATGGAGAGTGAGAAGGAATCCTACCTCTAGCTCTTTCAAGGTACATACACCTATTCACTTTTGATTACAAGGAACTCACAAGTAAGTTGGGTAGAACATTGTATTGGTTGGTAGATGGTGCTTAAGCCCATAAATCAAATGCCATATAGAATGAATCTAACTTTTCCAAGACTGTAAAAAGAAGAAATAGATAAGTTGCTTGATGCGGGAGATTCATATTTCTTTGTGGAGAATTCGAATGGGTTTCTCCCATTGTGATCTCAATAAAAAGAATGGGAAGCTACGCATTTGTGTTGATTACGGGAAGCTCAATAAGGCAACAAAGAAGGATCATTACCCTCTTCCATTTTCGATCGATCTTGGATGAAGTAGGCGGCGAGAGTGCTATAGTTTCTTTGATGGATATAGCGCTACAACCAAGTTCGTATAGCAGAAAGATCAATCAAGACCACATTCACCACTCCTTGGGAATGTTTGCTTATAGAGTTATTTTGGGTTGTGTAATGCTCCAAAGAACATTCCAAATAGTTTGATGAATAGGGTGTTCGAACCCTACATTGGGACCTTCATTAGAGTATTTACGGATGATTTTTGCATCTATGGGAGCAAGTTGGACCACTGCTGCCAAATGGAGACAACATTTCAAAGGTTAGATGAAGCACAAGCCTCACTAAACCCTACAAAGTGTGTCTTTGGATGTTCTAAAGGCATTTTGTTAGGGCATGTTGTATCCAGAGATGGTATTGAGTACTTGATCCGATAAGGTTTCAAAAATCAAAGATTTACCATTTCCTCTTAATAGAAGTAAGTTGAGATCATTTTTAGGCCATGTGGGTTACTATAGAAGGTTCATCAAGAATTTCTCAAAGATTACACAGCCACTAACCCAATTCTTGAAGAAGGATGTTACTTATGAACTAGGAAATAAGGTGCATGAAGCTTTTGGACAATTGAAGGAAGCCCTGGTGTCTTCACCTGTTTTGAAGAATCCAGATTGGAGCAAGCCATTCATTGTGTACACTGATGCCTCAGATGCAGCACTAGGAAGTACTTTGAGCCAAAAGGATGAAAATGGGAATGAACATCCAATTTACTTTGGGAGCAGAGACAAATGAGCGATCTTTGAGGTAAATTATCACATGAATCTTTGAAAAGAGGCTCTGGCTATCATTTTTTTGTAAAGAAGTTTAGAAATTACTTGCTAGGGCAAAATTTCTAGTTGTAACAAATCATCGGCTCTAAAATATATTGTAAATAAGCCTAACCCATCGGGAGGATAACAAGATAGATAATTTTGCTACAAGAGTTTGAATTTGATATTATAGATAGGCCAGAAAAGAAGCATGTCAATGCAGATGCACTCTCTCGAGCCTATGATGGTTTAGGATCATCTTGTGATGATGATGATTTCCCGATGCAACATTGTTATCCCTTGACACAATCCACTAGTGAATACATAGATATTTGGAATTATCTCGAATGAATTCAAGTTTCTGATGGTGCCAATGCAAAGACTAAGAGAAAGATTACTCAAGCGATCGTCCATATTCTATTACGCATGGAGTATTATTTTGAATAGGACACGATGGACAATCTGAGGGAAGTTGGACGTGATCAAGGAAGGAACTGCTAGAAAATTCCACAATGGTACATGTGGAGGGCACTTCTCTGGACAACTTACAGCAAGAAGGATCTTGGATGCAGGTTATCACTGGCCCACTCTTTTTAAAGATTGTTATAATTATTGTAAGACATGTGATATTTGTCAAACACATGGTAACCATAAGACTTCATCACTCCATTATGTCCTATTCTTCACCTTGGTCCCTTTGAAAAGTGGGGAATAGACATTGTAGAGTCCACTTCCAACTACATCACGCCAAAATAAGTATATTGTAGTTGCCACAGACTTAACCAAGTGGGTTGAAGCTAGGCCATTGAAAACTGACTTCCATGGATGAAGTGGCAATGTTCATGTATGAGCGATTGTCACCGCGATTTGGTTGCCCATTAGAAATTATAACAGATCAAGGAAGCCACTTCATTAATGAGGTGGTAGAAGCCCTAGTCAATAAGTTTTCTATTAAGCACAGGAAGGCAACAACATACAAGCCAAGCACAAATGGACAGGTGGAACGAACAAATTTTGTGTTGTGTCAAATTCTAGCAAAAGATGCAGCCTTGCAGGTACATAAATGGGATAAAAGGATTCATGTAGCATTGTGGGCATATAGGGCAACATCAAAGTCAGCAACAGGATACTCCCCATTTCAGTTGGCCTATGGCATTGATCCAGTTCTTCCTATTGAGTTTGATATTCCCACTGTGAGAGTTATGAAAAATGAAAGGATGGATGAAAGTGATTCAGTAAAAGAAAGGTTGGTACATCTTCATTTGCTGGAGGAAATGAGAGAAATAGCAAAGGATACAAGCCATAAGAAGAAAATGAAGCAGAAGGAATACTTTGATCAAAAGATCCTAGTGGTCTCCATTTCATGTGAATGACTTGGTTCTAGTATATGATTCCGTATACAAAAAAAAGAAGACAGAGAAAATTTCTTCCAAAATGGATGGGGCCCTACAAAATAGCATTGTGTATGGTACATAAAGAATTGGAGAGGAATTGGATGGCACTCCCCAGGATTTAAATGGGTCAACCATGAAAAGTTGAAGATTTTCCAAGCACCGAGAATAGTCTACTCAGGGACGGAGTAGAAGCTAGGAACGGGAAGATGTCGACACTAAAATTTTCCTCCGTAATTTCTATTTCATTAATGTATGTATTAGGAATAGGATGTTGTTAAGTATAATTAGTAGTAGCATCTGATAGAAGATAACGGCACCGTCAGTACGGTGCCGCCAATAATGTGGAGTACGGTAACAGTCAAAGTACAATAGGAATGTTGTAAAAAGTAAATATTTGTCGTAAGTGGTCCGGTAATGTTAAAATGTCAAAGTTTGGGTAATTAGAGAAGTAGGGTCTACGTGATTAGGAATTAGAAATATTATATTGGTAATAAGGACAAGGAGTGAGGTCATAAATATTTTGTGTATTTTATTTGTAAAAAGTCTAAAAATGTGGAACCCATGTAAAATGATAAGGTTTATCTTATCTTAGAAGATAAGCTTACATGTACAAATAAGAGTTAAGGTATGGAATATGATTCGTCAGAGTGGATTTCTTATCCTATCTTAGAGATAAGATGGATAAGCCTGGAAGTTCTATAAATAGAGAGGCCACCCCCCTCATTTAGCATAGAAGGAAGTAGTGAGAAATATTGTAGGAAGTGTGCGAAGGAAGCCATCAGTTTAAAGGTGTGTTGAAGAAGCCATTAAGAGGTGTAATTGTAAAGTTTCTCCCATAGTCTTGGTGAAAGGCAAGTGAAGTCAATAACACTTGAAGTACCTCATGGGTGAGATTGTAACAGTTTCATGTTAATATTATAATTTATTTTGATATTTCAGATTTGTCATCATTCTGTCTTATCATAGTCGATGGTATTCTTGTGTTATGTTGTTGTTTTGTTTCCAGATTACATCCACCAAACTAAAGGTCATGCATTAGTAAATAATCATAGCACGAGGAGTTCCCGGTGAAGAATTATGATAGTGCCGGATTGGTGATGACAATATCTACGATCTTAGAGTGACTTTTCATTTGTTTCGACCTTGCTAGATAGAAAGTTCATTGTGTTGTGTTTTCTAAACCAACTGGTAATCATTAGTGGTGGTGGTGATTCTCTTACAATCCAATAAGAGCTTGATCCTTGTCGGAGTAGAAATGTTTGATTATGGGCTTTTGGATTGTGTTAGGATTGGATTACTTTTTGACTGTAGATGTTAGTGGAGAAGTGGTTGTTTGGTAGTGACCTTTCATCGATGGCATGCTAAGTTTTATCATGGTTTCCGTGTTTCATTATAAAAAGTATTGACTTATGGATTGTATGCATCTTAGTAATTATGATTATATTTAATCTCATTCAAGTATTGTGTGTAAATTAAGTGTGTCTATTTTCCTCTTGACCTATAAATAAGTCTACCCTTTCCTTAACTTTTTTCTAGTTACTATGAATTATACTCTATGACCTATTAATATTAAATTACGTTGAGACACTTATGGATGCCTTGATTCTTTTGGACCATGCCACTAGTGATGTTAGTGTAATTAGACCTTGATGAAATAATCTCAATGGTATTATATAATGGGATTCTTCTTGCGAACCCAGTAAATGCTCTTGGACGTAAAGTCAGTATTGAATAGATAGCTGATTGGGCTACTTATAATTGATGCTTTCTAGTGAGTATGTGGTTTTCTTATAGTTAAAATATCTCCTTGTCATTTTTATTGCTTTGATGGCGGTATCCTGTGGTAATATAGGTGTAGATTTGAAAACTTTCCTTTTCTTATCATGGGAGTAAAAATGTTTTAAATCAAAACAACAAACATTGTTAAACCCTAGTAGATTAGTAAAAGTAATTATGCTTCCTTAATGGGTCTTCCTTGTAACTTCCTTTGAGAACTTGTAGAAACCCACTAGGAATGTTTTATGATACTTGTAATTAGTGGAAAACTCTCAAAATATTGTTGTGATCCATGTTGGTTGATTTTTTCCTAGTTCTTACAAATTAGTAATGTGTTTTCTATGTTGAATGTCCCTTGTTTCCTTAGAATTAAAAATGTGGTGTGTTGATTTACCTCTCTCCCATAAAAGTAATAGTGTGATATGTTTACCCTTCCTTCTCATTAAATTTTGTTAACAAATTGACTCACCCAAACATCATAAAACTATAATTGAGGAGATTTGGCCTTGAAGCTTAATAAATAAATTAGAACATAGAAAGAGAAAATGGTCCTTGCTTTAACCTTGGTAGATTAATAGAAGAAATAAAAACCATGTAGAAAAATAGAAAGGGAAAACTTTGTCCAAATTACCTCCCCTAGGATTAAAATAAATACTTTTTCTCTTTTCCGCCTTTACAGAATGGCGAGATATCATGCCCCCTTAGTGGTCCTTATAACACAAACTTGTGATGTCATAATAGGAGGAAGTTTAATTAAGAAAACTCATAAAGGAATGTGCTTAGAAAATGAAACTACAGATTTTGACTTAATGAGTTGATTTATAAATAAGTAAGATTTATGTGTATTGAGTACAATGTATAGTTGAACCTGTAGTTCTGTCACCTACCTGAAATTGTGAAGCACCTGGTGGATAGTAGTGTGTTCTAGTTGCTTAGTAACTTCTTGTTCATAGAGGTATGTGCCTTTCTTTGTGGGATTTTTGGGTCATCATACCCTTATCATCCCATAGCTCGATGAGTGTGAGTTGTGGCCTTTTTGGTTTGAGACTTATCTCTTGTTTAAGTAACCTCCTTGCATGTTATCTTATCCTTGGAGACCTAAGTTATTGTAATTTTAAGGCAACATATGTTAAGGATATAAAATAACTTTGGGAATTCTTCTTTTCTTCATATTTTCTTGGGTCACCTTGTTATTGTTGCCCCTTTTCCATTAGGATGGAAAGTGCAAGATGATGTTATTCGGTTTTGATATGATGCACCCTTGGATTATAGTTGGACCCCATGTTACTTGTTCTTCTCCCTTATGACCTTGAGTGGTCCTCGTGTTGTTTCTTGTTCTCTCTTTATCATTATTTCGAGCTTGAGTAGGAAATAAGATAAATAAATATCATTATGCTATAATGTATGGTACTTGTATTGATATGTTAGTTGCTAGGGGAGATATATATATATATATATATATATATATATATATATATATATATATATATATATATATATATATATATATATATATATATATATTATTTGTTAAACGGTTCAATTATTTAGATTTGGTTGGTATGGTGTGTTCGATTCTTAAAACAAAAGTGTAAAAATTAGACTATAGGAAAACTTGTGGTCTTGACTTTGTTTTTATTACCATGAAAAGTTAATTGTACCCTCTTGAGTTATAGAAGTGCTTTCCTTGAATAGTTCCTTGATTTTAAATGTTTTGCTTGATTTAGGTGTCCTTGTTGATTAACCTCATCCTATGTGATCCTCAAATTGTGGGACCTTGAGTAGACTTGTTCCTCATGCAAATTTGGTCATAGTTGATTTTTGCTAGCCTTGTCTAGACAACGAACCTTGAAATCATGGCTTAAACTTAGTAGAAACCTTAACTTTTATTATTGTAGTATGTTGTATTCCTTGGGAAACTATGTGGTCATTCTCAAACTCATGGAATTCTCCTTATTATTCCTCTACTTGGTGGTTACTCTTAAGACTCTTTTGAACTCTTCATGTTATATTATTATGTGTTGTATCTTGGTTGATAGCATAAATTTGCTCTCTAGATTTAAGCCTTCATAGCCTTGCATGCAGAAATTTTAGAACTCATCCTCTTGTAATCTACTTGCTTCTTGATAAATTGTATTGGACCAAACTTAGGTTACATGCAGAGACCCACACTTGTTTGAAGAAAAAAATCCCATAATGGAGTGATCCTTTTCAATTGCATTTGTTCTATCTCTTTTTCTAGTGAATTCCAGAGGAATTCAAGTCTAATGTGAGGGGGATGTAGTGCCCACTTCCCTTTGACACTTTTGATATTGATCATGATATCTTTACTATATTATGGACATTATTATAGTTTTGATTTAGTATAGTGTTAGATGTCGGATCAAGGATTATTGTTGACTCTGATTCATATATGATGCATGATGATTGTTAAAGACATTTAATCTAGATGTTGACATGTTGTTGGACATGGTTATATATATATATATATATATATATATATATATATATATTTGTGGATGTTGTTAGGAAATGTTATATTTGGATATATTGAGTAGACCAAGAAAATTGAATTTAAAATTGATGTTTATATAGTTGTTGATAAAATTGTAAGTTGTATTGTTGATTATGCCCTGATGTTGTTGATTCATATATATATATATATATATATATATATATATATATATATTGATGATTTTGAAATTATTTTATGTTCATTTGGATGTTCGATATGGCCACGAGGCTGAAGGGGTATTTTTATTGTGCAGTTAAAAATATCACAATAAACATCATGCGGGATTGGAGACCAACCACATTACAATTGTAGATGAATTCAACAAGGTCACCATGGCAACTTGTATTGTTTAGTGTGTGTGTGTTTGATTGTTAGGGATTCCCATGGGGATCACCTTTAAATGTTACCAAGGTTTATGTGTATTTATTTATTTGGTTCATTTTATTGATGTTTGTATGTGTTTATTAAGTGACATGTTTACCCCTTTCATTATTTATTAATTGTGGTAATTTAATGTAAGTAATCATATTGTTAAAATAAATTAGCCAACTTGACTTGGGTCATAAGAAAGTAATTATTGGAGTGGTTGACTCTTGTATTAAGTGTTGTAAGAAATGTTTAAGTGATGTGTATGACGTGTAAATTAATTTTGAGTATGAAACACTCTACCTCCTTTTGAAATTCGAATTTGTCCTTGGAGGCTGATTTTGGAATCTTATGGGACAAGTTAAACTTGTCCCATACCTCTTAAATTTACGTGCCAACCTTACTTATGGATGGAGGATTTAAATCTAGCCTTCATTGTGCATTTTTGTAAGTCAAGTTGTATGTTTTTATTGCACTTTCTTATATGCTTTCAATTTCAATCCTTATGGCGTGTGGGTTTGATTTGAGTGTTTAAGTAAAAGCTGTCATTTATTCACCTATGTATTTATTATGCTTTGGAGATTGAAGTTGACTTATGAGTTGGAGTTGAGGATGTGTGATGGGGCATTCCACTTGGATCCACCTCATCCTCTTCTCTTCCCTCTCTATATATTCGAATTCATTTTATTGTTTGGGGGTTACACTCTTTTGGTTGTTGTAATTTTGCATACTTCTTTTGAGGGGAAAATCTTTTGCTATTTAGAGCTCTTACTTTTGGAGAAAGTTGCATACTTTTTACTAACCTTTGTTTTGTTGATCTTGGGCTATTTTGCATTAGAAAGCTTGCTGGTTGGAA
This sequence comes from Taxus wallichiana var. yunnanensis, assembly GCA_018340775.1. Taxonomy (NCBI): domain Eukaryota; kingdom Viridiplantae; phylum Streptophyta; class Pinopsida; order Cupressales; family Taxaceae; genus Taxus; species Taxus wallichiana. The sequence continues at coordinate 886,928,498 of CM031240.1, read as the reverse complement.
CTTGAAACAAACTCCATTATGGAGAGGTAAGAGCTTAGCTCTTGGAAATTCTCTCCTTTTATTTGTATGCATATGTGAATGGTTGAATGTTTGAATGTGTTGTTTTATTTGTTGTTGGTTGGGTAGATGGCCTAGGGATGGTAGGAGAATCTTTGTGGGACATTTTTTTGGGAGGCATAAGTGTTTTAGGGAGGTATAGGTGTGGAGGGAGTTTGTATTTTGGTTCCACCTTACAAAGAAATAGCTTGCATTTCTTTACTCATTTGGGGTGCCATAAGAGGTTGGGGAGGCATAAGGAAATGTGAGGAATAAGGGCTACTTAGGGGAGGCATAAGGGCATGTCAAGGATTTTAAATGATATATATTTTGGTGGTTTGTTCTTAGGTGGTGATACACATTTCCCCCTTGGGAGGCATAAGCAGCATCCCCCATAGTTTCTTGCTCCTTTGGCTTGCATGATGAAGCCTGAATATTGTTTGTTGTTTTGTTTCTATGGTTCATGAAACTACAATTTTATTTAGACTATGTTTTGAATAAGAATTTTTTTCTTTGTGTTGTGGAAGCCTGTTGTTGCCATGTGTTGAAAAGCATTTCTAATTGCAATATGGTTGGGGCTAGGGGCTAATGAAGAAGGACAACTTCTCCTTTCCGTTAGATGTCCTAGTGGGGTGGAGAGTGTTTCCTTTCCCCTGTTCTATTTTGATAAAATTGAAATAAAGAAAAATGGAGGATATTCATGTTGTTGTTCGGAGAAGAGGAAAAGAAAATTTCATCATTCCTTGTTGAGATTATTAATTATTGTAACCCTTCCGTTTGAAGTGGATGAACTTGTACATTATCTAGTGATGGAAAGATGGTCTGTATGGGCTATGAAAGTTGTAAATTGAATTGTGAAAGAGATATACTATGTTCTCTATTTTTGAATAAATGTGGAAGAAATTATATTCTGTATCTTTTAATTGAGGAAGAAGACAAAGTTCTCGATAGTCCCTTGCAAAACTAATTTTGTAAACCATTTTTGCACTTCATGTGGATGAAAATTTAATACACATTTTGCTTTAAAGAGTTACTATGTTTTGGAAATAAAATCCTTTTAAATGTGAAATAAATTTAATTTGTATTTTGTTTGTTAAAAGGAATGTAATGGGAAAGATTTGTGATTGTAAAGTTGTATTTGATCTATATAAATAGAAGTGGTTACTTTGTTCAAATGATATTGCTTTCATTGGAAATTTGATTGTTGAATGTAATTTGAAATCTTTGTTGGAAAGATGAAAAAGTGAATACGTATGAAGAAATGTCATAATGCTTTGTTCTTTAGAAATGAAAGTTTTGAAAATCAGAATTGTAATTTGGCATTTGAATACATTGATTCAAATCAACTTAATGAGTTAGATTGGATCCGAAATGATTTCTAATACTTAGAAGATGATAAATGGAAAATAGATCCTTTCGAATTAGATCTCTGTTAGATGTTTTCAAAACTGGCAAATGTTTTATCAAAATGCACAGATCGACCCTGCAACATCAAAAAGACAAAATGAAATATCAAATTTTATTTGTAAGGTCAAAACGACCCCAAACATACCAAAATACTTATGAAAATTTTATAGAACCTTTCAAATCGGGCAAAGGAAAAATTACAGACTTCTTGCTATATAAAATTGATAAATTTTGAATGCAAATCAATCAAGTAAACTTAACCTTGCAATCTATCCTAAAATCTTCCAAGTAAAATCCTCCATGCTTGTTTGGCAAATGGAAAAATAAATAATGGAAAATTTGAACAAAATTTGTAAGTTAAAATACCATTCACTTTCTAAGTGATAGAAAGATGTTTTCTAAAAACTAACCCTTTATACTCTATAAAAATAAAATTCCTAAGGTTTTTGTGCAAAGAGGATGTCGAGAGGTTTCTAGAAAGTCCTCATTTTCCAAAAACTGAGTTCCCAATCGAAATTTATGGCCTTCTGAAGTATTTACTTTATTTCAGACATAAAATAATCTAACTCACAAATTTTAAATGAATAAAATATTCTTAAAGTGGACCCACGGGCTAAAAATTTCTTGTTTTTTTATTTTTTCCCTAAAGGTGAAAATTCATGAAGTTTCCTATCGCTCTGCTCATCCGCAAGCCTTGATTTTGTCTAAAAATGATCTAAGTCCGAAAAGTTAATTTGTAAGTTTTACCCATGACTCATTGACCTCGCAATGCTAATCAAGTGCAACCACGTGCCTTCACGAGGCATCGTGGAGGAGCGGATATTTTTAAGCCTTAACACTTCATAAAACTTTTGGGAAAATTTTCCAAATTATCCCCATCGCCCGCCAAACCGTAGGTAGCAGTTTGGGATCGACACGTGGCATCTTCTCGCGTTGGCAGAGGCACGGGTTCCTTTCAACCTTTTTTCCTTCCTTTTGAATAGTAAAATTTTCCAAATGTTCCCCACTCGACCTACTAATGCGCAGCTATTAAGGAGCTACCATGTGGCCTCCCAGGCATCGGTGGAGGTGTAGGTGTAAAATTCACTTTGTCCCAAAAGGGAAAAAGCACTAAATGCCTTCCCGCTCCACCAACCCGCGTCTGTGAAATTTTTTTCTTCCTAGTCCACCGGTCCTCTTTTCTCCTCCAGAGAATTTTCTCTCCGTATTCCGCAGGCCCGAGTTGGAGAAATTTTTCCTCCCCAGTGCCCGTAGGCCCACTCTTGGGAAACGTTTCACCGCAAGTTTTGTCGGTCCATAACTTGAGAAATATGAGGAGTTAGGAGGACTTCTTTATATCATCGAAAAGGTGAGGAAATTCCCTATCTAATGGGAATGTTTTCAAAAGTTTTTATTTCATTAATTATGAGAAAAATTATATTGAATCCTTAACCGAGTTCTGGGAGTGGGTAAGTAAGAATTTACTCTGATGATTTTAAAACATGTATTCTTTCTCCCCTTCGTAATTAAGCCTTGCTCTTGTCTTGGACCTTGTGGAATTAAACATGCTTCGGTATTAAGTGTTTTGGTCTCATTAACCCTAACATTTTAATCACGTAATATTTAGCTAAAATGCTAATGTAATCAAGTGATTAAATTAATACCTAAGGAGATTTGAGCTAGGTGTGGACTTATCACACTTGTTGCTTTATAATGTGTAATTAGTAATTATTATAATGGGAAAAATTATCGTTGAATTTAATTGTCCTTAAGACTTTGGTTGTTAACACTTTTAAAAAAAAAAAAAAATATCCATAATTTTGTAACTAAACCTAGGTTGTTCATGGGCCTCAAGTGGGAGATTTTGGTGGGCATTACTTTAAGGCTTTGCTTGATTAAGTTTGAAAAAATAATACAATTAGGGTTTTTATTTTTAAAAAAAATTGGTGAGCTAGACTTATGGTTTCTTAACTTTTCCCCTTATCAAGACCTATAATTTCCCCAAAAGTTAAATATTGTTCACACTTTAATACCATTTATCATTTCACAACCATAAGGGTAAGGTTTATCAATTTATCTTAGGGGTGGAAGGTAATTCCTTTTACATAAGTAGATAGTTCCCGTACTTCCACTTAAAGCTCGGGATTTTATCAACGAGATCACAAATTCCTATATTTTATTTATTTATTCATTTAATTGTTTTTTCATTTATTTACTTTTGATTAAATTTCTTACTGGGATTGCAAACCCACTTGATTATGATTAGAATTACCTTGATTCCAAAACCAAGGAGGGTGATTATACAAGAAAGATTTATGACATGGAAGAAAAATCTACAATTATACTACGAAACACAAAACATGGTTATTACATTTCTATTCAGCATGGCACACGAACCAAAGGTGTCAAGAGATTCGATTGCACTTTGGCTAAGAACAAGAAGTAACAACATTGGTCGAGCCATGCTGCAAAATTTTCATAACTGATAAATAGTATTACTAGAAGAATATTCATAACAAGGTGGAGATTTAATTTTATTTCTCATAATGATAATTACAAGTTTTCCTTCAAAAGAATAAGACAAATTTATTTCACAAATACCGAAAATCCAAGGCAAGAGGCCTTCCAAACTCCATTACAAGCACCATAGCATGATTTACAACACAATATACATTCTTAAAAGGAACTTCATAAACAACCCAATGAACCTTTATCAATCTTTCCTTTTATCTACTCACAAAATCCATTTGCACAAGTATTAACTTGAGTCAGTTTGCGAGAACTGAGCATGGTAAGTATACACATTACAAAGGTAAGCTAGCATTTTACAATAACATGAAGTAAATTTTCTATTTCAAGAATGGTTCAAAGTACCAACCACCAAAATCACAAATTATTCGCACGAGATAAGAATTTTTTTAACCAACCAACAAGAAGGAAGTAAAGTATTCCAGTTAAGAACAAAGGTCAAAAGTATTGGGATTTCAATCATGTAATCCTATGGATTATGTGATCAAATTCTAATACTCACCCATCCATCACTAAAACTTTGAGAAGCCGAAAACATAATACATACAATCATAGATGCGGCTCGAAAGGTAAAACATAAGTGCTTTCGGGTTGAAAGTGTCATTGGCCTAAAACTAGAACAACCAAAAAAATGGTACGGGGTAAACCATCACGTGATCAAAGGAGTTGAAAACTAAAGTTCAACCCATGAACTAATTTATCTCATCGAAAAGAGACTCCACAAGGTAATGATAAGAAAATAAGGATAGCTTACAAAACCCAAGATGGGCATTACTCGACATCTAAGTTACTTGATAAACAAGATACAGGGCAGAAAAAGGAATCCTATTTCAAAAACCATTTAAGATGAGGTTACCATCTAAACATCCTTTTGGGTTTCCTATCATAATGGGATTCATAACCCCAAAAGAAGCAATCCATAGTTACAGTCTAAATAAGAAGTTTACCACATCTTCCATTCAAGATCATTTAAAGGTACTAAAAGTTAACATAATCAAATCCACTCTTCGAGTGCACTTAAAGGAGTCATGAACATCCATTAATATTAGCAATAATACCCCTCCTAATCGATAACTAATCTAAATAATATAATGGAAATTAACCCCCAACTATCATTAATAATATTTGACACTTTTCCAACATAGACCACCAATGTATTTATATAGTCATTTCCATTCAAAATCTCAAGAATATACTTATGAGGTAACAAGAAATGTCATGAGTATGAAAGAGTCTTGTACCAATAATGATAATAGTCATTCCAAATACATTTCAAATTCTAGAACTAAAACCAAGGTTTTGTCATAAAATAATAACCATTAATAATATGTTCACAACTATTCACAAAATATCAATAACCTCTCAACAAGGAAATTTTTTGACCAAGTTAAGAAAAGAGTAATCATATAGGGCTAGGGTTACAAAGACTCCTTTTGAAGGACATCAATCCCCTCTAACCGAGGACACCACTCAAAGTGGAGAAAACCCCATTTACTCGGTTGATCTAGTCATAGTTCCCAAGTAAAAGACACCACATTCAAGATCGAAACCAAGAAAAGTTTTAGACTAAAAATATTAATTGATCAAACAGGCCATAATAGTCATAAACGTAACCCAATGTATAATATATTGTACCTATAGCCAGCTCAAATATTCAAGTATGCAACCATACGAAAAGAGAACCTCAAAAGAAAGCATGATGCTAGATATTCCTAAACAATTTTGGACTCAGATCGAAGTAACTATATCCAGGGTAGAGATAAGGGTTCATAAATATCCCCAAAATAACATAACAGAGAATTGGGGATGAAAACCAAAACCCACGCCATGAAACAAGGAAACTACCTCAGAGAAAACACCAAAATAATAAGGTACAATTTCAGTGATAAAATACTTCTATTCCCAATTCCTATATTTCCATGTTTCAACATAAAACAAGCAGCTAGTATCAAGCAAGTCCCCACAGAGGTGCAGCTAGCATGTAGTAAAAAAAATATTCCTAGACAAGTTTTAAAACCTCTATTTTAATTAGAAGGATAAAAAAATACACACTTTCAAGTACCGTTTGAGTAAAACGCAACCCAAATTGAGTTTTAAAATTTAGGAGCCATTTACAGATGACAAGATTACCTCCAAAAATGAATAAAATACAAGATTCCTTGTTGACAAAATTAGATTCACTCAAAATGTTATTGCCACTCATGAATAGACTAATAAATAATTATTTCAAGAAAATCCCAAGAGAGATCTATAAACTACTAATACATTTCTCTCTACTTGTGTCTAGGATTCTCTAGTATTAAGAGAAGCTATGAAAATGTACCATCCAAACCCATTACTAGCTTTCCCTAAGGGGAGGTGGGTGTAAGAAATTCGACATTAAAACATCGCTCACATCCAACTAAAAATAGATAGAAAGTAATGAAGTTTTTTTCCTTTTATAAAGAAACATAAACAAAACAACGATCCAAGAGAATGAATAGAGGAAAAATTACGCTTCATACATTCAAACATCCACCACAATTCCCTTTTCTAAGATGCCATTACAAGAAGGAAAAATAATGATTTCATGAATTTGTGAAAAAGTAGTAACTATTATAGAGTGTAGACATATCATGCCCGGTTTTAAAATCCTTCAACCACGTTGACCACAACTCGAGGAAAAACAACCTATGGTGAACTTCTCTTCCTTAGCATGATGGATGTCCATACTCTGTTAATGGCCATGATTGGCATAGGAAAGAAGTAGGCGAGTAAAAGGAGGAGGATCGGGATGAAACCAAAAGTGCGGTTTGCTTTCCCAAGGTGCATAGACCAAGAAAACGTGTTAGGTATAATTCCATCAAACACATTAAATGCCATTAAAGGAATGGCCATAATTTTCACCCAAACTACTAGCTAATAGCCAAAATAATTTAGCAAAGGAGCATGAGAGGCAATGCCTAGCAAAGGTAATTTTATTTTGGTGAAGAGCCGTCGTTGCTAAAACTAAAGGAAAGTCAGTAGGTAAAAAAATTAATTGGCATTTAATAATATCCCTCCAAAACCTAAAGCACCAACATAAACTTCTCTTCGCTTGATGAATGCCAAAATTGACCATAGTTGTCATCGTTCTAATTATAATAAGTGGATAACCAAATAAATTAGAGTTATCTAAACAATTAGGTATCGTTCAATTTAAAATGCCAAAAAAAAAAACTAACTTGAAAGAGGTTTTATTTATTTATTTATTTTATTCCATTACAACGTTTAACAAGTGTATTTAAGCAACCAAAAATCAAACCACGATAATCTTTAGTATAAAGGTCCTCACAAGGTGTTGTAAAAAAAAAATACCGTCTTAAAAAAAATTTAAAAGCATTGGCCAAAAAGACAAATGGTATCTTGAAGGGAAGGAGTCAAATTTACTTCAAAAGTAATGATCGCAACACTTAACGATCATTGGCATGCCTTGGATCATTGAAATTGATCTAAGGCATGATCGTCATCGACACAACAAAGTTGAAGGACTATGGTATGGGTAACAAATTCTATTACAACGGTAACTTCCTGAGCACCAAAGGTCATGACTTGAGAAATTACTTGAGTTCGTAAAGTGAGCTTAGAAACTTGACAATAGGATACAAGACGACCATTCATCACTAGAAATGGGGTTCAATGAAAGGAAATGAGTCAACACCAAAAGGGGAATTACATTCTCCTACCCTTAAGAAATCATTCATCCTCGATGCGACATAACACTAAAGTAAGGAAAGGCAAGAATCATTAAGGAACAAATAAAGGCGAGAGTGAACCCTATGGTTAAAATTTTTAGTCGTTAAAGCACAACCACGGGGTGGCCTTAGAAACATTTTGATAGAATTTTAACTTTCAAAGTTCTATAAAGATTGGCAGTTTTCTCTTACTTCATTATTTAATTAATTATCTTTTCCCTTTTTACATTATTCTTAGCTCACGTTCTTTAAAAATCTCATTGTTTTAAAATTTTAATTTATTCATTCTTGTGGGTGCCCAACATGAATCGCAATCACAACACCCTACCAGTTCATACACAACACTAATGGTTCATAATCATAACTTTACATACTTTCATACCTATACCACACCATAAGAGCTTAACCAAATATGGAAGAGAATAGACTCATTCCATGAACATAGTACTTGTCACACATCTATGACTGACATATAGAATATTCAAACAAAATTGTACTATAACAACTAGATGCTTCCTAAATTCCACAGTGAAGATTTCACATAGCTCGCACAAAAACTATAGGTACATAAAGTCACACAAGGACATTAATGCCATATCCAAAACATCATAAAACATATCTAACTAACATGAGTATCACATACATCACAGACCACTCCCAAGACATCACAATAACTCAACATATATCTCGAGCATCAATCACACACACACACACACACACACAAATCTCTTATGCCTCCCTCAAGTATCTTATGTTTCCTTAGTCTCTTATGCCTCCCTAAATCTCTTCTGCCTCCCTCAAGTCTCTTATGTCTCCTCGGTATCTTATGCCTCCCTCAATCTCTTATTCCTCCCTCAAGGGGTTGGTTACCCTATGGCCCTAAGCACATAGAGTATAGACACCCCTAACCCGATTGACATAGTAACTTGTGGTTCAACAACCCACTAGTTATCTCAGTAATGCCTTAGGGCATACCCCCATACAATGAAGTCGGTCCATAGATCAAAACATTCCATGGTGCATCCTATGACCCTATTCCACACATCATGATAATAGAACTAGCATAGCAATCTGACCCAAATGCCAAGTGGCAAAGCACAATCCTTGGTCAAGGCAATAAGATCTTAAAATTCAAAAGAAGATTAAAAACCAAGCAAAACAAATGACCAAATGGCCATAGTTAGTGCAAAAATTTACATGTTAGTACCACAAACCAAGGGAATGCCCAAAAATGTAAAACATTACAATCAAGAAAACTATTGGTCCTTGCAAAATAAAGTAAAAATATCAATTTACAAATAAAATACACTTATAAGAATAGCACATCATGATGACTATGTAGCCTTATCGACCACGAAGGGGTACTCAACGCGATTTGTTGGCACTCGAACATTGAGCCTCGGCTCATTAAAAACACATCAATAGTACAACTATCATCATCTCTATCTCGCATCATCCCATCACCACTTCAACAAGGCTAAACACAAATAGTTACACTCAGTTGCATCCATATAACAACCACATATGGAGAGAGGAAAGAAGCACAAGTCATCATCTCGCATAACCGAACATCGATTGAGTTACGCCCATGCTATATAATTCCTCACTCCAAACATACACTTTTACCGATTTCCTCGTGTTCTAAGTTAGCGTAAGGTTCACAACATAACACGTATGTACAATACTAGTACGCTCTTCAACAACACTCTCCACAAAGTGGGGACATGTTCATTTTCCCAAAAGGCATGATCCACTTCCGGATCAATTTCCACAAGTCTAAATCTACTCTCGCTATCGGTGCTTTCGGTGGTGCAAATCCAGGGACTGTCTCTCTCCCTTCCACTCTATTTGGCTCTGGAATTCCGGATGATGTCCTCAAAACTTCTTTCAACATATCACATAAACTCTTGATAAAACTCAAGGCTCCTTTCCCTAGTCTTATTTCTTTCTCTTGATCCCACTTCTACCTTTCGCTTCTCAATCATTTTCTTTGTTCCAAGTCTGTCATTCTCTCTACTTTGTAGTTCTCTTCTCATTCGGTTGACAATGGAAAATATGAAATCTATATCAAAATTTGGGTACTCAAGATTTGTCTTCTTATTCATTCAATGCCAATGGCCAAAATAATATATATTTAGTTATTGTTTTAATGAATTGTTTATACATTTTTTTTTAAATAGGTAAGGATTTTGAAAGGCCTCTTACTTTTAACAACATCATAGCAAATGAAACATTAAAACTCACCTAAACAAGTGTCAAATAGCCTAATTCTCACTAGAATATCTTCTAAAAACCCTTTAAAGAAACCCCTAAGAAGAAAACCACTCACAAATCTTCCCTCCCCTAAACAATCAGGAAATAGAAAATATGCACCCTACCAACCAAATTACAAACTTAATAGCACCAAAATCACAAAGGTCCCTCATCGATTAAATTTTGAGAGTGTAGAGTCATCTTAGATAGTTCAAGTATCTTTTTCGTGTCCTTTTTTTCTTGCTCAAGATCATGCAGTTGATTTTATCGTATAGATTGTCAGACTCATGGAAGACCAAGATAGTTATTTCCAACTCCATGATGGGATGGGATCCATACTTAGCCTTGTAATCAATAAAATATGCAGTTATTAATATTACATTACGCCTCTCTGAGTGTTTTTATATACATGAATTCTATATTTGGGGAGCTTATATTCTTACTTTAATTTTTAGTAATGTAAATAATATAAATGAAAAACTACTCCATAGATGAAAGATGCAACATAAGACCTGAATAATTTAATTTGATTCTTTGGCTTGCAAACCAAGGAATTTTTTTATCGACTGTTTCATATCTCACCAACATTTAAAACAAGAACTATACATATTCAAAGTCTAAGATTTCATTCTACGTAAAAGGCATTTTCCTTGACTAATTTCACAAGGGATCGACATTTACCAAGACATCTACATATTTATAGTCTAATATTTCATTTTCTAAGGATTTATTTAATTTCCCTTGTGTTATGAACTCATTTTTTTGAGGCTTAACCAATTGTAACAACTAAGGATGATATATGCATAAGATGAAAATGGGCTCAAATATATAATGGATAAAACAAGACTAGTAAGTAATATAAAAATAATTTCAAACATAAAAGGTATTTAAAATATATTTTTTATTATAACTCCATTAGTACTATGATTTTATAATTAAAAATTATAATTTTACTCTTTATCAAGGTCTTTTTATACAATTTGTGCAACCATTAATAATTAAAGTTAAAAGACAATTTTATAAATATTGCAATGTTGTTATATGTAGAAAATCTGAATTTATAATATAAATTAGCACTAAATCAATCACTGAAAGTAAATTCTATAAATAACTAAAATTAATCATGTGATATGTTCTTTAAACCATAAATTAAGCATCCAAAGAAATTTTAAATGCAATGAAAATCAAACTCACCAAGTGAAATAGATAAAAATGATTTCTTGTTTACATAAATCATCACATGTATAAACATTCATTAAAATTGAATGTCAAGGTATTTCATATTAAGGGGTAAATTGTTTTAGTTCAAATTTGCAAGAGGGCATTAGCCATTTATTGTTTCTTACCCATTTCATTAAATTCTTACCGAAAGATAAAGGTTGTATGCAATTTTTCATTCCCAATAACTCAAAAATATAAAATATGAAAGAAATTTTAAGTGTAGAAATCTTAGTCCGTAGGACATGTTCGATATGTTAGAAATATAGAAGCTTGTATACCAATTTGTTTGATTGGCTACCATGATTTTTTCAACTTAGAAAACTCTAACACTAAATTTTTGGGGATATGAGAGCTCTAATAACTAAAGTTGATATCATCATAATCATAAAGCTACCTCATCTATTCAATTTTAGGAGTGGAGATTCATCTTAAATAGTTTGTCTTCTTTCTATGTCCTTTTTATATGCACTTATTACTATTACATTATTCCTCTAATATGTTCTTATATACATTATTTCTAAGTTTGGAAACTAGGCACTAGTGACACTTCTTTGGTCATTTTCTTGCTTTGTTTGGCTCTACTTACGTCTTTTGTCTTACATTTTCATCCTTTTGGTTGAGTCACAAAACTCTTTATTTCTATATTTCATTTTTTTCTATTTTCTTGTTGAAGGATAGTACCACCCATAAAGGAAAGTAGCCCCGTGCACTAATGTCCTTTGGGCACTCATGTCTTATTTACTTGGCTTTCTTGTTTTGTTGGTTTTCTTTGATTTGGGTATATATATATATATATATATATATATATATATATATACATATATACATACAGACACACACACACACATCTACTTACTATTCTAAGGTGCAAATTTGGGCTATAATTTATAATTATTACATACATAAGAGAAACATAAGGGATTGCGCTTTGGGCTACATCATTTACCGCATAGTGGTGGATATTCTTAATTCCATGTCACACATTTTTGCATTAGGAAAAAGAAGTTGTATCGCACTATTCTTTGTGTAATTGGCACTAGGTCATCCTAGCTCAAGGGACATGGTTTCAAACACACACCACAAGAACTACATGGAGTCTAAAATGTAGTGCAACACTTGGTAAGAAGATCACATCGGATTACCTTTGGTGTCATTCGACTCTCTCATATAATTCTTTATTCAATCTAATGTGTGTTTGAGTTTTGTACATGTGGCTAGGGTTTTTTTAGCAGATAAAGCTATAACATAGTATAAGTTCATTGAACCTGACCTACCTACAACAAGCTTAATGTGAAAAAAAGTGATATAGAAATAATATGATCATAATTTTTCCTCGTAGATGCTAGCACCCAAGCACCCATGTCCTCCCCAAGGCACTCCTTTCTCTTAGATTTTCATATGCCGCCATAACCAAAGATTTCATAGTCCAAAAATACACCTATCTAGATCATTCTTTAGCCCGTTAATCAATCTAGACCTATGGGGAAATATAAGTCATTCATCAAACCCTATATATAACTCTTGTTTGTACTTCTATTAGTTATATATTTTATATTAGTGTTATTTTATCTTATCAAAAATCTCCTTATCTTAGATTTAGTTTTGTTAAATCATTTGGTGAACCTGTTTATTGATCAAACCCTAGCTTTCTCTAGAATCTTTCATTTTTTTCTATTTCTCATGGCCTACTATGAGTATCATATTACCCTACTTACAATCCCACCATACCTAATGTGTGTACCAATATTTAAAACACCTTCCCCGATCTTGTATTATTACACCCCGTAGAGTCCACTAGTGTTCATGATTCTAATAAGGATTCTATTGCAAACTAATTAGGCATGTGTTGATGTAACGCTCGCTAAAAATCCCACTCAAGACCCATGAACAACCTAGGTTAATTAGGAGAAATTATGGAATTTTTTTTTTTGTTCAAGGTGAGGCTACAAACAAGCCTCGAAGAAACAGTTGACACAAGGAAGTACATCAAGGTCAATCATGTTAAGAAGATAAGGTTTTCCATTGGAACAATATATAAAAGACCACATTACAATTAGTGGGTATAATTAACCAAGTATAGTTTAAATTTCCTTTAGGTGTTAATTTAATAATCAAATTAAATTAACACTAGGGTTAGATATTTCTTAATTACACTTAGAGGGCTACATGGGCCAAAACAATAAAACAAGGCTCTCATTACAAGGGGGTAGGAAAAACATCCCTTGCCCCATAAGGTGGCCCTGAATGGTCAACTCGAGCTTTTAGAAATACACTTTGAAAATAAGGAAGGTAATTTTCCTCTTACCCACTCACATGCTGACCTAAAAGATTCAAGCTGATTTTTCTCATTTTTCCCACACTCAAAAACTCCTAAACACCATTCCATTAGATAGGAAATTTCTTCCCCTTTCCATAGATATAAGGAAGTCCTTATAACTCCCTATAAAACTCGAGTTATGGGCCGGCGGGCCTTGGGAAGAAAATTTTCCCCAAAGGTAGGCCCGTGGGCCTAGGGGAGAAATTTTTCCCCAAGGGCATTCGGGTCGGTGGAGCTGGGGAGGAAATTTGGATTCTTGGTGCTTGGGGTGAAAATTAAACTTTACCCCCGTGCGCCCATGAGTCCGTGGCAAGACTCCGTGCCCGAAAACAAAATTATGCCCCGGTCGCAAGGACACGTGGCACATTCTAAGCCAACGTGGGGAAGCGGGTTAGTGAGGAAAAAAGCATTTTTTCCCTAAGGAAAAAAAAAGTGCAAGGGATTAAAACCCACCCACGCCTCTGTCGGTGTACCACGACACCACATGTGTCGACATTCATCGATGCGGATCGGGCAGTCATGGCGGGAGATTTGGGAAAAGTTTCCTTTTGAAGCATAAAGCTTCCAAACACTCCACACCTCCATCGATGCATCGTGGAGACATGCGTCATCTAGCCATTGGTCGTGGGCCTACGGGGAAAATTTGGTAATTTTTCCAAATTTTCTTTTGAAGCGCTAAGGCAAAAAAAAAGATTCATGCCTCCGCCAATGCCTTAGTAAGCCACGTGTCAGTCAATGATTGGTTGTGGGGATGCGGGGCCGCAGAGAAATTTTTTTCCAAAAGAACTTTTTGGACTTAGAAATTTTTGTTAAGGAAAGAAGGGTCCTGAGTTCACGGCAGGGCGCAGAAACTTCATGGTTTTTGCACCCTTTGGGGAAAAAGTGAAAAAGGCAGGTTTTAACCAAAGGTGGGTCCACCAATGAATACTTTAAAATTTAAATTTGACAGTTAGATTATTATTTTTTTATTTTTTTAGCCCGAAATGAAGTAAAAACTTTAGAAGGCCATAACTTTCGATTGGAAGTTCGTTTTTGGCAAACAAGGACTTTTTGGAAATCTCTCGAGGTCCTCTTTGCACAAGAAACTCAATATTATAATTTTGATGAGTTTTGAAGGGTAAATTTTGAGAAAATGTTTTTCTATCACTTAGGAAGTGAATTGGTCTTCTTTTTTCTTTTTCTTTTTTACTTATAAATTTTGTTCAAATTTGCCATTAACTCTCTCTCAACATGCCCAACAGGCATGGAGGATTTTACTTGGAAGCTTTTAGGATATATTGCAAGGTTAAAAGGTTTGATTGATTTGCAATTCAAATTTATCAATTTATACAACAAGGAGTCTGCAATTTTGCTTTTGCCTATTTTGAAAGGTTTGATGGAAATTTCTTAAGTGTTTTAGTTTGTTTGGGGTCGTTTTGATCTTACAAGTCCAATTCGGTATTTAATTTTGTCTTTTTGATGTTGCAGGGTCATTATATTCAATTTGCTAATTAATTTGCAGAGTTTGAAATTTATCTAACAGAGATCGATTCGAATGGGTCTATTTTCATTTATCATCTTCTAAGTTTTCAAAAAAAAAATCATTCCAAAACCAATTCTAACCTATTAAGTTGATTCAAGTGAGGTATTCAAATGCCAAATTACAATTCTGATTTCTAAAACATTCATTTCTAAAGAACGAGCATTATGACTTTTCTCCATACGTATTCACTTTTTCCTCTTTCCAACAAAACTTCAAAATACATTCAACAATCAAATTTCAATACCTAATAATGCCATTTGAGAAAAGTAATACAATCTTTTATTGATTCAAAAGATACCTTTACAACTTCTTCTTTCATTCCTAAATTTCAATATACAAAATACAATTTCTTTCTCATTCATTCAAAAAAAATAGAAGACAGAGTATATCTCTTTCACATTTCAAATTACAGCTTTCATAGCCAATACAAAACATCTTTCCATCACAAATAATATACAAGGTCATCCACTTCAAGTGGGAAAAAGGTTACAATAAGAAATAATCTCATCAAGGACTGTCAAACATGTCTTTTTCCTTTGCTCTAGTACAGCAACATGAAGATCCTCCATTTTCTAGTTTGATCACAACAAAGGTAGGGGAAAGGAAACGCTCTCCACCCAACCAAGACATCCAATGAAAAGGAGAATTTATCCTTCTTTATTGGCCCCGAGCCCCAACCACAATGCAATAAGAAATGTGTTTCAACTCATGGCAACAATAGGCTTCCACAACACACATGCAAATTCACATTTAAAACATAGTCCAAAATAGAATGTAGTTTACAACCACATTAAAACATAACAAACAAAACTCAGGCTTCATCATGCAAGCCAAAGGAGCAAGAAACTATGGGGGATGCTACTTATGCCTCCCAAAGGGGAAATGGGTATCACCACCTGATTACAAACCACCAAAAATATAGTATATCAAAACCTTGACATGCCCTTATGCCTCCCCCAAGTACCCCTTATTCCTCACATTTCCTTATGCCTCCCCAACCTCTTATGGCACCCCATAACGAGTAAATAAATGCAAGCTATTTCTTTGTAAGGTGGAACCCAAATCCTAACTCCCTCCTCCCCAAAACACTTATGCCTCCCACAAAATACCCCATAGTCTTCTCCTACACCATCCCTAGGTAGTCTACCCAACCAACCAACAATAAAACAACACATTCAAACATTCAGCCATTCCTAAGTGCAAAGAAAAATGAAAAGAGATCATTTCAAGAGCCAAGATCCTACCTCTCCATGACGGAGTTTTATTCCAAGGTTCCAAAATAGCAAGATTTCCAATGCAAAACATAGTCCAAGATCAACAATCTACAAGCATGCAATAGTCTCCAATCTTCTCCAAAAGTAAGAGCTCAAAACAACAAAATAATTCACCCCAAAATGAAGTATGCAAAAGTGAAACAACCCCCAAAACAAGGTAAGGAATTCAAATTTTATAGAAGAGGGAAGAGAAGAGGATGAGGTGGATCCATGTAGGATTCCACATTACACATCCTCAACCCCAACACCCAAGTCAACTTCATTCTCCAATGCATAATTATTAGGTGGGTGAATAATATGACAGTTTTTACACACTCCAAAACAAGCCCACACCCCAAAGGACTGAAATTAAAAATATGTAAGAAAGTGTAATTAAAACATACAACTTGACTTACAAAAATGCGTAATGAAAGTCTAAATTTAACTCTCCAACCATAGGTAAGGTTGGTATATAAATTTAAGAGGTGTGGGACAAGTCTAACTAAAAGGAACGATAACCAAATCATACCAAGACAAGAATACATATGCTAATCAAACACCATGATCAATAAGATGAAAGTAATTTTCCAGAATAACTTTACATAAAACCTTTGCAAATAAATGAGTAGCAATATCATATATTATTATGGAACTCAATAAAATACAATGAGAATGGGCCTTGCTTATATAGGCAAGGAATAACAATCTAAGAACCAGTCAAGGTTGTAGATCAAGCCATAAATCATGGAAAGAACTAGTTATCAAAGAACTAGTCAAGTCCATAGAGTTATGAGAGAACTAGACATCAAGGATCTAGTGAATACCATGAATCTAGGAAAGAACTAGTCAATACCATAGATCAAGGAAAGAACTATACCTAACTAGATAATATCTCTTAATATCTAAATAAATAAAAAGAAATATCCACACACATAAGTGGGTGAGGATAAATACAATAAAGGTAAATAATGTACCTAGGTGAACATGAACTAAGGTAAATACCTACTCTAACACCCCCCCTCAAGTGAAGCTAGGGGCAAAAATAGAAGTGGCATGTCCACATGAGTCCCTATAGCAACTAGGCTCGATGAGGTACTCATGTACAATATATCCATGAAGAAATCTCAAACCAAAAGAAGGAAATAATCCTGCTATAAGGAAAGAGAAAGAAGAAGAAGAAGGAATATGTTCTCATGAACACCCCCAAGAACAACTTCTGAAACCCCAAGCATGCCACGCAACTCAAGGTAGCGAGGTGATGCAAAAGGCTTCAAAGATGTCTACAACTTGCTCCTAAGTCGAAGGTACTCCAAGCAAAGAACTTCATCCTGAATGTCCTGCCAAATGAAGTGGATGTGTATCTCGATATGCTTGGTCCACCGGGTGCTCAACTCAATGGTTGCGAGAAATGTGAATTACACTTTGGTTATCACACCAAAGTACAACATTGAATCCTATGGGAATCTAAACTCTTTCAATAACTATGCGAAGCCAAAGAATCTACTGACTCACTTGAATCGCTACCTTGTACTTTGCCTATGAAGATGAAAGTGCAATATCCTATTACTTTTTACACACCCAAGCAACTGGAGAAGAACCAAGACAAAAAGATAGCCGAAGTAGAACTCATATCATCAATAGAACTTGCCCAATCTGAATCAGATACCCAACCAACTGAGTAGAACCCCTAGTGTAGTGTAGGCCAAAGTGGGAAGTGCCCTATAAATAGTGCAAAATCCTTTTAGCAACATTGTCAATGACTACTATGAGGAGAATTTGTAACCGAGATACAAGCCCTATTGCAATTGAAATATCAAGGTGAGTATGGGTCAAGTACATGAGACTCCCAACCAACCGCCTATATAACATAGGATCACAAAGTGGTGTGGTACATGTGGATGTAAGTGTAACCCTGACAGAAAAGGAGATGGACTTGGCTTACAATCAGCCATATCAAAGCACCTAAGAAGATCATGGGTGTACTTTTGCTTGACTCAAATGAATCCCCGAACTGCCTAAGAAAATTGCAAACCAAGGAAATAATGCAATAGCCCAAGATTTGTCATGTCAAACTATGTAGAAAGAGCCCTCTCTGAATACTCCGAATGTGGAAAGAAGAGCTGTCATCGTTAAGTAATGAATCATCAACATACAATTCAAGTATCACAATATCCTCACTAACATGCCGGAGATACACCGTATGATCGAATGGAAATGAACAAAACCAATAGATAGAGAAAAGAATCTATCTTCTCATACCAAGCCCGAGGGCTTGTTTGAGACCGTAGAGAGACCTTCGGAGCCTACAAACAAGAGAAGAATCCTGAACAAATCCAATCGGCTGCTCCATGTATATTTCCTCTTGTAGATCTCCATGTAATAAGGCACTCTTCATGTTCATCTGGTATACAAAGCCACCCCGTGATGCAAAGCATAGCAAGTACAAGGTATACTGAGAATCTATCTTGGCAACGGTGCAAAAGTATTAGAGTAATCAATACCTTCAACTTGTGAAAAACCCTTTACAATAAGATGAGCCTTATACTTGTCAATGGACCCATCAGCTACATATTTGGTTCGGTATACCCACTTACACCTAACCATCTTTCTTCCTTTAGGAAGAGATACCAAATCCCAAGTATGATTCTTCATCAAAGAAGAATACTTAGTTGTCATCACATCATCCCACTCTTGTATCCCATGAGCCTTTGAAAAATACTATGGATCCTCATAAAACTACCTGACACAAAATTCTAGAACCGGTAGAATGTGTGTGATGATGCCTAGTGGGTGGAAGATCCTCTATGAAATGTGCTACCTCAGAAACTGTAGTACAAGCCCACTTAGGCATAGTGAAAACATCAGTGGGAATAGGATCCTCAATGGCATCTATAACCTCCTCATCAATCTCCTCAAAGAAAGGATCCTCAAGATGAGATGAAGAAGAAGAAGGAATGGAAAAGGATGAAGAATCGTGAGAAGTGAAAAACTCATCAAACTGAATATGTGTTCGAAAAATAACATCATGTGTATCGGATCTAAAAGATCATAAGCTCTAATGTCCTCATAATACCCTACAAAAATCAAGGGTTTACTCTTCTTATCCAAATCTTTCCTTTTCTTCTTTGGCACAAAGGCCCAAGCATGGCTCCCAAAGACTCGAAAAAATGAGACATCTTAGTGTTGGACCAAGCTTCCTCTGGAGTCAAATGCTCAAGTGTTCTCATGGTGGTGTGCGATTCTAAGAATATAGTTAGCACAATTAACTGCTTCTGCCCAATAGATAGGAGGTATATCTCTAGAATGCATCATACAGTTAGCCATTTCCTTCAAAGTTCTATTCTTCCTTTCTTCTAATCCATTATGTTGTGGAGTATGAGGAACAAAATGTTGGTGAATAATGCCTTGAGTTGCCAAAAATCAGAAAACTCATTGCTGAAGTACTCCCCCATTATTAGTGTGAAGGTTCTTTATGCTACTAGAAGATTGTTTCTCGACCAAAGCCTTAAAGACTTTGAAGTGTGAAAAAACATCACTTTTGTATTTGAGAAAATAAACCCAAGTACACCTCAAGAAATTATCAATAAATGTAAGTGCATACTTAGCTCCATTGAAAGATGGGGTAGGAAAAACCATCAAGTCACTTGCACAAGCTCAAGTGGTGAAGAATCTCTCTTAGACAAATTTTTAGAAAAAGATCTTGGTGTTGTTTCCTAATGTACAACCATGACAAACTCCATCAAAACAAGAAACTCTAGGAAGACCATCTACCATACCATGAGTGTTCAACTCCTTCAAATATTTGTAATTGAGATGTCCAAATCTTTCATGCCAAAGCTTACTCTCTGAATCTAAATGAGAAACCAATCATATCCCTATAGAAGATGTGTCATCAAAACCCTCAAATTGATATAGTCTTGAACTATGATCAATAATACCCTGAGCAACAAGTGAATAAGGATCTAACAAAGTTCTTACTTCTACCCCATGTGGTGTAAAAGTCACTTGTTTTCCCTTGACCAGAATGACAAATTTGATATACATAAAGAAAATTTGTAGTGATGTTAGGAACATATAGTGCATCTTGGATATTTCCACCATCAAGTTGTATATCACCTTTTCCCTCAACAGAAAGAAAGGAAGAATCTCTAACCTCAATTTTGGAAGTAGAACTCAAACCTAGAGAAACAAAAAAGACTCCTCGGAAGAAGTCATGTGATGAGAAGCACCGAATCTATAACCCAATTGTCTCCAGCAAGTGGTGACTGAGATCTTCCAACAACATTAAGTGTTTTTCCATGTTGATTAGAAGGAGGTGGAGTGGAGATAGAAATTTTGTGTTTCTTGACTGCATCCTTTAAGGCTTGCATTCACTTATAACACCTATTTTCTTCATGATTACTACCCCCACAAAAAGAGCATGAACGGCTAGACTTATTCTTGGATTTAGAAGACTCCTTGGGTTTTAAGTTATTTTCTTTGGGTTTAGGATCATTTTGAGATGGAGAAGGTGTGGATTTGGTTTTACTTGTTTGGTTTTCCCTTGCCCTTAGGATTAGATGGAACTAATGCCTTTTGAGAGGTGGAAGACTCAAGGTGAGATAATTTAGATTCTTTCCTAGTAAGTCTTTCACAAAATGTTTCTAAGTTAGGCATTTTGAAGGTGTCACCTAAGGCATCCATGCTAGAGAAAAAGGTAGAAGTAAAAATTTGGAATGGTCCTCTCAATTTGGATAGAATCAAGTAAACACACTCTTCATCTTTCTTATCTCTTCCACTCCCCTTCAACTGTGTCAACAAATTCTTGAACTTGGTAAGATAGTCTATAATTGTTGAAAAACTTCAGGATTAAGAGAGGTGATCTCAATTTCAAGTTGCATGGCTCTCATATGATCCACCTTACCAAATAAACCTCCAATTTCTCCCATATTTTGAAAGGAGAGTGACACTTTTCTAAATGAAATAAAATACTATCACTTACATAAGTTCCTATCAAACCCATACACTCATCAAATTTGCACTTTGGTACTCAAATTTCTCATATTCTTTAGTGAACACTGTGGTTGCTCTCAAGAAGTTAAAGCCCGTAATCCTTTCTACTTAATTATTGTTCCCATGTGTGGTAATTATGTGTTGTTAATGGCTCAACATGATCTAATGCAGAATTAGATAAAGATGTCATCCTCAAAAATCACCAAAGAAATGTAAGAACCAAGCAATGCAACAAGACCCCCAAACAATGCAACAAGAGCCCCCCCAGATTTTGGCACTTTATAATGAGTGCGTGTTACAATATGGCACTTTATAATTATAGTGTGATTCTCAAAATAAATATTTCCAATGGAAAGAGCATAAAAAACTATGCACTTTTGCAAAAATGACACTCAAAACCGAGTTACCGATCAAAAGATACAAGTTTTTCAATATTATGCTCTACTATTTATTTTAGTTGCCACTAAAAAGAATAAAATGCTCTTGCCTTCACCACACAAATAAAATGAAAGGGGGCTGGATTTAAGCACCTACTAGTAGGAATCACAAGCTTTAAGCCCTCATATGACCATACCATATGACCAGGGGCTAAGAATTTCAATGGAGAAATATCCACACACATAAGTGGGTGAGGATAAATACAATAAAGGTAAATAATGTACCTAGGTGAACATGAGCTAAGGTAAATACCTACTCTAACACTAACTTGTCCCACAAGCCTCCAAAATCAGCCTCCAAGGACAATTCAAATTTCTAAGGTGGAGTGTTGTACACTCCAAAATTAACTTACACATCTCTTACAACACTTAAACCAAGAGCCAAAAACTCTATTAATTACATTCTCATGACCCATTTACTTAATTACTTAACAACATGATTACTCACAATATTTACACACCATTTAATAAATAATGAAAAGGGTCAATGCACCACTAAATAAACACATACAAACATTAAACAAAGGAACCAAATAAAAGAAAACATAAATCCCTTGGTCACATTCAAGGATCCCCATGGGAAACCCTAACAACTAACAAACACACACAAACAATTACAAGTTTTCATGGTGACCTTTTTGAATTCATCGAGAATTCCAATGTGGTTGGTCTCCAATCCCTCGATGTTTATTGTGATATATTTTAACCTACAAAACACAAATACCTCCTTCGGCCTCATGGCCATATCAGAACATCCAAATGAATATAAATATAATTTCAAAATCATCAATATATATATGAATCACAACAATCATCAAGACAATCTACAATATCACTTACAATTTCATCAACAACTATATCATCATCAATTTTAATTCAATTTTCTTGGTCTACTCAATGTATCCAAATATCACATGTCCTAACAACATCCATATATATATATATATATATATATATATATATATATATAACCATGTCCAACAAAGATCTTAAAATATATATAAAATGTCTCCAATAAACATCATGCATCATATATGAATCAAATTCAATAATAACCCATTATCTAATATCTAACATCATACTAAATCAAAACTATAACAATGTCCATAATATAGTCAGTAGTATCAGGATCAATAAAAAAAGGTGTCGAAGGAAAGTGGGCACTACAATTAAGGACCTAGTTAATTTTTTATGATGATTCTCTTTCTCCTAAGTCTCTTTATGTTCTTAATTCTATCCTGTGGTCCTAACTCTCCTTCTTCTCTTCCCCTTACACATGCAAAAACCCTTGGGACTAATCATGTTGAGGGTGATCTTCCTATTGCAGATCCTTCCCCTCCACATTCTACTTGTCCATTGGCCATTGTGCTGAAGATACTATTTGTCTTCTTCTCTTGCATTCATGACTCCTTCTATTGCATGTGCTATTATTGTTGATGTTCTCATACTGCTTCTCATAATTTGTTACAATCTTATTTTAGTCATGATGTATGTATTACTACTCTTGGTTTTTCTACAAATAATGTACTAAATAACAAAGATAAATAATATGTGCATGTTGCTTTTTTCTCCTCATTTGATTCAGATTGTTGATAAATGTGTGAAAAACCTCTTTTAATATATCACATAAAATCTTGAAAAATCTTAAGGCCCCTTTCCCTTAGTATTCTTCGTAATCCATCATTTCAATTCTTCCTTTCTCTTCTCAATCATTCTCTCTAAATTCTAATTCTACCTCTCTTCTTATTTACTCACTCAGATTTGTATTTCTTTCCTCATTCATTAATTGGTAGTGGCTAGTATGATGCAAAATTTTATATATTCTAGCTCAATATTGATTGTTTCGCTTCACATAGTTTTGAAAACCTAACATCTCTTGAAAATTGAAATGAAGAATTTTTCATTACAATCACTTGTTTGGTAAAATTCAATTAGAAAAAAAAATTCAAAGATTTTACCTATTTATTGATCTTACACACTCTTTCCTCTTATAGTCCGGTATGTCAATTTTTTTATTATGGGCATATTCTTTTTTTATTGTACTCTTAGATTTTTTGGGATCAATTCCTCTATTATGGATCTAAAATATCCTTAATCTACAAATATGTATCAAGAAGACACACCCATTATTAAACACCCTCTTGAAAATGTGATCATGATATACCTTACAAAACCTTCCCAAGTGTATGTTATTTAATGTTATACCAATATCTCTACTATCATTGAAGAATTTAATCCTATAGTACCTCAATATCAATCATGATAAAATTGATGTATTACTACATTAAAATTATTCAACATACTCCTCCTTATATGTTATATAGTAATGAATATCACTTAAAGAAGATGAAAAAGGATGTGATGGAACGTTCTCCTATTTGTCGAAGCCTAACCCAAGTTGTTCTAGTGATGGCAGCGTGACATGTTTCTAAGATTTGGTGATGTAGGTGAATGCAAGTTTATTGCTGACAATGATGCATGGAGTGTGGGGGCACGACGGCTCTTTCTTCCTCTTGTATTGTTGTTACTACTAGTTTTAATGGTTTTAGTCATGTGCTCATTGCTTCTATAAGGGATGATTCTTAAAGGTCTATTTTTGGGATCTATGGATCTAATAGTATTAGTTTGCCTTCAAGGTCATAACAAGATGTGTCTCCCATTTTTTCCCCTAATATCTTTGGTGTTTGTGAGGACAATGCATGTGGTGGCTCGAGGGGTAAACTTGGATGGACCTTTCCTTCCCCCTCTTCCTCTCTTTTTGGATTTTACAACATGCTACACCCAAGGTTTGTTTCTAGGATTATTCCTTTAGGGGTGGCACAATCGTCAAAAATACAACAAACTGTGATAGAGGTTGGTGTAGGTGACCCTTACTAGTTTTCTTAGAAGTAGTGTTAAAGTTAAAATTTTCCTAGATGCTACAAAATCCACCAATACACTTCCTCCTAAGCCTATGGTTTCTACCAAAATTTCTTCATCGGTTTCCTTTGGGGCATAATTAATTCAATTTGAAGCTTTTATCAAGAGTAATGGGCCCATTTGTAGATTCAATAACCTCTGCTTTCGAACCTCCCTTCTCTTCATGATTGGATCACGAATCACTAGAAGCATCTTTTAGAAGGTAAACTTTATATTTATCCCACATCTAGTGTAATTCCCACTTCTATTCGGCACTTATTATATTATGATTTTGATTATTTGACTAGAGAAATGAACATTATTATTATATTTGATTAGCATCTCATATTGTGGATTATATGGACTCCTAGAGGCATGGATAGATATTTCAGTGTTGATGATGATCTAGTGTTGTTACTTTATATATATATATATGACACTTTGGATTCTTGACATATTGATTTTTTAGATGATCGAGCTAGTCTTGTGATCTCATTGATGTTGATGAAATGGTAGAATTGAAATATCTAGAAATTGTAAATATTATATAGAATTGATTAACCTTGATGATGATTTTGTTATGTTATATGATGATGTAAATCGATAAATATACATGTGTTTTATTTTTGATGTTATTGATATGGCCTTGAGGCCAAAGAGGTATTTTTTTTTTTGTAAAATTATATCACAATAAACAAGAAGGGGCTAGGAGACCAACCATGAAAGAATATTGGATATTGACAACAAGGTCACCTTGGAAACTTTGTGTTATGTATCTTGTTGTGTATGTTTTGAGGTCCCCATGGGAAGGGGTAACCTCAAATGTGACCATGGGTTTATGTGTTGCTTTTTCCATCTTTCATTTTATTTATTTTGTGTGTATGTGATTTCTTTATTGTAATGTATTCTCATTTATTATTGCTTAATTAATGTGCTTTGGTTTAGTCAATTAATCATGTGTTTAAGTTAATTTGGGATGTGACTAAGTGGGCATTTATTGTGGTAGATAGTCCTTGTTATATTATGGATTTGAGATGGATTTTATTGATTTTGGTGTTGTGTACTCAACCTCACTTTTCAAATCTCGAATTTGGGCTTATGAGCCACTTTTGGAGGCTTTTGGGACAAGTTACAAGCTTGTCCCATACCTCTTAAACTCACTCACCAACTATACCTATGATGTGAGGGGTTTATTTTAGGCCTCATTATGTGTTTTTGAAAGGAAAAGTGAAATTAATTGCACTTTCTTACAAATCCTTTAATTTTTCCTTAAAAGTATGGAGTAGTGGTTTGTGTGTGGAAGGAAAATTGTCATATTCTCACCCACCCATTTATGAGTCTTGGGCTTGATGTTTGACTTGGTGAAGTGGATTGGAGGAGAAGTGATGTGGCATCCTACATGGAGCCACATCACCACCCTCTCCTCATTTTCTATTTATGTAAGTTATTTTGGAGTTTTGGGGTTACTTGGTTTTTTTCACACTTGCATTTTTGAGGATCTTGGCTTGAGTTCTTGTTTGGGGATTGGGAGCTTGTTTTGTGTTTTGGCTTGGACTTGGAAAAATCTTGGAGCTTGTTTCTTGTGGATTGAAGATTCTTGTAATGGAAAGGTAGGGTCTTTACCCTTGCATTTTATTTTATTTTTTGTGTGATTATTGTAAAATGAATGAATGTTGTGTTATTTTGGATTGGGGTAGTATGACCTTAAGGATGGTGTGGGAGAAGGAAAATGGGGATATTTTTAGGGAGGGATAAGAGTTTTGTATATGCATTTGGAGGATTTTGGGTTGGGTTTCCCACCTTGTGATAATAAGAAATATTTCTTGTTTATCTTGGTATGTTTCATTTGAGGGAGTGATAAGAGATTGAGGGAGTGATAAGAGATTGAGGGAGGGATAAGAGTTTTGTTTTTTTGTGTGGATGAAGTTTTGGAGGTTTTAAGGTGGACACTTAACCCATTAGGAGGCATAAGGGATTCCCCATATTTCTCTTCTCCTTGGCTTAGATTTTAAGCCTTTGTGTTTGGGAAAATTAGTATATTGTGACTATCAATGTTATTGTGTTTGTATGTGTTGCAAAATTGTTGGTATGAGTGTATGTATTGTTGAAGCCTTTGTAAAATTTTCCATGGTTGTTTGATATCCCTTATTACTTCATTTTTGGGGCTTGGGGGCCAATGAGAAGGATGGCTTCTCCTTCTCATTGGAATAAAGGTTGGGAGGTGAGTTTTAAATATGCCCCTTCCTTGTTTTTTGATTTGGAGTTGAAGAAATAAGGAGCTAAAGTTTCCATCTTGGGATGAAGACATTTTGTGTAGAAGAAAAAGAAAGAGAAAGTTTATTTTTGTAAATTTCATCATGTTGTTTCCACCTTTGAGTGGAAGGCTTGTATGTACTTGTATTTTAAAGAGAGTTCTTATAAAATTTATTTATCAAACCATGTATTGTAATGGTTGAAAGAAGGAATTTTGTAAGTTGTAATTAGTGGAAATGTAGTCCTTTCAAATCTGGAAATAAATCAAAAGTTATCTTTGTGACCTCATTTTGAAAATAGTTGTCTTACATTGAAAAAACATGGAAGTATATATTTGTTTCCCTTTAAATGTTTATCATTCTTGTTTGTAAAGAGAAAATAAACTTATACATAGTAGATGGTCAAATTTATTCCCTTCTTTCAAAATAGATGAATTTATGGTTGTAATGGACCCTTGTAGTAAATTTTAAACAATTTTTCCTAAAAAACCTTCCATTATTGTAATCATTTGAGTTGAAAATTAAGAGCAAAACTTGATATTTTTAACTTTTCAAGTAGTTTCATTGATATTTTAAACTTAGAAATGTAGTATAAAAACTATAAATTAGAACTCTTATTAATATATATATATATATATATATATATATATTATATATATATATTTTAAAATTTAAATCTATTTTGTGTCCATAGAATATGGATGGTGTGTGCCAGCATGTATGACATGTATGTATGTATATAAATAATTACATATATACATTTTATAAAATTCAACTTTTACAACTTTTTGCATGATTATTACCTTAGATAACCATAAAAAAATTAATAAATATGAACTTTCTGAAAAATATATACATATGTATATATTTGAGAATATATACATTTTATATTTTTATAAAATATGTTGATTTATATGTAACTAGCGCTTGGTGGCCGATCCGATATCGCAAATCTTTGCATAGTTAAAACCATGATCGGTTAAGCGACCTTAATATAGACCGGTCATCTACATTAAAACTCTTTTTCAAAAAAACATGTTTTCAACCCAAACCAATGACTTAAATGAATATATTTGTGAACAAATGTAGATCTATCTTAGTAATAGGTATATATACATGTATATATATATACATGCATGTATATATGTATATAAGTGTATATACACCCTAGATCAAACAAAATGGATTTCCCCAAATGTTTAACTCAAGAAATGTGAGAAAACAAATACCCACAACCATATCTTGGGTTGGATTCTTATAATAAAACAAGAGATAATCTACACACTATAATCCTAATGCAAATAATGGAATAGAGAACAAATATAGGAAGGGTTTCCTCCCATTTGCAAAACTTGAACCAAAAGAAATTTCTCCATGGTTTCCCCTCATGATTCCATGGCTTCCACTCCTCCAACCTGTAAATCAGAAATGAACAAATGAAGATTTTAGGGCAAAAAAAGAATAAAAAGGCATCATAAGGATAATTAGGGCTCTTTGGAGAAAACCTAAATCTAAGGGCTCATATTTTATTAGATATGGTAAAAAGACAAGGATTTAAGCTCCTGAAGGCCGTCAGATAAAATTGCATTGTAAATGGGAACATGGAGGAAAAAAATAATTTTGAAGATCAAAATGATGAAAATAAGTGGTTAAAATGAAAGAACCAAGAGACCAAATATGTACTAAGCAGTGCTCGACTGTTAAGGTTCTTGCGCTTAGACATTAAGACTCCTTTATGGATCTGTGAAGTTACAATTTGTTAATACAATCATTATACAAAAGTATGTTTCCTATGATGGACCGTCATCCAATCGTTAAAAATGGATAGGCCTCATTTAAAGTAGCTTAAAATAAAACACCTCCAATTTTCCAGCTTAAAGGCTCTTGAAATACTTTCACTGGCAGTGTAATTTGATGTTAAATTTTAAAGATAAGCATATATAAATATATTTGGAATTATATATCCATCCCACAAGAATTCAAACATCTAGTTTTCTATAACTAAATTTTAAATATAACCACTTACCCCACCGATAATAGTACGTGAGGATCCATAACATTCAACACACCACTTCCATCCATCAACCTCCTAATCACAAGGATCTTTTAGCATCCCTATTCAAATATTTTGAAATTAAAATTGAAACAAATATTATTAATATCCTAAGTTTATCAAACCTAACGAGCATATATATTTGCACCATATAACATAGATGATACTTTTATACTACCAGGTACACATCTTAGTAGTGTAAACGATAATGATTAGGAATTTCCCTAAACAAGAATCGCATAATAGGCTACTTTATCTAAATTCTCCTGTGTCCAACTCTTTTTTAAAACATGATTTGAGGGATAGAAATATTTTTTATCAAATACTTGTAGAGGACGAAATGTAGATCATCTTTGGAATTCGAAAACAAACCCATTCTTATGTCACCCGATATATATACATTTAGAACACCATATTTGCTGTAAAATCATTTGTAGATCAAGATAAACATGCTTTGGGGTAAATTTACCCAAATGTTGAACTCGAAATATCAAATACGTATGAATGGCCCATCTAGAACGGATTTCGTGGGAGGTCAACAATAAAACAAATGGACCCCAAAACCTTGTTGTACCAACCTAAAAAACTTAAATAAAATCAAAATGGGGAAGTTTCCGAGGGTTTCCAAAAGCTAGAACTCTTAAAAAATTTCTCCAGGTTTCCCCTCATTGCTTCCAGGGCTTCACCTTCTCCGTGCAATTAAAAAATGAACAAATGAGAGATTAGGTCAAAGTTGAAGAATAAATTGTTTTTCTCCAGAGACTTTAGGAAAATAAAACTATGGGACCATATTAATCTAAAGTCTAATCTAAGAGTAGAGGTTATTCCCAAACATTTTAAGTTATTGACATTTTCTATGGGAATGAAAATTTTAAATGTTTGGTATGGGTATTATGAGTTCCAGAAACTTTGTGAAAAGAGAAAATTTGAATCTCACATGCTTTAAACAACCTCCTCATGAATTAATAGGGAAGAATAAAAAATTGAATCACCCGACATAATTGAATAAAGGGGCTCATCTCAAATTCTAAAAAATTAAATTAGATCCTTATATATTTGATTAAATGTCTAATGGGCTAAACAAAAGATTAATTACATAAATATAGATTTAACCCTACACATTTTAAGTTGTTGACATTTTTATGGGAAGGGGTAATTTTTTCCGGCATAAAAGGTATGGGTATTAGGTGAATGGGGTCACTTAATGGTTATGGTAAGTTATAGCCTTTTATCAAGTTAAAAATAAATACATGACATTTGATTTTAAGGATTAAATAAACACTAGAGTGTATGACATTTTAGGTAATGTTTAAGAGGATTTTCAATAAGGTAAAATAACGAGATTAAGTTAGTCAATATTTTAAATGAAAATTATTGGAAATCTTAGAACAGGATTAATTTAGAAAACTGATTTTTGAAATTAAATAATAATATTTAATTATTAATTTAATTCAAACAATGATGGTTATGTAAAACTTATTAATGGGAATATAAATGGCTCAGTAGCTAATGATTATCACTTTTAAACAAAAAAAAAAACTAATTTCTCCCTCAGTAATTAATGGATTTTAACATCTATACTACCAGTATAATTTCTGAGACCTTATAGGAGGTCAATTCCGCTATACTTGGAGGTTTAATAGGGGGACATATAGTTCGATGGGATAGAGAGCCATCAGTGAGGGCTCATGCCCCTCCATGACATAGTGAGGAGTATTGAGCAGAGAAATCCCATGTGAATCCAATTAGACAAGATTCACCACTTTAGAGAGAACAAAGATAGGGTTGAGAGATCTAGGAGCCCTAGATAGAGAGATGGCTATGAGGAGAGACCTAGAGGTAGATAGAGAACAATGGTCGATCATATCCTAGAGATTCTAAATCTTCATCTATCTCACTTCATTAGAGATACAAGAGGATTTCAGATAGAGCTTGTTAGTCATATTTAGCTTGAGCGGATGCTTCAAGCTTATGTTTGTGTTCTAGCAGTAACACAAAGGATCATGTCACGATTCATCTTCTAAGGGATGAGGCGGGGTTTTGGAGGACTCATGAGGAGTAGAAGCTCCACATAGATTCAAAGATGTGACATGGGAGATTTGAGGAGAGATTCAAGATCCAATACTTATCTAAATAGTTTATCTAGAAGAGGATCGATGAGTTCCAGACCTCGATGGGCATCTGCATGATAGTGGTTGAGTATGAAAGTGGTTTTTTGACTATGAGATGTCACTACATGTAGGATGAGCGGGTCATGATTCACGGGTTCATCATGGGCCTAAATTTAGATCTTGAAGGGTAGTGTGCATGCATTATCCCATAGACTTTAGCTAAGGTCATTGAGAAGGCCTACATTCAGAGGAAAATAGGGGAAGACATCGGCTAGAGATAGAGTGAGGAGCCACATTTAGTAGATACGGATAGTCGATCAGGGGACAACTTATCCTCCTCATGGAGAACATGGTTTAGCATTCAGTATTCCTTCATCCTCCACATTAGTAGTAAATAGCATAAAACTGTCCACCATATAGACCTCCACAAAGATTTGATGCATAGAGAGGGAAGAGTATGGGGCCTCTAGAGACCCATCAAGAACATAGAGCATTACCTAGAGCTCGGTCAAATGGATTTCACCAAGAAGTGGCCACAACATTCCATGGTATGATCATCAGGATCTACTCCATAGACCACTAGAGCACCAGGGTGATATGCTTCTCATCGAAGGGAGCCTGGTAGTTTTTATGGTTATGGTGTACTTGGACACCATTGGAAAGAGTGTCCACATAACCCTAATAACAAGGGTAAGGGACCTATTTCAGAGCCTATATTTGGTGACATGGCACAAGTCACATGATTTATGTAGTGGTTGAGAACCATCAAGTAGAGCATCAGGGCACAATGATAGAGACTTCAAGGTAGAATTGGTGGTATTTCTACCTCTATCTTGTTTGATTTAGGCTCTTCTAATTCCTTTATTTCTCCATCATTAGTAGAGTGATGTAGGTTAGTGGTAGTTAGGAAGGGTCATAGTTGGGATGTTGAGATGGCTTGGAGCCAAGCTCATAGTGGACTCCTTAGTCAAGGAGTGTGTAGTTGACCTAGGACCCTTCACCACGACCTTGGATCTTTGCATCCTTCCTTGGGTTCTTATGGAGTCATTTTGGGTATGGATTGGCTATTTACACATAGAGCTAGAGTGGACTATTAAAGTGAGGTGATATCTTATGCGTAGAGTATTTGGGTTTTTAATTGGTGATAGTTGGGGTAAGGAGGCCTATTTCCATCTGCATTATTTCCACTATGCAACTTAAGTGGTGTGTGTGGAGGATGTCAACTATATGTTATTACAGTCAGTGATAGGTTAGAGGATGAGTCTAGTGGGCCCTCACTTGATGATCATCACATTTTGAGGGAGTTTTCTAATGTATTTCCTAGTGAGTTATAGGCCTACCTCCCCACGTGAGATAGATTTTCATATAGATTTGGTTCTTAGAGAAGATCCTATCTCACGCATGCATATAGGATGACTACCCCTGAGCTTTGTGAGCTCAAGTTTATAGCTGGAGGGCCTTCTTGAGAAGGGCCTAATCCATCCTAGTGTATCTCCTTAGGGTGCACTAGTGATTTTTGTGAAGAAGAAGGATGGATCACTATGATTGTGTATTGATTACAAATAGTTGAACAAAGTAATGATCAAGAATAATTACCCCTTCCACGCATTGATGATTTGTTTGATCAAATGAAGGGGGATACAGTGTTTTCCAAGATAGACCTTAATTTAAGTTATCATCAATTGAAGGATTTTGGAGGTGGATATTCATAGGACAACCTTTTACATGAGATATGGCCACTACGAGTTCACAATTGTGCCATTTGGTCTAACGAAATCCCCCGTAGTGTTCATAAGTTTGATGAATTGGGTATTCAAGAAATTCTTAGATTTCTTCATGTTCATATTTATAGATGACATATTGATATACTCACGCACACGTGAGGAGCATGAGGATCACCTTCGACAGGTTCTACTAGTGTCTTTGAGAGTAGAAACTTTATGGGAACTTGGAGAAGTGTGCATTCTTTCAGCCATAGGTTTAGTATATGGATGACATTATTTCGGGGAAGGTATCAGTCGATCCTTCCAAGATTAGAGCTATTATTGATTAGCCAGATCTTGACCAAATGACCAAGGTACACAGCTTCATGGGATTAGCAGGGTATTTTAGGAGATTTGTTTAGGACTTCTCATGCATTTCTCATCCCATCACTTCCTACAATGGAAAGGAAGAAGTTTGTTTGGTCAAATAGTTGTGAGTAGGCCTTCAAGAATTAAAGGAATGCCTTACCACAACACCTATTCTAGTCATGTCAAATCCGTAGAGGTATTTCTTTGTATGTATAGATGCTTCATTAGCATGGATAGGAGGATTATTGATGCGGATGGTCGAGTAGTTTTTTGAGTCTCACAAACTAAAGGATTATGAGCTCAATTATCTGAATCATGACCTTGAGCTTGTAGTAGTGGTTCACATTTTGGCTCGATGGAGACATTTTTGTTAGGTAGGAGGTTCATTCTCAGGACATCATTTGAGCCTACGTCACCTCTTCACTCATCCCAATCTCAATGCCCATCAATGGCATTGGATGGAGCTTTTATGTGAATATGATATGGAGATAGAGCATGTGAAAGGGAAGGAGAATGTGGTTATATAGATGCTTTGAGTTTTTGAGGCATTTGGTTATGGTGACTTCAGTGGACACATATTTGTGGACCAGGATCTTGCAGTAGTTTCCAAACAACAACTTCTACCTTTCACCTAGAGTAGAGATTGAGTCTCTCAAAGACCCCTTGAGGGGAAGTTTGAGGGATTAACACTAGAGCCAGATGGACTTCTCAAATACAGAGGTTGGATTTATGTACCTAGAGATGGAGGGTTGCGAAATATATCTTAGCAGAGGCACATCATGCACCCTATTCAGCCCATTCAGGGTGAAGAAGATGCACACTACATTGATAAATTTGTATCATTGGAGAGGACTTTGAGGGATATAGCTTGGTTTATGTCTCGATGTTTGGAGTGTCAGAGGGTGAATGCAAAGCATCAATATCCAATTGGCCTTCTTTATCCACATGCTATACCAAAGTGGAAATGGGACACCATTTCCATGGATTTCATAGTGGGGCTACCTATGTCGAGATACCACCATGACGCCATCATGGTCATGGTGGATAGATTGATGAAAGTGGCTCATTTTTCTCTAGTGAATACCACCTATACAGCTAGTATGGTGGTGTGAGTGTACTTGGATGAGATAGTTAGACTTCATGGGATTCCACAAAAATTATTTGTGAACATGATCCTTTGTATAGCTCACATTTTTTGACTACCATGTAACATGCTCTTGGTACGAGGATTAATTTTAGTATAGATTACCACCTAGAGATAGATGGTCAGATTGAGTGGGTGAACCATATATTAGAGGACATGCTTCACATGTACATTATGGACCATCAATCACGATGGGAGGAGTATCTATATCTAGTAAAGTTTTCATATAATAATAGTTTTCATAATTCCATCGGCATGGCACCATTCCAGGATTTGTACGGAAAAGAGTGCACGACTCCATTGAGTTTCCATAGGTTAGAGGATTGGGCCACTCTTGGACCAAATATGTTACAGGACATGGATCAGCAGGTTATCTTGATCAAACAGAGGTTGCAGAGATGATGATAGATAGAAGAAGTATGCAGATCAGAGGATAGTTCACCACAATTATGAGGTGGGCTTGAAGGTGTTTCTGATAGTCAAGGACTCATAAGAGCCCCATCCATTATGGAAAAGGATCTAAGCTAGCTCCAATATTTGTGGGTCCATTTGAGATCTTGGAGTGGATCGTCCTTTAGCCTACCACTTAGCCTTGCCACCCAGCTTGTCTCACATCCATGATGTTTTCCATGTTTATGTATTATGGAGATACATTCTAGATCCTTCTCATGTATTAGATTGGACCACATTGCAGGTATAGGAGTAGGGATAGGTGATGGTGGAGCCTGTGCACATTATAGAGTGTAGGACCTCGGGGCCTTCAAGGATGATATATTGATCGGTGTGTGTCTAGTGGGATCATTATGATGAGACATCGTAACTACTTGCGGGAGGATGCATCTTTACTATAAGCCCACTACCCACACTTGTTCCAGTGACTTCCAGGAGGAAGTCGAGTCTAAGGGAGGGGGATGTAATTCCCACTTCTCTTTGACACTTATTATACTATGATTTTGATTACTATTGATTAGATACATGGACATTATTATTATATTTTGATTAGCATGTTGATAGACAGTAGAGATATTTTGGATTATCAATATGTTGTGACTCATATTGTGGATTATATGGACTCTAAAGGTATGGATATATATTTCAGTGTTGATGATGATCTAGTGTTGTTATTTTATATATATATTGACACTTTGGATTCTTGACATATTGATTTTGTTAGATGATCTGAGCTAGTCTTGTGATCTCATTGATGTTGATGAAATGGTAGAATTGAAATATCTAGAAATTATAAATATTAGGTAGAATTGATTAACCTTGATGATGATTTTTTATGTTATATGATGATGTAAATTGATAAATATACATTTTTTTATTTTTTGATGTTATTGATATGGCCTTAAGGCCGAAAGAGGTATAATTTTGATTTTTTAGGAAATTATATCACAATAAACAAGAAGGGGATAGGAGACCAACCATGAAATAATATTGGATATTGATAACAAGGTCACCTTGGAAAATTTTTGTTATGTATCTTGTTGTGTATGTTTGGAGGTCCCCATGGGAAGGGATAACCTCAAATGTGACCATGGGTTTATGTGTTTCTTTTTCCCTTTCATTTTATTTATTTTGTGAGTATGTGATTTCTTCATTGTAATGTATTTCACTTTACTATTGCTTAATTAATGTGCTTTGGTTTAGTCAATTAAACATGTGTTTAAGTTAATTTGGGATGTGACTAAGGGGGAATTAATTGTGGTAGATATTCCTTGTTACCTTATGGATTTGAGATGGATTTTATTGATTTTGAAGTTGTGTACTCAACCTCACTTTTCAAATCTCGAATTTGGGCTTATGAGCCACTTTTGGAGGCTTGTGGGACAAGTTAAGCTTGTCCCATACCTCTTAAACTCACCCACCAACTATACCTATGATGTGAGGGGTTTATTTTAGGCCTCATTATGTGTTTAGTAAAAGAAAATTTGAATTAATTGCACTTTTTATAACTCCTTTAATTTTTTCTTTAAAAGTATGGAGTAGTGGTTTGTGTTTGGAAGGAAACTTGTCATATTCTCACCCATCCATGTATGAGTCTTGGTCTTGATGTTTGACTTGGTGAAGTGGATTGGAGAGAAGTGATGTGGCATCCTACATGGAGCCACATCACCACCCTCTCTCCTCATTTTCTTATTTATGTAAGTTATTTTGGAGTTCCGGGGGTTATTTTTTTATTTCACACTTGCATTTTTTGAGGATCTTGGCTTGAGTTCTCATTTGGAGCTTGGGAGATTTTTTTTGTTTTATCTTGGACTTGGAAAAGCTTGAATTTTTTTCTTGTGGATTGAGGATTCTTGCAATGGAAAGGTAGGGTCTTTACCCTTGCATTTTATTTTATTTGTTGTGTGATTGCTTGTAAAATGAATGAATGTTGTGTTTTTTTTTTTTGGGGGTAGTATGACCTTAAGGATGGTGTGGGAGAAAGAAAATGGGGATATTTTGAGGGATGGATAAGAGTTTTTATATGCATTTGGAGGGAGTTTGGGTTGGGTGTCCCACCTTGTGATAATAAAAATATTTCTTGTTTATCTTGGTATGTTTCATTTGAGGGAGTGATAATAGATTGAGGGGAGTGAATAAGAGATTGAGGAAGGATAAGAGTTTAGTTTTGGTTGTGTGGATGAAGTTTTTTGAGGTTTTAAGGTTAGACACTTAACCCATTGGGAGGCATAAGGGATTCCCATATTTCTCTTCTCCCTTGGCTTAGATTTTAAGCCTTTGTGTTTGGGAAAAATTGTATATTTGTGACTATCAATGTTATTGTGTTTGTATGTGTTACAAATTGTTGGTATGAGTGTATGTATTGTGAATCCTTTGTAAAAAATTCCATGGTTTTTTGATATCCCTTATTGCTTCATTTTTGGGGCTTGGGGGCCAATGAGAAGGATGGATTCTCCTTCTCATTGGAATAAAGGTTGGGAGGTGAGTGTTGCCTACACCCCCTTCCTTGTTGTTGTGATTTGGAGTTGAAGAAATGGGGTAAGTGCACCAAGTTAGGGGGCCAAAAAGTGGAAAAACCCAAAATGAACTAAATGCTATCACGCTTTTGTAATAACATGATTGCATTATGTTTTCCTAGGCTCTATAATTCATGAACCTAAAACATGTACTTGTTATAACGCGTACGTCTTTCTATGATCATAAAATGCTAAGTATACGATTTCTTTATAATTTTAATATTTCTTATACTTTTAATTTATTTTAGTAAATATAAGAGTTAGGGTCACTCTACATCTAACATAAGTGGTCTTATAGCTCGTAGTTATATTCTATAATATAGTTTTTGAAAATCTAATCAGTCAAGACTTATTCATTTTCAAGATTTTAGAATGACATAAAGCTTTCGTGCCATATATATTGTAGTTGTCTTTTTGTTTTGGGAAAACATATAGTCATTTGTAGGTTTTTTGACCTTCTAGATTGGATTTTGGCACTACCACTTCTTGAATTGGTACCAATTTTAAAATTTGGTCCATAATTCACTTTAGTGACCACGAATCAACTCTATGATGCTTGTCTACTTCTTACTAAAATAAGATCCTCACTTTCTAGATAAAGAATTGCTCCCTAAATGGGATTCTTGTCCTATGGGGAAAATGAGGTGTTTGTAATATGCTTCCTCATTAAGTTTGATCACACTACTAGGTTTTGAATGAGTTTTTACAATAGTACCAAGTGAATTACATCAAGTGAACTGCAGATGATTTCTCATTCTTAGAAACATGTTTCTCCATATAAAGATCATCCCTTCACCTTTCATGGCTCTAAAATCATCCTTTCATGTAATCAAATTCAAGATTATATGTGTATTTTTTCATATGTATCTCATGGAGATATACGATGCCTTAATACTTCACACGTGACATGTATTTATGAGGTTTTAGGGTTTAGGATTTATTGTTTAGGGTTTAAGGTTTAAGGTTTAGGTTTTTGGGCTTAGGATTCAAGGTTTAAGGTTTAGGGATCATATTTTAGGGTTTAAGTTTTAGGGTTCAGGTTAAGGTTCGTAGTTAAGGTTCAAGTTTCGAGGTTAATGTTTTTATATTTAGGGTTTAGGTTTAGGGTTTTAAGTTTAGGGTTTAAGGGTTAAGGGTTAAGGGTTAAGGGCTTAGGGTTTAGGGTTTATGGTTAGAGTTTAGGGCTCATGGTTTAGGGTTTAGGGTTTAGGTTTAAGATTTAGTGTTTAGGTCTAAAGGTCTACGGTTTAGGTTTTATGGCTTAGGGGTTTAGGCTTATAGGTTTAGGTTTAGGTTTAGGGCTTAGTAATGAGGGTATGGGGTTCAAGACTTAGATTTTAGGATTTAGGGTTTAAGGCTTTTCAGTTCATTTAGTATTTATGGCTCATGGTTTGGGGTTCAAAGTTATGATTTTAGGGTTTAGAGCTCGGGTTTTTGATTTAGGTTTTATGGTTTATGGCTCATGGCTTGGGCTCAAGGTTTGGGGTTTAATGTTTATGGTTTAGGGTTTAATGTTTATGGTTTAGGGTTTAGGGTTTATCATTTATAGTTAGCGGTTAAGGGTTTAGGATTTTGGGTTCGGGATTTAGTGTTCGGGTTTAGGTTTTATTAATTTGTTTTAGGGTTAGGGTTTATAGTGTAAGGTTTAGGTATCGTGGTTAAGGGTTGAGGGTTTAAGGTTTAGGTCATGATATCGTGGTTTAGGATTTATTATTTAGGTTTAAGGTTTAGGTTTAGGTATTAGAGTTAGGTATTATGGCTTAGGTTTAGGGTTTAGGATTCATTATTTAGGGTTTACAATTTAGGTGGTGCGGGGTTATACACAATTTGTTCTCCTTACTAATATTAATGGTGGATACTTATCTCAAGAATACAAACCCTTATATAAACACTTAGACTTTTGGTGGTTCTCATCTCGATCCCCCCGCAAATGAGGACCTTATCTCCAACTTCAACTCTTATACACTTCAATAACAAGATTATCTCTATACCAATATCATAATGTTTTCTCTCATCTATCCACTATAGGTATGAAATATGAGATTACCATATCATACTTAAGTATCTTCATTGTTCTTAAATTCTCATCTCCTTATTACCGTCATCTATGTATATACTTATTATTTCCCTACATATCCCGATTCATCAAAAAAATCATAAAACATACCTTAGGATTTAGTGTTTAGGGTTTAGGTTTTTGGGCTCAGGATTCGGGGTTTAGGGTTTAGGGTTCAAAGCTCATGGTTTAAGTTCGTGGTTTAGGATTTAGGGTTTAGGGCTCACTATTTAGGGTTTATGGTTTAGGGGGTTTAGAGTTTAGGGTGTTAGGGTTTATGGCTCGGGGTTGAGGGTTTAGGGTTTAAGGTTTTATGGTTCAGGGTTTAGTGTTTAGGGCTCAAGGTTTAAGGTTTAGTATTTATGGTTTAGGGTTTAGGGTTCATAATTTAGGGTTTTGGCTTAGGTTTAGGGTTCAAGGCTTAGGGTTTAGGTTTTTAGGGTTCGAGGTTTAGGGTTTAGGGTTTAGGACTCATGGTTTAGATTTTGAGTGTCAAGGGTTTAGGGCTTTAGGGCTTAGGAATTAGGTTTTAGGTCTTAGGGTTTAGGGCTCATGGTTTAGGGTTTATAGTTTATGGTTTAGGGTTTAGGGTTTAGGGGTTTGTTTAGGGCTTAGGGCTTAGGGCTTAGGGATTATATTTTAGGGTTTAGGGCTTATGGTTTAGGGATTAGGGTTTATGGATTAGGTTTTAGGTAATTAAAATGGGGTTTAGGATTTAGGGTTTAGATTTTAGAGTTTAGGGTTAAGGGTTTGGGGTTTAGGGTTTAGGGTTATACTTTATTGTTTAGAGTTTAGGGTTGGGGGTATACGGTTTATGGTTTAGGGCTTCGGGTTTAGGTTTAGGCTCTCTGGGTTTAGGGATTCAGGTTTTAGGATTCATGGTTTTAGGATTTAGGGTTTAGGGTATAGGGTTTATAGTTTAGGGTTTAGGTATTATGGTTTACCTTTTTAAGGTTTGGGGTTTAGGTTTAGGGCACATGGTTTAGGGTTTAGGGTTTAAGGCTTAGGGTTTAGTTTTTAGTGTTTAGGGTTTAGGGGTTAGGGTTTAGAGCTCAGGGTTTAGGGCTCAAGATTTAGACTCACCTATTCACTCATTATAATGTTTTGTGTCTTACCCATTCTTATTAGTATTGATAGAGTATTCAAATAAAAAGGGTTCATTTGCTTTATAGGAAGAACATTCAAAGGGAGTCATCACAATTTGATGCCTTTCATCTGTTGATATTTTGAAGGAGGAAAATGCCGATATCCAAGAATAATTTGGTATAAAAAAATATTACCCAATACATCTATCTTCTTTTTCCCATCACATGGGAAATATTTCACTCACTGTAATGTTTTGTGTCTTACCCATTCTTATTAGTAATTGACAGAGAGTATTCAACTGAAAAGGATCATTGACTTCATAGGAAGAACATTCAAAGAGAGTCATCACAATTTGATGTCTTTCATCTGTTGATATTTTGAAGGAGGGAAATGTCATATCCTAAATTTCCAATCCTTCCACAAACCCCAGTCTTGATCCTTGTTTATAGGGAGACACCATTATTTTGGCTTCTATTTACAATGATAGAGATATTTGTAAATTAGTGTTATGACCTCTAAATCAGTATGAAATTCAAGTTGTTTTGAAATCACATCACACCCTTCACTAAGCTTGATGACTACCCTTATATTTTTAAGGAAATTTTAAAAACATCTATAGGGTTTATCATATAAGTAATTATCATGAATGGAAGCTCACTAATTCATAGGCTTAGGTGACTCCCATTTAGATCTAAATAAGAAATATTTACTAGGTGATTGATAACCCCTTTGTGTTATTAGCCATTCCCTATTTGTTATGCTTATTTTGAACACTTCAGAATTTCACAAATTTTCCAGGGTTTAAAGTTTAAAATTTAGTGTTTAGGGATTAGGGTTTAGGTTTAGTGGTCTAGGGATCATGGTTCAAGGTTTAGGTTTTTATTGTAGAAGTTAATTGCTAAAATCTTTAGGTTGAATGTTGAAATCCTTTAAATTACCTATGTACTAACCAAATTATACTATAAAAAAGTATCTCCTAAACCATGACTCATGGAGCTATGAGACTAGTTCCATAAGGTGAAAAGTTACCCTAATTTCTTATATTTACAAAAACAAATTTAAAGTATAAGTTTTTCATTTATTATTATTTATATTTATATTATTCCTTTTAAAAAATTGTAAATAGAAGCATGCCAAAAGCACATACAATGTTTATACTATGAAGAACGCATATACATTTTGTACTTTCACTTTTTCCAAGCCATTCCTCAAAGGCTTGGGATCCGGTCTAGATCCCTAAGCCTGAGGCATGAACCTACACAAACACAACGAAAATACATGTTTTTGCAGGAAAATGTAAAAATGCCACTTCCTCCATGATAAATCAATATAAAAAAATCAATTCATTTTTTAAAAATATACCACAACGTAGAACATAGTTTCTTCTTTCTAAACATACTATTTTTCAAATTTTCTGACTAATATAAGGTTTTCATATTATTTATTTTCTAACTATGCCATTTTATAACTATTTTTTTAAGTTTAAATATCTTTATCTTTCATCGTGTATCTTTTTTTTGGCTCATCGAAATTGAAAAACAATTATGCTAGCACACACTAGGCCTAATTCTATACATATTCAAAAAAAAATTATTTTCGATATTTTTGAGGTAGTTAGGGGAACACGATCGAGCTCCGTTATTTTTAAAACATAAAAATTTTGCACTAGAAAATCATTTTAAAAATAAATAATTGCTAAAAATCTTTAAAACTTCTAGCACAAACTAGATGCTCCTAGCTACCTTTCTACCAAAGGGTTTTCAAAAATACTAAATGGTGCTCAAAGAATGGTGGGGGGCATGAAAATCACTCAGTTATATTTTTTAACAAAAATAGGACCACCTATTGGTATTTTAGTTATTTGACCCACTTAAACTTATTTGTTTTCAATAAAATTTAGTAGCTTAGAAACTAGACTCAAAATTCTATGATTCATGTTTATACAACATCTTCCAATTTTTAGTGTAACTATTTCAAAAAAACTCATACAAGTTGAATTTTTTTATTTTTTAGAAAAATGTGTCCACTTAAGACCCCCTTTTGGCCCCCTAACTGGGTGCACTTACCCAATGAAGGAGCTCAAAGTTTCCATCTTGGAGAGAGTTTTTGTGTAGAAGATCAAGAAAGAGAATGTTATTTTTATAAATTTCATCATGTTGTTTCCACCTTTGAGTGGAAGGCTTGTATATACTTGTATTTTAAAGAGAGTTTCTTGTAAATTTAATTATCAAGCTATGTATTAGAAATGGTTGAAAGGAAGAACTTGTAAGTTGTATATTATTGAAAATGTAACTCTTTCAAATCTGGAAATGAATCGAAAATTTTAGGGTAAGTGAAGGAAGTTGGGGGCCAAAAGTGGACAAAAATCAAAAAAGTAAATGCGTGCATTCTATTATAATGCGATCGCATTTTAAATTCTTAGGTTTGGGATTTACCAAAGCATAATGTGTACACATTATAATGTGTTATGTATGCTATAAATAAAAAAAGAGACCTGAGTCTCTATCATTTTATCTCCCTCAAACGTGAGTTTGAAAGCTTAACTGTGCCCTCACATTTTTTCATTCAGCTAGATCTCAAGCTCAAAGAATCATTTCTGGATCACCGAGAAGATATGAATCAATGATGGCTCAACAGAGAATAGGTAGGCACAATTATTTTCTCAAAATTGCATTGAAATATGATAATTATAGATTACAATTTGAATTGAATATAATTTTTTTATCATACGGTTGGATGTCGAGGGAATCAACCACAACCAAACCCTGATAATCCTATCATCCCTCCCAACGCTCCCACAATTACTCAACATCCCCCAGGTAGTCAAGAAAATTTACCATCCCACATAGTTGAAAACAAAATTGAAATTGAGGATTTAATCAAAAGAATGAGGGATTCACAATCTACAAACCCCCATCGTGCCTCTCTCGTAAACACACTAGAGGCATTACTTGCTCAAGTCGATGCACCAATGGGGAAACTTGATCATTGGACAACTTACAGAGAGGGTTGTAGGGTTTATTATTCCAACAAATTGTCATATGTGGATGTAAAGAAAAAATATTTTACAAAAGACCTCATATGTGCCTTATTCATGGACCCCCGCACTAATTTTCTTGTTCCATTGTCACGTAAATGGTTTCCCATCCATTGGTGCAATAATAATTTGATTAAAAATAATTTTGGGACCAATGGTGGATGGTGTTTGATTTTCTACCTTGTAATAACAATGAGGTGCCACTATACTTTCTAAGGAAACTCTATTGTGATTTTATCCTCAACGAGATCCTAATTATTTTGATTTCTGAGATTTCCGTATGAGGAAAAGGATCTCGCAGACAGATCGACTGTGCACAACATGCACCTATTTAAGCAGGTAGATTCCCCACACGTAAGCCCCTCACCTTGAGATTTTCCCTCAAGCAAGAAGGAGATAGTAGAGATTGATACACTCCACGCACTTCGGGGCTATCTCGTGACTTTTTTCGACATACAAGGGAGAATTCTGAGCGTATGCTCATGGAGGTACAGAGTATTCCTCAAGGAGTACTAAGCATGAGGCCAAATCTTTGCTAATCATTCGGTAGCATATGCTTGGGGCCTCGTTGTCCACTAAAAATTCCCCACTCTGTCAAAAGTAAAAATTTCAAAATTTTGAGTTTAAATGTCTTTTCTGTCGAGCTGGTGGTGTGGAAAAGTCTTGAAGTCGAAAAAATCTAAGTTCTGGGTCATTCTGTAAGTATTTCGGGCCTGTCGACATTTTTGTCCCAACTGTCCCAAGTGCAAACGGGTCTTCTGTTCTCCGATCGGCCGAAACCTCCGAATTTGTCCCATTTTCAGGCCCGTCGGAAGTTTTTGTCCCAAGTGTCCCGAACTTATTGTGCGAGTTGTTCCATTTTCGGCCGATTCGCCCGATTTTGTCCCAACTGTCCCGAGTTCCAAATTGCTCTCTGTCCCATTTTCGGCCGAAACCCCCGAGTCACGTACTTCAGAGCTCTTTGTCCCATTTTCAAAAGTGCGCCCTGCTTCACCTTTCGCCCAACTGCCAAACCGCGTGCTCCGAACTTTTTTGTCCTGAATGTCCCAAGTTCA
Organism: Taxus wallichiana var. yunnanensis; assembly: GCA_018340775.1. NCBI lineage: Eukaryota > Viridiplantae > Streptophyta > Pinopsida > Cupressales > Taxaceae > Taxus > Taxus wallichiana. The sequence continues at coordinate 886,884,109 of CM031240.1, read as the reverse complement.
AACGGCCTTTTGTTCCACTTTCACTAAAACGCTTGAACCGCGTACTTCGCGCTTCCTGTCCCATCTGTCCCAAAGTCAAAAGTGCGCTCTGCTCCATTTTCGACCAAAACACCCAAGTCGCGTCCTTCGCATTTTCGCCCCAAATGTCCCCAAAATACATTTGTAAGCGTTTTCTCCTTTATTTCGCTCGAACCCGCCGAAACAGCGTGTTTCGCGTGATTCGCCTCACATGTCCCAAGTGAACCTAATGCAATTCATACTTAGTTTTTCCCACTCAACCCGAATATGCTAAAATATGAATTTAAGTCGCGGCTCGATGCTATCAATCCAAGATCAAATTTCAAGGACAAATGCGTAAGGACGAAGCTCTCAAGAAGTCTGGTTACATCAGTTTTCAAAGATATTCATTGTCATCCTCAAGATGAAAATTCCGCGTGTGTCCCTCGTGGCAAAGACATAGTTTGAGACGTGGAAGAATTTCAAGCGCCGTTTCTCGAAGTTGATGGGTCCCTCTCGACCGCCACCTGCCTTCTTCCCCATACGCTTTCTCTCTTCCCTTTCTTTTTCAGTTTTCAGAATAGGTTGAGGTATTGCAAGGTCAAGTAGGTCCTTAACGGTTCTTGATTAAAGAAACGGTTATGAAGAGTAACTCGATCTCGCAAACCATATAATGGCATTTCTACGCCATTCTAAAAAAGGAAGAACTTGGCATATTTTCTGCAAGTGTAAATAGATTATAGAGAAATCAATACAGAAGGACTTTCCTTTCTTTGTCTATCTGATCTCTGTCTGTTCTAAGCTTTCATTTGTTTTCTTTGTGAAGATCATTTATCTCAAATTCGTTAGTCTCATCGATTGCATACTCTTCAACTTTGCAAGCTCGGTGATCTTGTATAACCAAGAAGGAACTTTGTGTCCTTGATTAATGAATCTGTGTTACGTTAAGAAACTTTGTGTTCTGGCAGATGTTATTTACAGAACTTTGTGTCTTTAAATTCCATCTTACTTGTTCTATACGAATGATCTTGTTTTCAATTCACGGTGACTTCGCATACATAAAGAATTACTCTGATATCTATAATTCTGTATGTTTGCCTTTCTGCTCTTTTCTATGCTCTCATTTCCTCAGTCCTTTTGTAATTGATGACCTTCATAGAAAACACTTTCGTGGTATCCAAGTTTAACCAACAAATCATGTCCCGTACATTTGTAAATAGGTTTGTTTCTGAATAAGGGAACCTCTCCCATTAAAGAGGAGGGACTTCTTGTCCCCTCGATCATTGCTCTTCTTAAAAGTCCTATTTGACGACCAATAGTTTTTGGTGACTACTGGGAAAATCGTATTCCAGCCTGTAATTTTTCGATCATCTTTTGATCTCGCGACTCAGCTTTCACTCGAGGGAGAAGGGCCCTTGGTATCGAATATTCTCGCCAACTTTTGAGCAAAGCAGGTTTTCCTCTTCCTTCCACAAGAAATAGAAGAACTCGCTCGACGAGCACTCCACCCGTTCAAGAAAGAAGTCCCGCGGGTGGTATTCCTTCGTGAGCCGCCTAGCCCTAATCTTCAAGCTTTGATTCTTGCTGGTGTTACAGTTCCTCTCCAAGCCATTTTTCAAAGAATGGCGGCACCATTACCATGGGGTCATCGTGTCGGGCCCCTGGCCCTTGCTCAGCCTCTGCATGAGTTACCCAGAGGTAACCGGAAGAACTTCCCCAAATTCAAAGGCGATGGCAAAGTGCATCCTGACGAACACATCGCAGCCTTCATTGTTGCATGTGGAGTTCTGGGAGTCGAACATGAAGACGTCTCCGTAAGGCTGTTCGTTGAGACGTTACAAGACAATGCTGCTGATTGGTTCTACCACCTTCCGGCTAACGCTATCACCGACTGGACCACAATGAGAACTCAGTTCGAAAACCGTTTCAAGCCGGCAGAAGATGTGCATGCTTTGCTTGCCCAAATTTCTCAGATAAAGAAAGATTCGCAAGAACCTATGAGAGAGTTTGTGCCTCGATTCAACAGTTGGTAAATAAAATTCCAACGCCTACCCGACCATCCGACCAAATTCAAAAGTGTTTATTCCTAAATGCTCAATCGCCCAAAGTTAGTTATGCACTTAAGGGCTAATCTCGGAACACTAGCTCTGGATCAAGAACTGGCTGTTAGTATCGAAGATGACTTGATCATGTCAGGGAAGTTGAGAAGAGACCCTCCCAAATCTAAGTCTGCTGCTTCTTCCTCTTCCACCCCTAGACCTAGTACTGATCCATTAGTCCAGAAACTCGCAAATGATCTTGTCGCTATAAAGAAACAACTGCTCAAAGACGCCCTTATGCAGATTGCGTTCCGAGGAGAAATTTCCACCAGAATCTTTTTCCGCTTCTCAAACAAGATTAGCACTTGAAGGACCTCCCGTTAGAGTCCCCACAATGCGACTGCAAGGTGGAAGAACCAGATGATGATGAAGATAACGAAGCATGAAGAGTTTGCATGAGAGAATTTGATGATGAGGCAGAGGAACTTGAGGGATCTCGAGTGAATTTCTTTACCACCGAGGGCATTGATGATTATGATGAAGTGGTAAAGCAGACATGAACAACGAATCTTTTGTCTGTCATGACTTGAGAATGATAAAGCAGAGGGAGAAGGTGACCCACCACCTAAGAAATCCAAGGAGCAAATGGCAACTATCCTCAGTAATTGCAAGAAGAGGATCTCCTATCCCTACTGCCTACACGGTAAGGTGAGTCCTATCAATCTCGCTACCAAAGTCAGCTTCTTCTTTTTCTCCTAAAGTTGATAAGCCTAGAATTCCAAATGATGATGGCCCGTCCACTTCCTGGATCCTTTGATATTGTGATCACCCGAAAAGGCCAAGGTACAAATCTCTGGAAGTCAATACTATCAAACCCATCCCAAAGCTTTTGCCAAGATGATTCAATTTGTTAATTCCCATTCCAAGACCACCTCTAAAGGCCTTTTACCTACTCCTCCTTCTGCACCACAGCCAAGTCTGGTAGCTGCTGTCACCTCCCCTGGTGACAAAATTAAACCATTTTATGTAACACTTCTCATAAAATAGCCATAGGCAAGAATTGTGTCATAGATTCTGGAGCCTCAGATAATGTGATGCCTGCTAAAGTAGCTCATGCTTTAGGCTTGACCCTCACTCGTACTTATGGATCCTGCTACTCCATGGAGAGTAAGGAAGTGCCTTTGGTTGGAAGGATTAAAGATGCACAAGTGGCCTTTGCTGCTTTGCCTGAAAAGAAAGTCTTGGCTACCATCCTAGTAGCAGACATTCCTCCTTCTTATGGAATGTTGCTAAGTAGAAACTTCTGTAAAGATGTGGGCGGGGAGATTCAAATGGATTGGTCACATGCACTCATACCTGTCAATGGACACATGAAGAAGTTACTACCTGAGAAGCAGTCTGAGTATATTGTGCAGAAAACGGATGATCCTAAGGCACAAATACTCTATGAGGATATGGGGCATGGTAATTACATGATTATGTCCCCTGATGAAATCCAACCCCCCAAAGTGTCCCCTAGAGATCCTAACGGGGTTTGGATTTTAGAATTTGATGGAAGTTGTTCCTCAGCTGGTTCTGGAGCTGGTGTCCTGGCTGTCACCGAAGGTGTCCTTCATCCTTTTTCATTTAAGTTGCAGCTTCGAGAACACTAATAACACAAAACAGTTATATCACGAAGCTCTCATTCTCGGATTGCAGGTGGCCAAAGAACAAGGTGTAAAGAACCTCCTGGCTCGTGGTGATGCAGAGCTGATTGTAAAGCAAGTCAGAAACCTCTTTCAGGTAAAAAATGGGAGGCTGAAGCATTACCGGAATCAGGTTTGGGATTCCATTGAATTCCTTGATGCTTTCTCTATCAAGCAATACCTAGAGAAAAGAACAAAGCAGGCTGATTCACCGGCCGTCTCGTGGTCACTATCGATTCCCCATCCCGAATTCTTTCTCAGATAAGTTCACTATTGAAATGGTCCACCGCCTAGTGTACCCGACAATACCAATAATCGCAAGTTTTCAACGATAACCAACATTTGCTTTCCTTCCTGGAACTCAAGGGTAATTTCGAACAACTGTATTTTGAGGGAAGTGACAACCTGCCTCGTGAGAGTGTGTCCTCTGACCAAGCCGTCACCCAAGGAGAAGAAACAGATCAAGATGGATGCATCAATCTCAAAGGAAACAAGATTCCTAAAGGGTTGGTGAGTTTGGAGGAACTATTTGATAAGCATGACAGGTATGTGAAATCTAAAGCTTCTACTGGACCTCAGCAATCAGCTGAGTATGATAAGATTGATATTGGGAGTTCTAATGACCCTAAGCTGGTAAATATTGGAAAATGTTGTACAGCAGATGAAAGGAGAAAAGCAATTGATCTTCTAAGAAGGTATAAGGACGTTCTTGCATATTCTTATGAAGATCTGAAAGCCTTCAAGCCAAAAGATATGCAGCACTCGATTCCTCTCAAACCAGGAATTAAGCCTTTCAAGCAGAAACAAAGGCAGTACAACCCCAAAATAGCTGACACCATCTTTCAGGAGATTCAGAAGTTGTTGAAGGCTAAAATTATTTTTCCTATTCACCATTCGACATGGATTGCAAATATTGTGCCTGTCAGGAAGAAAAATGGTGAGATCCGCATCTGTGTTGATTTCAGGAACCTGAATCAGGCTTCTCTGAAAGATAATTACCCTTTGCCTATGATGGATCAAATATTGCAAGCAAAGAATGTGCTCAAATGTTATATATGCTTGATGTATTTTCCTCGATACAATCGTAGAGGTCGATACTATAGATCAACATAAAACAGCTTTCACTACTCCTCGGGGCACCTTTGCTTACAAGAGAATGCCTTTTGGGCTTATTAATGCCGGTGCCACTTTCCGAGAGCTATGGATCTGCTTTTGAAGGTTAAAAGGGAAGTGTATTGTCATATACCTTGATGACCTGACAGTGTTTTCCAAGACAAGAGCGGATCATTTTGATCACCTGGAGACAGTTCTGCTGAGATGCAGAGAGCATGGAATCTCTCTGAACCCTAAAAAATCTGTCTTCTGTGTTACAGAGGGAAAACTATTAGGGCACATTGTCTCCAAGGATGGTATTAAGATTGATCCTGAATGAGTTCAAGCCATCCAGCAAATTCCTCTCCCAACCAGTAAAAAGGGCGTGCATTCCTTCTTCGGTAAGATCAATTTTTTAAGAAGATTCATTCCTGATTTTGCAGAGTTAACTTTGAACATTTCTCAGATGATGAAAGGAAAGCAAACATTTGGTTGGTCTTCTGAAGGAAAAGAATCCTTTGAGGGTATCAAGAGAGCTATCGCTAAAACTCCAGTTTTAGCTCGTCCCGATTTCAAAGAAAGATTTCATCATCTATTGCTATGCTACAGATAATACCTTGGCTCTGTCTTGACTCAAGAAGACTCTGATGAACATGAGCTACCGATTGCGTTCATGAGCTATATTCTGAAAGATCACGAGTTGAAATACACCATGATGGAGAAACATGCTTTTGCAGTGGTCAAAGCTGTTAAACAATTTCGTTTCTATATCCTCAACTCTCACTCCATGGTGCTGGTTCCAGATACAACTGTTAAGTCGATTCTTACACAGCAAGAATTTGGATCCAAGAGAGGGAACTGGGTGGCTAAGGTCCAAGAGTATGACATTGATATCAAACCGACCAAGCTGGTTCGTGGAAAAGGTCTTTGTGAGCTCATTGCTGAAGGAGCCAAACATGAGTTGCTTGAGGAGAAAGTTGACCTTCCTACTGTTCTGTTCCTGAGTTCAGTTGATGAATGGTATGCTGACATCACCCATTTTCTCACCTATGGGGAATGCCCCTCTCATTTAACTGCCAAAGAAAAGAGGACTGTTAAATTGAGATCAGTACAATATGTATTATGGGAAAATGCTTTGTTCAAGCGTGGCTTAGATGGGAGATTTTTGAAGTGTGTGGACAAGGAACAACAGAGAAAATTGCTCTCAGCTTTTCATGATCAAGCATGTGGAGGGCACTATTCATCAACGGTCACAGCACATAAGATACTCCGTGGAGGGTACTACTGGCCTTCTTTGTTCAGAGATGCATCCAAGTGGGTGGAGAAATGTGAGGCTTGTCAGACCTTTGTGGGAAGACCTAAATTGGCTTCTTTGCCTCTCCCGCCACTATGTGATTGAGGAACCATTTCAACAAAGTGGGGTTTGGACTTCATCGGGTACACTTAATCCCGCTTCTAGTGCTGGGTCACACTCATGTGCTAACGCCATCGACTACTTCACCAAATGGGTGGAAGCTATTCCAGCTTAAGAGCACTACTTCTCAAGTGGTATGCAATTCATCAAAGAGAACATCTTGGTAAGGTATGGTGTACCTAACAAGATCAGTAATGATAATGCCTCGAATTTCTCTTCACCTAAGATAATGGACTTCTCATATGGGTATGGCATTTCTTTGGCTCACTTTTCATTACTACCCTCAAGGAAATGGGCAGCGAATCTACTAACAAAAATCATGTGACTATCATAAGGAAGTTGGTCAATGAGTCTCAACGAAACCGGCACAAGAAGCTTTCTGATGATGCTCTTTGGGCGCATGACACTACGCCAAAGAGAGCTATTGGGATGTCTCCTTTTCAAGTGGTATATGGAGTAGAAGCTCAATTGCCAAGGATGGAACTGCCGACCTTGCACCTAATGAAGGCCATCAAGATACTTTTGAGATGCCCTGACAAGAGAATTATGTACCTACACAAGTTTGAATGAAGACAGATTGAGATTTGCTGATAGGATATCTATTCACCACCAGAAAGGTAAAGGTCCTGCTTGACAAGAAAGCTAGGTTCAGAGATTTCCAAGTTGGAGACACTGTATTGCTATGGGATAAAAGGCATGAACCTCGTGGCAGCCATGGAAAGTTCGATTCCCTGTGGCTCGGACCTTTCAAGATCAGGCACTTTGCTGGTGAGAACTCCTTTTATCTTGATTACATGGATGGTTCTTCTCTCCCACTTCCTTATAGTGGGCAGTATCTCAAGTTGTTCAAGTCCTAGGTGACTAGGGAGTCCCTTTGTATATTCTGTACAGTGTTTTCCTTCTGTTGTTTTGGTGTGTTTCCCTTCTGTTGTTTTTGTGTGTTTCCCTCTGTGTTGGTCTGTTTTTGACTCTGTTGCCCAATGGATAAGGCACTGGTCTACTTCACCGAGTTTGTCTAAGTTCTTGCCTTGTCTCATTCCTTGAATTTATGCCAAGTCATCCCCAGAAGGAGCCAGCTGTTGTCCACTCAAAATTCCCCGCTCTGTCAAAAGTAAAAATTTCAAAATTTTGAGTTTAAATGTCTTTTCTGTCGAGCTGGTGGTGTGGAAAAAGTCTTGAAGTCGAAAAAATCTAAGTTCTGGGTCATTCTGTAAGTATTTCGGGCCTGTCGGACATTTTTGTCCCAACTGTCCCAAGTGCAAACGGGTCTTCTGTTCTCCGATCGGCCGAAACCTCCGAATTTGTCCCATTTTCGGGCCCGTCGGAAGTTTTTGTCCCAAGTGTCCCGAACTTATTGTGCGAGTTGTTCCATTTTCGGCCGATTCGCCCGATTTTGTCCCAACTGTCCCGAGTTCCAAATTGCTCTGTCCCATTTTCGGCCGAAACCCCCGAGTCGCGTACTTCAGAGCTCTTTGTCCCATTTTCAAAAGTGCGCCCTGTTTCAATTTCACCCGAACCGGCCAAACCGCGTACTCCGGAACTTTTTGTCCCGAATGTCCCAAGTTCAAACGGGCCTTTTGTTCCATTTTCGGCCGATCCGCCTGAACCGCGTACTTCGCGCTTTCCTGTCCCATCTGTCCCAAAGTCAAAAGTGCGCTCTGTTCCATTTTCGGCCGAAACGCCCGAGTCGCGCGTCCTTCACACATTTTCGCCCCAAATGTCCCCAAAATACATTTGTGCGTCTTCTCCTTATTTCATCCGAATCGGCCGAACACGTGTTTCGCATGATTCGCCTCACATGTCCCAAGTGAACCTAATGCAATTCATACTTAGTTTTTCCCGCCAACCCGAATATGCTAAAATATGAATTTAAGTCGCGCTCCGATGCTATCAATCCGAAGATCAAATTTCAAGGACAATGGCGATGACGAAGCTCTCAAGAAGCTAGTTACATCAGTTTTCAAAGATATTCATTGTCATCCTCAAGATGAAAATTCCGTGTGTCCTCGTGGCAAAGACATAGGCTGAGACGTGGAAGAATTTCAAGCAATGTTTTCAAGTTGATGGGTCCCTCTCGACCGCCACCGCCTTCTTCCCCATACGCTTCTCTTCTTCCCTTTCTTTTTCGCTTTTCTTTGTAATAGGTTGAGGTATTGCGGTCAAGTCCTTATTATGTTTTATTATGTGTGTTACAAAAAGTTTGGAGTACTTGATTTACTTATATATGTTAAATATGTTAAATTTTGAAATAATTGTATTTGTACATGTACATGCATTGATATTACAACGCAGCGGGAGGTGCATCTTCATCCCGACCACAGGGCAGAGCACCATGCGTACACATACATTCACAGAGGTAATTTAGAATGTTAATTATGTAAAATTTTCACATACATATATATATATATATATATATATATATATATATAGTTTTGAAGTCAAATATATGTATGTTCTTGTATGTCCATCTAACTCACGTGATACATGTTTGATAAAGATGTTGACTTCACTAGACACCCCACCATCTCTGCGACAAGTAGAGAAAGGTGTTGCCGCTGCGATTTCATCTACGCAACAACTCACTGAGGTATTCAAACAACATGTAAATTTTGTTAAATTTCTCATGTAATTCATATTATGTTAAATTACATGTTAGTAATGTCTTTCATTGTAGAATTATTAAATTATGTTAATAATGTCCTTCATTGTGTATATGCAGGAGTTACCTGATAGGTAGCATCCCTGTTCATTTGATTCACAGGTGTGGCGGGGTAAAAACAATAGTTCTATATTGATAAAATTAGTTAAAATATTGTCATTATGTACATACATGTACTTAGTTCTATTTTCGCTAATTTTGATGTTAGATTTTCTGATCTTATGTGTATGTAGGGAACTTCAACCCCCTCCATTTTGACTTCGAGGGCACAGACTCCTCCATCTCATCATCTTCGTACCCCGTTCATACTCCAGGAGCTCCCGATGACTCATCTAAGCATGAGATGCAAAATTCGGTGATCGAAAACTTGCAGTAAGTTTGTGTATTTATGTAAATACTTTCATTCTAGCATGGTCTTAAATACATGTTGAAAACATATATAAATTAAGTTTTGACAAAAAAACATTGTTTGCATTTACAGGCTCATCTACAAGTGAGTATTCAACGGAAGAGGACTCATAGCATGGGCTCGGATGATCCAAAGTCATCTCATAGATCTCCATCTTCATCTAAGGGAGGGCCTTCTTCGAGCAAGGCCAAGAGAGGGATAGATTTTGATGATTAGGAAATATATATGTCTTACATGACATTTTTTTGTATGCCTATGTGCATGGCATTGTATGTACGCCTATATGGCATTTGAACTTGATGGTATATGACCTATTTGGGCATTTTTATATTTATTATGCACATTAAAATACTATTTGGAACTTGATATTTTTGTATGAGACCTTACATTTCTGAGATTATTTTTGCATGAAACTAATATGATGTGCACTTGACAATATTTAAGACATTATGGATTATTTTTTCATTTATTGGTGATGTACATGTACTAGCATTTTCAATGTATAATATGCATCAAACTTTGGAAATCAATATTTATATAATGTATGTATATAAAGAGTTACCTAATCTGAGTAATTATTCATTCAATTTATCAATGTGTATATGTGTATTTACCTTACTTGCGCTTCTTCTTGCTCATGGTCTCTTTGTACTGGTTCCTATCTTATCATGCACTTACTACATTCTTCTATGCTTCTTAGTCTTCTCCCCTGTTAAAACACCTGAGAGTCTTCTATACATTACTCCAATGCTTGAGAATGTCTCCAGATGCAATGACATTCTGATTCAGACACTCAATGATTCTTGATTGTCTAATCCTGTCCAATTCATGTTATTACCTTTAAATCTGTAGGCATTTCAAGTTATTTGGAAATCACATCACACCCTTCACTAGGCTTGATGACTACCCCTATCCTTTTGAAGGTGCTTTTGAAAGCATCCATGGGTTTATCATAGCATAAATTATCAATGAATGGAAGGTCACTAAGCCGTAGGCCAGTTGAATCCCATTCAGAACTAAACAAGAAATATTTACTAGGTGATTGATAACTCCTGTGTGTTCTTAGACATTCCCCTATCAAATTCATTCTTAAGCCAATCTAGTCATTCAGGCTCTTAAGGGACTACACCCTGAATGAGGTAGCCCGAAAGCATGGGGAGTGTAGGGAACCAAAAAAAGCCTCCCTAGCATTTACCTAGCCACCCCAATGTGTTGGCATAGTTGGTTTGGCACCAAGAGCTTCCATTTGTAAAGTATTGCATCTAGAAGCCTTACACTGACTCAGACTACACTATTTCACGCATGTTTGCAAACAATAGGACAACGAGAGAACCAAATGGAGATGGAAAAAACCATGAGAGGATTTTGTAGAGGGCTTTGACATGGAGGTTTCAGATCTTGACGAGACATCTCTAGGTGCCACGAGTCTAAGAAATCACCCATCAAAGATATAACATGTTTTGGTCTCAGGGCTCTTAAGAGACTACGCCCAATGAGGTAGCCCAAAAGCACGGGAGCATAGGGAACCAAAAAAATCCTCCACTAGTGTTTCACCAGAAATTAAATGTTGACAATGTTGAACTGATATGTGTTGTCGTTTGGTCCAGAGCTACCATTTGCAAAATATAGCGTTTCTGGCAGCCTTACACTAACTCAGACTACACTATTTCACACGTTTACAAACAATAGGACAAGAGAGAGCGAAACCGAATGGATATGGATAAAACCATATATAGGATTTCGAGAGGGCCCCAACATGGAGGTTTTTAATCTTGGATCATGAGAGAGACGTCTCTAGGTGCCACAGTCCAAGAAATCACCCATCGAAGATATAGCGTGTTTTGGTCTCAAGGCTCTTAAGGGACTACGCCCGATGAGGTAGCCCAAAGCATGGGGAGTGTAGGGAACCAAAAAAAAATCCTCCCTAGCATTTACTTACTGCCACCCCGACATGTTTGTGTAGATGGTTTGGTCCCAAGAGTATTGGCAAAATATAGTTGTCAAGAGCTTCACTATTTTTTGCAAAGTATAGATGCAAAGAGAACAAATGGATATGGATAAAACCATGTTTTCCTACATGGAGGTTTCAAATCTCGAGACATCTCTAGGTGCCACAGAGTCTAAGAAATCACTATTATAACGTTTTGGGGCTCTTAAGAGACTACACTCAAACAGGTAGCAAAAGCATGGGGAGTGTAGGGAACCAACCAAAAAAAGAGCTCCGTTTGCAAAGTATTATGTCTAACATCCTCACTACGATGAATGATGATTGGAAAAAAATATGCAAATGAGATGGATTTTAAAACAATAGGATTTCTGAGAGGATTTGGATGTGGAGGTTTCCGATGGATTTGATCTAAAGATGTCTCTAGGTGCCACGAGTCCGAGAAATCACCCATCGAAGATATATCATGTTTTGGTCTCAGGGCTCTTAAGGGACTACGCCTGAATGAGGTAGCCCAAAAAGCACAGGGAGCATAGGGAACCAAAAAAATCCTCCACTAGCATTCACCAAGAAATCTAGATGTGTTGGCCTAGAGATGGTTTGGTCCCACGAGCTACCGTTTGCAAAATATAATGTCTGACAACCTTACACTGACTCAAACTACACTATTTCACACGTTTGCAAAACAATAGGACAACGAGAGAACCAAATGGATATGGATAAAACCATGATAGGATTTTTATAGAGGGCCCAACATGGAGGTTTCATATCTAATGAGACATCTCTAGGTGCCACGGAGTCCAAGAAATCACCCATCAAGATAACGTGTTTTGGTCTCAGGCTCTTAAGGGACTACGCCAGATGAGGTAGCCCGAAAAAGCATGGGGAGTGTAGGGAACCAAAAAAATCCTCCCCTAATAGCATTTACTTGCCACCCCAACATGTTGGCGTAGTTGGTTTGGTTTGTCACAAGAGCTTCCGTTTGCAAAGTATTGCATCTAGCACCCTTACACCTTACACTCGACTCACACTACACTTTCACGCATTTGCAAACAATAGGACAACAGAGAGAACCAATGGAGATGGAAAAACCACTGACAAGAGATTTTTTGTAGAGGGGATTTGACATGGAGGTTTTAGATCTTGACGAGACATCTCTAGGTGCCACAGAGTCTGAGAAATCACCCATCAAAGATATAACGTGTTTTGGTCTCAGGGCTCTTAAGGGACTACGCCTGAACGAGGTAGCCCGAAAGCACGGGGCATAGGGAACCAAAAAAAAATCCTCCACTAGCATTCACCAGGAAATCCAGATGTGTTGTCCTAGAAATTTTTTGGTCCCATGAGCTACCGTTTGTAAAATATAGCGTCTGACAGCCTTACACTAACTCAGACTACACTATTTCACATGTTTGCAAACAATAGGACAACAAGAGAAACCAAAATGGATATGGATAAAACCATGATAGGATTTCATAGAGGGCCCCAACATGGAGGTTTTGGATCTAAGAGATGTCTCTCTAGGTGCCATGGAGTCCAAGAAATCACCCATCGAAGATATAGTGTGTTTTGGTCTCGGGCTCTTAAGGGACTACGCCCTGAACGAGGTAGCCCAAAGCATGGGGAGTGTAGGGAACCAAAAAAATCCTCCCTAGCATTTACCTAGCCACCTCGATGTGTTGGCATAGTTGGTTTGGTGCCAAGAGCTTCCATTTGCAAAGTATTGCATCTGACAGCCTTACACTGACTCAGACTACACTATTTCACGTGTTTGCAAACAATAGACAACGAGAGAACCGAATGGAGATGGAAAAAACCATGAGAGGATTTCATAGAGGGATTTGACATGGAGGTTTTGGATTTGACGAGACATCTCTAGGTGCCACGGAGTCTAAGAAATCACCCATCAAAGATATAACGTGTTTTGGTCTCAGGGCTCTTAAGGACTACGCCCGAACGGTAGCCCAAAAGCACGGGGAGCATAGGGAACCAAAAAAAGCCTCCACTAGCATTCACCAAGAAATCTGATGTGTTGGCCCAGATGGTTTGGTCCCACGAGCTACCATTTGCAAAATATAGCGTCTGACAGCCTTACACTGACTTAGACTACACTATTTCACATGTTTACAAACAATAGGACAACGAGAGAACCAAATGGATATGGATAAAACCATGATATAGGATTTCATAGAGGGCCCCGACATGGAGGTTTTGGATCTGACGAGACATCTCTAGGTGCCACGAGTCCAAGAAATCACCCATCAAAGATATAGCATGTTTTGGTCTCAGGGCTCTTAAGGGACTACACCCGATGAGAGGTAGCCCAAAAGCATGGGGAGTGTAGGGAACCAAAAAAAATCCTCCCCTAGCATTTACCTAGCCACCCCGATGTGTTTTGCATCATGTAGTTTTTTGCTTCCAAGAGCTTCCATTTAAACTTGCAAAGTATTGCGTCATGTGACAACCTTACACCGACTCGGGGGCTAGACTACACTTTTCACGTGTTTGCAAACAATAGGGCAAAGAACAAGAGAAGAACCAAATGGATATGGACAAAACCATGAGAGGATTTTTTTTGGGGCCTTTGACATGGAGGTTTTGGATCTAACAAGACATCTCTAGGTGCCATGGAGTCCGAGAAATCACCCATCAAAGATATAACGTGTTTTGGTCTCAGGGCTCTTAAGAGACTACGCCCAAATGAGGTAGCCCGAAAGCACGGGGAGCATAGGGAACCAAAAAAATCCTCCACTAGTGTTCACCAGGCCATCTATGTGTTTGGCCTAGACGGTTTGGTCCCATGAGCTACCATTTGCAAAATATAGCGTCTGAGAGCCTTACACTGACTCAGACTATAGTATTTCACGTGTTTGCAAACAATAGGACAACGAGAGAACCGAATGGAGATGGATAAAACCACAAGAGGCTTTTGTAGAGGGCCCTAACATGGAGGTTTTGATCTGACGAGATGTCTCTAGGTGCCACAGAGTCCGAGAAATCACCCATCGAAGATATAGCATGTTTTGGTCTCAGGGCTCTTAAGGGACTACCCGATGAGGTAGCCCAAAAGCACGGGAGCGTAGGGAACCAAAACAAATCCTCCACTAGTGTTCAAGTCTTGGTCATCTCTTTATGTAAATGCCTTGTCATCATGTAGTTTTTGGTAGCTACCTAGTGTGGAACTGCATTGTAACTCATCATCCAAAGATAAGAGGTTTTATCATGTTGATCATAAGATGTTGAGGGGGCTAGATGCAATCAGTTTGGGATTAGATCATAGTAATCAACAAAAAATATGGACTTCCAAACATATTTATCAACCATAAAATCAATGATAAGCCCTAGCTTCTTGTGCTTTCCAAATTTATCTTTAGACTCCTTCATTTTTGTGTAAGGTTTTGAGCATGAAATGGTTTATTTCATGTTGTGTCCATTTTTTTTTCTTTACAGTTACATTATTGTTTCTAATATGTCAATGACCTAGACTACAATGCTCAATGCTTTAGAAGTTGAAATAGATATGCAAGAATAAAGCACTAACAACTCATGAATATAAGTCTATATAAGGTGCATAGAATGTGAGCATCAATCTCTAAATTGCTTTGAAGTGGTATGCTATGCTAATATTAATAGCAGAGAATGCTTGGCTGACTCTTCTTCAATCGAATGCAATCCAATTCCACCTGCACTACCTATAGCCAATCAATACAGTTTTTCCATGTTAGTACTGAAGAGCTTCAAACTTTTGACCCCTGCATTACAACATTCTCATCTCTTCTTTCAAGGACACATAATTATTGCATCTTATTGGATGTTTGAGATCATTTCTTGTGTATGTAATCATCTCATGATTCATTATATGAGCAAATATGAATAATTAAAGTTTCAATCCTCCATATCACACCAAAATGCTCAGTCACATTACAAGGAATCAAAGTTACCAAGTTAATATAAATCCCATAAAAAGATGTCATATGTGGCCACCTACATCAAGCCATAAATTTCTTGTCATGACCACAACAACCAACAATTCATCCTCCCTCTACTTTTCTACTTCTACAACTATCAAATACATAAATATACCTAGTAGTACATACATACCATAGTCACAAGTATGATTCCAAGCAACATGTATCCAAGCCTTTTTTTTAAATTGAGCTGGTGAGGCTCATAGCTGAATCACACACATCATGTTTTTTGCATTCGTCTAGGTTACTACTCCAAGCTACCATCACAGTTTGTGATCCTTGATGTGTGTTTATGCATTTTTTTAAGGATAAAGGAGTATTTCCTTTCATCTCCCATTTCTACGACAGATATCAAGATAACTCTATAATTTATACAATCTCAACTACTCATGTTGTTCATATTTGCAACAACTTTCATTGAACAACTACAAAATCTAACCTAAATAGTCGAGTAGATTGATTAACAGGTGTTGGCCTTGTGGCAGCATGAATCTTGTGGAGTTTGATATGCATATCTAGTGATGCAAACACTGCATGTAAAAGTTACCACTATCAGTTGATGCCATTTTCCTTACCTATACCAAAAGTAACTCATTCCTCTGATAAAGATCCAATGCAAAACTTGGCAAGATTTTTGACTTGGCCATATACATGGTATGCAAAAACATTAGGCTTCTCTGTAAAAACTTTCAGCTAATGACATTTTGATGTTGTCATCTACATTGTGTTCAAAAACACTAGCCCTCTCTTCAAAAAACCGATAGATATTTAACTGCAAAATGGATAAACCAAAAGCACCTCTCTGAGATGGCATGTTTACTACCTTACAATTCCTTAACCACTGCATATAAAACAAGTGGAACTAACATCATCTATTTAGGAGACCACTCATTGGATATCACAATGGCAGTGACTACTGTATTTACTACTCGGTTAGAGTAATAGACTAAATCAACATTCTATTTCTCACATATCAAATGAATTTCTTCCTTCAAAAAAGAAACTATGGGTGAATGCTCAATCAAAAAATAAAGTACAATTCTAAATGAGTTTCAAGCTCAATTATCAATACTTCATTGCAGTTTTTCTTGCCAGTTTGTTACTTTTGAACTACTTGGTTGATTTGTGAAGTTGAAGCAGCTGGGATTAATAAAAATAATCAACTTGGCATGTTGTCCTTAAGATTATCCATGATTCTATCAACAACATCACATAGATCTTCCATTCCAGTTAAGTTGTGATCCTTCCACGCTTCCCATTTTTCCTTTTCTTCTAGCTATTATCTTCTCTTTAAGTTCTTCCAGATGTTTTTGGGTAATCAGAATTGACTCTTTATGACTTTCAGAGGCATTTCTTCTTGAATCATAGTGACATCTTCACCTAATTATTTTTCTTCACGATGTTCATTTTCATCTAAAGTTGAAGACTAAAATTTATATGGCCTTCGACTTCTTTTTGGGCACAAACAACCTTTTGTAATATCCAAAAAAATCAGGCTCTTCATTCTCTATTTGATTGAAGATATTCATTCTTTCAAAATGAATAGTTGGAACATTGGTGGTCTCCCCAAAAAACTAAGTTCATAGTCTACATAGTTGCATCATGTGGCAAAATCATTGAGGATAACAAGATTGCAGAAGATGACAAAAGAATCGGAAAAGTTTGCAGGCTCTCCTTTTTCTCCCACCCCACCTAAATAGTGTAGTTGAGTCAGTGTAAGGTTGTCCATTGCCAATCACCTAAATAATATAGGTGGTTCATACAATATAGGTGGTGAAATGAGAATTTTAATAAGATATTTTTACAATATAGGTGGTGAAATGAGAATTTTTTTTGTTGTTCCTTTCTAATATTTAATTTCTCTTAGCTTCACTTGGCTTCGAGAATAATAAATTCTCTACTTGACAATGTGCCAACCACGTGAAGGTGGAAGCTTTTTTTTGGCACCACTAACCTACATAAACATGTTAGTAAGCAATTAAATAGAATTTTAAATCATACATAATTTAAACAAAATCATTTAAGTAAATATTCAAATTAAATTCATGAAGAACATACCTTTGCAAATTCAATCCAATGAACCACAAGGATCAACTCTACTCTTGATAAGAGAGCAAGAATTGCTTCATGATCTGATTCACAAACCTTCCACAGATTCTTGTTTAATGGCTGACCTTGATATTTGATCAATTTAATATTTGTTGCAAGGACCAAATGTGAATAGTGAAGTATCTTTCGATGTACTTCATAGTCTTCAAACAACCAAATGTTTGATTTTTTGATAGGATATCATCAAAGCCAAGTTCCAGTGACTACCACTGACCCAGTGGGATACTCAAGGTCTTCACCATCAATGACTGTGGAAGTCAATTTTTTTCCCTCTACACAACGAGACAAGAAGTAGTTTGTTCCCTCTTCATTAAATTCCATCGCAATAACTACAAAAACATGCCCTACATCACAAAGTAAAATTGTAAGTCAAATTTAAAATACATTAAGAGTTGACCATTTAATAATTTATAAATCTAAAACATGGCATGTACATATATGTATACACCTTGTTGCACTAAATCAGAGACTTGGTCAAAGTCAGGTGATGTTGTCATTTGATCTGAAGACCCTGCAAGTTGTAATGCTCATGGAACTTGATGTGTGTCGAGTGGAATTAGAGGTCTACAAGTCCATTCATCCACCCACTATTGTGACTCACATTCATTCCATGCAAAATCAATGCATGATATACAAAAACATGCCATGCACCTAGTATAAATAGTCCAAGCATTTGCATCTGAACTACGGAATGAGTGCATATCACTTGATCCTACAACTGTCATATAATCTTCAAAGTTTTCCAGATGTTGTTCCTCTATCAACCAAAAATATCTATGAAACCATTGATCTCTCTTGAGATTCATGGCCCATATTCTTGACACACCAATCAATAATGTTTTTTGCATATCTGTAAATTTAGCACCATCCTTGAACTTTAACTCTTCTCTTGCAAGTGCTCTTTTCACACATGCTCCTACACCATCATGCTCTCCTTTTCCATGCCCTACCTTAGTAAAACTCTAGATATGTTGTACATTTGTTTCTTTGTGCATCCTGCTTAGCCAATAAAACATCCATGCATTCTTGAATTGTGATGTGCAGTTGTCCGACCAAATGTAATGTTGATCAAAACTAATGTTCCTCTCATTCAAGTTCACATAAAACACCTAGAAACACCCTTGTACATATTCTATAGAATGTGTCCGATCATCACTGATGTAGAAATGATACTCTCTTAATATTTTTCTATCTTTCTTTGCTCAATGCTTTCTGAGAGTGCATGAATGTTATATGCACAAAAATAACAACTTGCACTGAGTTATAATATTGAGATTGAACCTCCATTTGTGGTTGCAATGTGTAATTCTCTGTGAAAGTCAACTACTAAAACAATAGTACCAAGTGGGAATGTGTCCTTGCTTAACTTGAATTGTTCATCCAACCATCGAGCTCTATGTGTGTGCCTTGCATACTCATAAAAATTTTCTCTCTTGAATTTGACCATATATTCTGATACAGGTAATTGTTTTGTAACAAGCTCACACCTCTTAGATTCTTTTCCATCTTTTAATTGATATGCCACCAATTTATATTTGGTGAAATCAACCAATTCTTTTCCTATTGAATATGTACTCTCCTCATGGATACAACTTTTCAGATTTGGCAAGCCACCACATACATTGCACGTTCCATCCAAACATGCTTTGTTATAAAAAAATTGTCTAGTTGATTTTTCACAAAATATTGTCGAATAAATTCCTTGAAGATTTTGGTGGGACATTTAATCCACACTCCTGCAACATGATGTCAGTATGCAAAACATGACGTATTTGACAAAAAATCATAATGCATTAAAAATTCAACATGATGCCTGCAACAACAAGTGGTACGTGAGTGATTGATTTTCACATAAAAGGGTTTGCTCATTTCAAAGAATCTTTGGCTAATGTTAATTTGTGGATTTTCATTCTTAAACTTAGAGAACAATTGTGTTTGAGTCATATCTAAGAAATGTTTTTACACACGATTCATGATTACGAGAACCTATTCTTCTTTTTACTATATCTCTTCTATTCAATGACACCCTTGTGTTCTCATTCCAAAATTTTACAATTAATTCTTTTAGAATATCAGATGTATTCTTGTCTTTTTCATGGAAGTCTACTAGAGAAATCCCAATAGTCAATGTTATTGACTGACTCAAGATGTTTATGTCTCTCTATTGCTTTCATTAGTGTTTTTCTATTTAGCTTCAAAGCACTTGTTTTTTTAATCAAGCATTTATTAACTGTTTTATCACTTACTATACAATTAGTAAGTGCACGCATGTAGCATTACTATCTTTGGTGTGTCTTTTTCACCTACAGTTTGGTATGATTTATGTATGTTTTCAATAATTGACGCATTTTGATCAACAACATTAGATGTTCTTAACCCTGGGTCTTCATTATAGGTCTCATCTTAATTAATTTCATCAATGTAACAAATAATTGACATCTTTGTGTGTCATTTAAATTCTCAAAGTAATTATCCCAAATTCCACTAGCTTTTCTTCTCACATTTCTTTCAAACATTTTGTTAGGCATTGGTTTTATAATGTTTTCATCAATTTCAATTAAGTGAATTGGTTTTCTTCACAAAATGGAAGGAGGTGTTCTTAGAGGTGAAGATTCATTTACAAGGTTACTTTCTTCATTCATGTGTTTTCATACAAATTTCGGGTTAACATTTGGATTCTCAAGTAAGGGTTCAACAATTGGATTCATATCAATTTCTTCATCCATACCAACATTATCATTCAATTCAATATCATTATTCATTGCAAAATCATTAAAAAATCATTATTCTCTACATTTTCATTATGTATTTCATCCCCATTTTCTAATACATTAGCTACATTTGATATAGCAGATGTACCTTTCCCTGCACAAAGTTTTTACATTCTCTTCAATTTCTTTATTTTCATCTCTTCCAATTGCTCCGGTGTCTTGTTCTTGACTTTCCTCTTTGTCCTTAGCTCAAATTTTATCACCCATGATTAGAAAAAATCAACTAGTGGGGTAGGGGACAAAATGAACTACTAAAAATCGTGCAAGAATGTAGAGAAAATTACAGACCAAACAAAATGTATATGAATTCCCATGAAAGAGATGAAAGGGAATTGGGGGGCCACAATATATAAACAAAGCATAACGCGTACATGTATAATGCATTTTTATGCTTTTTACCTTTTCCAACACATGCCTCAAGGCTTGGGATCTGGTTTGGATCCCCAACCCTGAGGCATGGACCTACACAAACACAACAAACAACGTGTTTTTGCAAGAAAATGTAAAAATTCCACTTCCTCTATGATAAATCAAAATAAAACAATCGATCCATTTAAAAAAATATACCATGACATAGAGAAGAGTTTCTTCTTTCTAAAAATATAATTTTTCAAATTTTCTAACTAATATAAGGTTTCCATATTATTTATTTTCTAACTATGCCTTTTTATAGCTATTTTTTGAAGTTTAAATATGTCTATCTTTCATCATGTATCTTTTGTTTGGGTCATCAAAATTGAAAAAAATTATACTAGCACAAACTAGGCATAATTCTATACATATTAAAAAAAAAATCTAATTTTTGATATTTTTGAGGTAGTTAAGGGGGCACGGTTGAGCTCGTTTTTTCAAAACATAAAATTTATGTACTAGAAAAATCATAAATAAAAAATACTCGTTAAAAAAATCTAAAAAAAAATTTCTAACACAAACTAGATGCTCCTAGTTATCTTTCTACCAAAGGGTTTTCAAAAATACTCAATGGTGCTCAAAAATGGTGGGGGCACGAAAGTCACTCTATTATGTTTTTTAACAAAAACAGGAGCACTTGTTGGTATTTTAGTTGTTTGACCCACTTAAACTTATCCGTTTTCAATAAAATTTAGTAGCTTAGAAACTAGACTCAAAATTCTACGATTCATATTTTTGAACAATAACGGCATTGGTCTAAACATGGTTACAGTTTTATATTTTCAACTTTTCACTTAGTTGCATGATCTTTGTACTTAGAAAAGAAAATAACAAGACAATAATATTATATGAACTCTTATAAAAATGTATATAGAAGTATATATTAGAGAATATATACATTTGAATATACTTTTCTATAAAATTTACTAGATCTATCTTAACCGGTGTCGGTTTTGGACTAGCGTCGATCCGTATGACTAGACTGTCATTTGGCTACCGCATACTGCTTTATAAATCTCTTAAAACTTTTGCTCATACAATTTATAAATTTTAACTCTTAAACCTTTATATATTTGAGATATATACATTTGTTAAAAAATATGTAAAAATAGTTTCGGCAGCCCTCTACCGGTGTTGTAATAAATATGAACTTTTGTAAAATTTCAAAAATGTGTTTCACAAACCAAAGGCTTAAATGTATATATTTAACACAAGTAGATCTATCATACATTTGTGTTTACTTATATACTTATATAAATCTGTATTTGATTATATCCTAGATCAAACAAAATGGGATTTCCCAAATGTTTAACTCAATAAATGTGAGAAAAAATACCCACACCATATCTTGGGTTGGATTATTATAATAAAATATGAGGATGCGACCGGTTAAGCGAATGGCACCGATCACTTGTGCATGAAACTCCATTTCAAAAATGTGTTTTCCAACCCAAACCAAAGTGGCTTAAATGAATATATATGTGAACACAATGTGCGTGAAACTCCATTTCAAAAATGTGTTTTCAACCCAAACTCAATAAATGTGAGAAAAAATACCCACTTAAATGAATATATATGTGAGGAATCATGACTGGTTAATGTAGATCTATCTTATTAATAGGTATATATATACATGTAGCATATACATATATACATGCATGTATATATGTATATAAGTGTATATATATCATCCTAGATCAAACAAAATGGGATTTCCCCAATGTTTAACTAATTAAATGTGAGAAAAAATACCCACAACCATATCTTGGGTTGGATTCTTATAATAAAACAAGATATAATCTACACACTAAAATCCTAATGCAAATAATGGAATAGAGAACAAAATAGAGAAGGGTTTCCTCCCATTTGCAAAACTTGAACCAAAATAAATTTCTCCATGGTTTCCCCTCATGATTCCATGGCTTCCACTCCTCCAACCTACAAATCACAAATGAACAAATGAAGAGTTTAGGGAAAAGAAAAGAATAAAAAGGCATCATAAGGATAATTAGGGCTCTTTAGAGAAAACCTAAATCTAAGGGCTCATATTGATTAAATCTAAGGGTAGAGATTTAACCCTACACATTTTAAGTTGTTGACATTTTTATGGGAAGGGGTAATTTTAAATAAAAGGTATGGG
This sequence comes from Taxus wallichiana var. yunnanensis, assembly GCA_018340775.1. NCBI lineage: Eukaryota > Viridiplantae > Streptophyta > Pinopsida > Cupressales > Taxaceae > Taxus > Taxus wallichiana. The sequence continues at coordinate 886,861,470 of CM031240.1, read as the reverse complement.
TATTAAGTGAATGGGGCCACTTAGTGGGTTAGGGTAAGTTATAACCTTTCCAATATAAGTTAATAAATAAATACATGACATTTGATTTTAAGGATTAAATAAACACTAGTGTGTATGGCATTTTAGATAATGATTTAAGAGGATTTTAAATAAGGTAAAATAACGAGATTAAGTTAGTCATTATTTTAAATGGAAATTATTGGAAACCCTAGAAGGGGGGATTAAATCCCAAAATGATTTTTGGGAATTCATTAATAATATTTAATTATTAATTTAATTCTGACAACCTTATGGTTATGTAGAATTTATTAATGGGAATTTAAATTGTTCGTAACTAATGTTATCACCTTTTAAACAAAAAATATTATTTCGTAATTTCCCTTAGTAATTAATGGAGTTTGACCTTGTTTGGTGCATCGTATTTGTGGGAATTATATCTAGAGGATTTTTCATTATATTTTTGACAAAATTTCTAATAGAGATTTTATATTTGGTAAAGTTTTATATTTTAAATCACATTAGCTACTTATGAAAAACTTTCTTAGTGGGTTTTCCATTGATACTTATATGTTTTACCACATATTCTTTTAATGTGGTTTCCAGGACTACTATTGATCTCATAGAAACCTTTAATGTCAAACTAGTTTGAGTGGTAAAAGTCGATCTTCGTGGTGGAAGAACATTGATCCTACCATACTCATATAGCACCTCCAATTTTTGAGTAAAACTTTCTTAGTTTCATGTAGGGGTGCTTTGGGTAAATGTTTTTCCATTGATACAAATATTTATGACATCGCTATATGATTTTGCCACATATTCTTGTATTTTGGTTTATTTGGTTACTTTTGTGGATTTCCAGTATAACATCTTATTACAAGGTATGATCTCATAGTAGAGGATAATACTTGGACCCAAACTCTTGACTATGAAGGGTTCCTTTTTCTAGATACGTTAAGGTGTTGGACTTATTTTCATCCCTAGGTCACTTAATGCTAGCTCATGTTCACTTGTACATACCTTTATTGAAAAACCCACTTATGATGGTAAAATTTAGTAGATCTTCGTGGTGGAAGAACTTTGATCCTATTCATCTAGTTTTTAATAGCTTGACAATCTAGTTATTTCCTTGATAGTGATTCCAAGGCAAACTCTAAGAATAAAGATGTTCTTAATACGATGATTATGGAGGAAATTCCTTCACCCACTCCTATTGTAAGGCTACACCTCATGTTGATGTAAAAGAAACCATTTTCCTTCCCAAATATTAAAAATCTTGTGACTCAATTTCATGAACATAATAATAATATTTTGAAATTATCATCCTAATTCATTGTGGAGGAAAATGTAATTCCAAATATTTATGAACGATGGATTACTATGGGGATAATGAATAAGAAGAAAAAATTCTCTTCTACAATCACTCATTCACGGAAAATACTAAAAATCCCATCAAAATGTAGTTAAGATCCCATGGGAAAGATCCTCATGGATAAGATTGTTATTTTTATTTTTATGATGTTTGTTTGGTTTCTCTATGTTGTTAGAGAGTCATTGGCAAACTTCTCTTTGTTTCTCATGGTTTTATCTTTGTATCCATTTGTAACATCTTGTTACAAGGTATGGGTCCCTTCACTCAACCCATATTTACCTAGTTAAAAAATTATTTATTACTAATCATAGCTAGAAATGAAAAGAATAATATGGTCACAATAATTATGGGCACCTAAATCCCTCCACCATTCGTCATCTTTAAATTCATATTCTAACTTTATTCTACGAGAGATTCCATCACCTCTTATGCATATGCATGGGTCCTTACCAACTCATATAGATTATCATATTCTACAAATTCCTTTAAAAATAATATTTTTGACCTTGTAAGTTAAGGTGTTGTAGATAAAGAATGTTGTGTCTAGATATTTTCATCCTTTGACATTTGACATAGATATATACACTTTAAGAGTGTTTGAGATGTATGGTTAACATTACGTGATATGTGAGTAGGTGAGGTTATTATGTGTTGTTTCCCAAATGTAATTTATTGTAATTTTGTTTTACATTCCTTCTATAATATGGGAAAGATGATATATTTGGAAATGATTATACTCTTACAAGTGTTCACCATTAGTATTTTTGACTGGGAGAGTTTAGAATTGGGACTAAAGCTCTTTTAGATTAGAATGTTAAGACATGTTTTAGGCTTATTCCTATAATAAGATTTATTTCTCATGTGAAATTAGAATCATAGTAAACAAAGCTATACCATGTTGTATTATGTTTTGGTGGATTTAACCAAATTAGAGAGTTTTTACAATGTATTTGGCATAATATTAAACAAAGGAAATTTGTTAGTATTTTAGGTGGCTAGCCTATTTAAGAAGGCCCATTCTCAATGGATTGTATGATATTATTTCTCATGATTATTCGCGAATTGCTTTCATTTATCGATCATGGTGTTTGATTATGTCGTGTTCTTGGCTTATCATTCCTTTCATTAACATTACGTGATATGTGAGTAGGTGAGGTTATCGGTTGTTTTAAATGTGATTTGTTGTATTTTGTTTACATTCCTTATCTAATATGGGAAAGATATATTTGGAAATTATTATACTCTTATGTTCACCATTAGTATTTTTGAGAATCGGAATGTAGAATGTTAAGATCAGGTATTCCCGCAATAAGATCTATTTCTCATGTGAAATTAGTATCATAGTAAAAAAGTTATAATTTTAATGTTTTGGTGGATATTTTTTTACATTGGATTTGGCATATTAAACAAAAATTTGTTAGTACTGTAAATTTGGTAATTATATGATATTAAACATGTACATCAAAATTTAATAATAATACAAATATATAGTTTTTTAAACATGTATATATATATATATATATATATATATATATATATATATATATATATATATATATATATATATGTAATCTAGTTGACCTTCATTTGTATACATTATATTTTTCAATTACACATGGATGTTAATAGATTGGATTCTAAAAATGTATAAATTAGGAGATCTCTCTTTTCTATTCAATTAGTATATTTTGAATTTGAATTGGAGCCTATAAGTGAATTGGAAAAAAAATTTTAAAAAATAGAGAAATAAATCGTGGTGGATTTATAATTGGTGATGTTTTTGTGTTATTATGGTGCATTCATTACAAGTACAAATGGAAGGTGTAGATCATTATGTTCTAAATGATAAGTTTGAACTTCTTCATATCCATATTGAAGTATTACTAGGTGGCATCCAATCCAGTCTTATCCATTTGACTTTCTATGTTAGGTATCTATAGGGATTTGTACCTTGTTAGATGGTTTAACAAACCATTATCCTCATCATTAGACTACAACTCTTTCAATTATTAAAAATTATTATTCGAAAAAATATTAACATAAAATATTTGATAATTAATATAATGTCTTATTAATAAATTTAAATTTAATATAATGTCTTATAAATAAATATTTGGGACAATTAAGAAATTAAAATACCTATATGGATACAAATTAATAGACCTCTCAACAAAAAGTTTAATAAGTAAATTTACTACGGAAAGGTGATATTTAGGGTTTTTTTCATGAGTGTACCATGGAAAAATATTGATGCTTCCATTTCACATTGTTTTGAAAACCTAACATCTCTTGAAATGATGGATTTTTCTTACAATCACATGTTTGGTAAAATCCCTCCTTTGACATTTGACTTTTATAAACACTAAATAAGAGTGTTAGAGATTTATGGGTAAAATTGTGTGATCACATATGTTTTATTATAAGTGAGCAAGTGAGGTTATGGGTTGTTTTAAATTTGGTTTGTAGTATTTTTGTTTGCATTCCTTCCATAACATGGGAAATATAGATTTGAACATGATCAAAATCTTACAAGTTTTCACCATTACCATTTTGGATAATTGGATTGTAGAATGTTAATTGCATTATGCTTGCAATAATTTATATTTGTATTTCTCATGCGGAATTAGAATTCACATTATACAAATCTATACCATGTTATATTATACCATGTTGGATTGGTAAAGTTTTTTTGGATTGGATTTGGCATAATGTTAGCCAAAAATTTGTAAATGTTGTAGTGAATTTGGTATTATATTATAGTAACTTCATCGAGGCTTGGGTGCATTTATTAACTAAATTTTTAATTTTACATGTCATCGGTGGATTGGAATCTAAGGTAATTATTCAGAAATATACATCAAAAGATGATAATCCAAATATATAGTTAATTTAATTTATGTGTCCTTTATTTATATACATTGTATTTTTCAATTACACATGGACGCTAGCAGACTGGATTCTTAAAATGTATAAATTAGGAGATCTATCCTATTCTATTCCATCAACATATTTTGAATTTGAATTGGATCCTATAAGTCAATTGGAAAAAATATTTAAGAAAAAAATGGAGAAATGAATGGTGGTGGGAATATTGGTGATGGTTGGTGTTCTTATGGTGGATTCATTACAAGTACAAATGGAAGGTATAGATCTTCAATCTGATCTAAATGATAAGTTTGAACTTATTTTCATCCATATTTAAGTCTTACTTGGTCGGATCCAAACCGGTCTTTTTATTTGAATTTCCATATCGGGTATTTAGAGGGATTTGTATTTTGTCGGATAGTTTAACAAGCCATCATTCTCATCATTAGATTACAAATCTTTTAATTATTAAAAATTAGAAAAATGAAAGACCATAAAACTAGGTAAGGTTACAAAAGATGCAAGAACTATTAAAAATAAGATCAAACAAATTGCTCAATTAAAAAGGCCCACACAAATCCTATTTTAATTAGAAAGAATATCTCAAATAATCTTAGTATTTTCATAACATGTGTCAATAATGGGAGATTTATAAAGGGTGTGGAAAAAATCAAAGCATAATTGAATGCAAAATGTGGAAGTAGAAATGTAAATTGTATGACTAAAAGTCTCAACAAGATGTGATTTTAGGGAATATTGTAATGTTCTTAGTGGATTATTTAATAATGCATAATTGTATAGTTTTCATGAAATTTTCCTATATAGAATGATTTTTCTATCTACATAGAAACCATTTTGCAAGAGACATTTCACTCGGTTTTAGAAAGAAAAAATTGACATATATGGTTGATTTAGGCACTAATTTTGTGATAGAGAACTTTTTAGATGGGGTTATCAAACTACACAACTTGGAAGTGTATATTCATGAATGAAATAAGTTTTATGGATTTATTTCATAAGGATTAATAAAATGAGTGATATTTAAAACATGAGTAATTATTATACTTTGGGATTTGTAGATAAAAGATTATTTTAGTGAGACTTATCAACCTTGGTTATGAATATTTGCTATATTTTATAATTTATATATTAGTTTATAAATTTATAAGCAAAAAAATAAAATATGTATATGGATACAAATTGATAGACCTCTCGACAAATAAATTTACATATGAAATGACAACAACAATAGGTGATATTATCAATCTATCATGCAACAATATTGAGGTTCCATTCCATGTATTTTAATAAACCTAACATATCTTGAAATGATGAACATTTCTTAAAATTAATTATTTGGTAAAATCCCTTCTTTGATATTTAACATCCATAAACACTTTCAAGTGTTACATATATCAAATATAGTTATGGTTAAAATTGTGTGATCACTAACATTTTAATATGATATATTATATCAAAGAGAGATTGAAACATGATCATACTATTACAAGAATTCACCAAATTACCATTTTGGATTATAGAATGTTAAGATTAGTATACATGTAATAATGTGTATTTCTTATTTCTCGTGTGAGATTAAAATCTCATCATCTAATGATGTATTACATGGTGGAATTGTAGAGCTTTTTGAAATTTTTGTAAAGATTTTTGAAAATATTGTGGTGCATTTGGCATATTTTTGACCAGATTTTTATAAGTATTGTAGTGAATTTTTAATAAATAAATAAAATTTTGGGATAAAGAAAGGAACTCATACATAAGTCTAAAATATAATTACTTTTCGATCTATAAACATTATCCGTTAAGAACCTCATCTCATGAAGGCACCATGGGTCCATTAATAAGACATGTTCAAGTATTCATATGATTTTAACTAGTCCCCTTATTTTTGGAATTCATTATCATCTCCCATTTTGGGGAGCTTTTATTCTTACTTTACTTTTTATTAATGTAAATAATATAAATAAAATTACTCCATAGATGAAAGATGCGGCATAAGACCTGAATAATTTAATTTAATTCTTTGACCTACAAACCAAGGCATTTTTATTGACTCGTGTCATAGCTCTGTCAACATTTAAAACAACATCTATACATATTCAAATTCTAAGATTTCATTCTACAAAAAGGCATTTTCCTTGACTAATTTCTCAAGGGGTCAACATTTACCAAGATATCTACATATTTAAAGTCTAATATTTCATTTTATAGGGATTTATTTAATTTCCCTCGTGTTATGAACTCGTTTTTATGAGGCTTAATTAATTGTAACTAAGGATGAAATATGCATAAGATTAAAATGGGCTCAAACATATGATGGATAACACAAGACTAGTTAGTAATATATAAATAATTTCAAACATAAAGGTATTTACAATGTATTTTTATTATAACTCCATCAATGTTACTATTTTATAAATAAAAATTATAATTTTACTCTTTATCGTGGGTCTTTTTATACAATTTGAGCAATCACTAGTAAATAAACTTAAAAGAAAAATTATAAATATTGTAATGTTGTTATATGTAGAAAATATGAATTTATAATATAAATTAGCACTAAATCTAGTATTGTAAGTAAATTCTATAAATAACTAAAATTAATTATGTGATATGTTCTTTAAACCATGGATTAAGCATCCTAAAGAAAATTTAAATACAATGAAAATGAAACTCTCCAAGTGGAATAGATAAATATGATTTCTTGCTTACATAAATCATCGCATGTATAAACACCCATTAAAAGTGACTATCATGGTATTTCATATTTAGGGGGTAAACCGTTTTAGTTCAAATTTGCAAGAGGGCATTAGACATTTATTATTTCTTACCCAATTCTTTAAGGTCTTACCGAAAGATAAAGGTTTTATACAATTTTTCATGCCCAATAACTCAAAAATATAAAATATGAAATAAATTTTAAGGTAAAAATCTTAATCCCTAGGACATGCTCGATATGTTAGAAATATATAAGTTTTTATACCAATTTGTTTAATTCGCTACTCTAATTTGTTCAACATAGGAAACTCGACACTAAATATTTTGGGGATATGAGAGCTCTAATAGCTAAATATTATTGTATATTATTAGAGAAAAAAAGATATTGAAAATGCAAGAATACCCACAAAGAAAATCGTGTGTGTGTGTGTGTGTGTGTGTGTGTGTGTGTGTGTGTGTGTGTGTGTGTGTGTGTGTGTGTGTGTGTGTGTGTGTGTGTATAGTAGTCTCTTGTTTATAAAATTATCTGAAATTTTCTTAATATTAGTTGTATTATTCCCTTTTCTACTACTTTATTCATCTCCTCTATTCTTATACTTCTAGCGTTTCTCTAATTTTCTACTTTTGTTGTTACTACGATTTATACAAAATGCATGTTCATTTTATGTTCTTTTTGTCATATAATTGTTATTGTATATATTTCAGGCTTCTCTTACTCGTATTAATTTCAAAAACTACAACATCATTTCAAAAAATCAACATTTTTACTTTATTATATATATTGTTCCCACTTTTTATTACTTCAAAACAATCAACATTTAATAGACACTTGTTGGTTGAAAATTTTAGACACAATAAAGATTTTGTAATGTAGCCAAATTAAGAACAACCAGATAAACCGCAATAAAATGAACTCCAAAAGAAAATAGATCTCCTTCTTCGTTCCCAAATAATGAATTACAATGTTTCCTAAATAGGAAAATAACTCCCAACTCGAGTTGCCAAGTAAACTCTAGCTAACTCTGACTAAATCTACTCTAGGTGGCGGAAATTACTATTTTTAGCAGTTTACTAGAACTGCTATTCTTAGTAAGTTCGCATGCTTATTCCTACGAGCACGAAATTGCCACGCATCTTCTACATCCCTAAATTAGAGGAATTGCCAACTTTCTAACTCATAATGCAATTAATAGACTAAAATTAACTAATGCTCAAAAATAGGAAAAAACCAAACTATAACTTAAATCCTAATTTTCGGCCTCAAGATGGCGGATTTAGGGCCCAAAACGTGTCGAAAACTTGCCCCAACCGGTAGGGCTGGTTTCCGCTGCGTTCATCTCATCAAAACACGTGGTTTCAAAAAAAAAACGGACTCAAACGGACACCCGGAGCTCAAGTTATGACCTTGTCAAGTTCCTGCTAATTCGGGCGCATCATTCTCCCTTGCTTGAAAAAAAACGCAGCTCCTGCAAGTTGTCTTCTTCAAACTGCTTCCATTTATCTACATCCAACTTCTGAATCTCCCACTCTGTGACCCAAGTATTGTCCTCTTGTTCCAGTCCTTTCCAATGTACCAAATATTTGTTGTATTTCCCATGTCGCGTGTCCATTGTTTTCTTATCTAGAATCGATCCACTTCTTCTTTCTTCTTCACCGGAACCTGCTGCCAGCCAATCTACTACTTCATCAGCATCATCCCTTTCTGCACCATCCCCATGAAAAGAATACAAATCTGAAACATTAAACAATGGAGAAATATCAAAATTCCTGGCAATTCTACCTCATAAGCATTATCGTTTATTTTTTCACGATTTTCGGGTCCAATCTTCTTGTACTTGACTTGTTATAGGTTCCTCTTGGAAACCTTTCCTTCCAGATATACCATAACCAACTCACCAACTGTAAATACCTTTCTCCGTCTGTGCACATCTACTATTTCCTTATACTTGTCATTACTATTTTGCAGCTTCTTCCGCACTTCTTCCTGCAATTGTTGTATATGTTCGGCAAATGCTTCTGCATCATCACTGACTCTGCCATCAACGGGTAGCTGTACCAAATCTAATACCCCATTTGGATTACTCCCATACACAATTGAAAATGGAGACTTTCCCGTGGATCTGTTTATGGAACTGTTATATGCAAACTCAGCTTGCGGTAATGCTAAGTCCCATTGTTTTGGCTTTTCCCCAACAATGCACCTTAACAGGTTTCCCAAACTCCTATTTACCACCTCTGTTTGCCCATCAGTCTGTGGATGATAAGCACTACTGAACTGTAGTTGAGTACCAAATTTCTTCCATAAAGTCCGCCAGAAGTGACTTAAGAACCTTGTGTCCCTATCTGAAGTAATGGTTTTTGGAACACCATGCAAACGAACAACTTCTCTGAAAAACAAATCTGCTACGCCTGTTGCATCGCTTGTTTTCTTGCAAGCAATAAAATGAACCATCTTAGAAAACCTATCAACAACCACAAAAATGGAATCATTACCTCGTTGTGTTTTTGGTAATCCCAAAACAAAGTCCATACTCAAATCTCCACGACCCTTTAGGAACAGGCAACGGCATATACAACCTGTATTCTATGCATGGCCTTTCGAGACTTGGCAAATTCGACATCTCTCCACATATCTTACCACATCTCTTTTCAGCTTTGGCCAATAGTATTTGTCTGCTACCAAGGCTATCGTCTTATCCTTACCAAAATGCCCAGCCAACCCTCCGCTATGCAACTCTTTCACTATATTTTCTCTCATAGACCCAACTGGAATACATAGTTGGCGTCCCTTGAATAGGTAGCCATCCTGTAAACTATACTCATCCAGGACATCTCCTACATTGTCTGACAATGGACTAATTAGTCTTTCAACAATATCCTTGAAATCAGAATCAGAAGAATACAAACCCTTTATTGCTTCAAAACCCACCACCTCATTTTCCATAGTGGTAAACAAAGTCACACGCCTACTCAATGCATCTGCAACTTGATTCTGTTTTCCGGATTTATGTTTTAGAGAAAAAGTATATCCCTGCAAAAATGATACCCACTTTGCATGCCTACTATTCAACTTCTTTTGGGTATTCACATACTTCAAGGCTATGTGGTCTGTAAATAACACAAACTCCTTAGGCACTAAGTAATGCCTCCAATGCCTTAATGCTTGTACAATTGCATAAAATTCCACATCATAAGTAGAGTAGTTCTTTCTTACCTCATTTAGTTTCTCACTAAAGAAAGCTATTGGCTTTCCTCCTTGACTTAGAACAGCTCCAATACCCACATGTGAGGCGTCACAATCAACCTCAAACACTTTATCAAAATCTGGTAGTGCCAAAATGGGTGCCTCTGTCACCTTCTTCTTCAAGAATTGAAAACTATCCTCAGTTGCCTTTGTCCACAAAAACTCCCTTCCTTTTGTGCAATCTATTATAGGTGCTACAATACTGCTGAAATTTTTAATAAATTTTCTGTAAAATGTTGCTAGACCATGAAAGCTTCTTACCTCTGTTATACTCCGTGGAGTAGGCCATTCAATAATTGCCTTTATCTTTTTTGAGTCCATATGTACCCCACTGCTGAAATAATAAAGCCCAAGAATACCAATCTCTCTGCATAAATGTGCACTTCTTCATATTTGCATATAGAGTTTCTCTTTCCTTAACACTTCAAATACCAATCTTAGATGCCTCAAATGTTCTTCTTTAGTTTTACTAAAGATCAAGATATCATCAAAATAAACCACAACAAACTTACCATTATACTCCCGTATACGGTGTTCATCAATCTCATAAAATTACTAGGTGCATTGGATAACCCAAATGGCATCACCAACCACTCATATAATCCATTTCCTGTCTTGAATGTTGTTTTCCACTCATCTCCTTCTCTGATCCGAATCTGATGATAACCACTTCGAAGATCAATCTTGGTGAAATAATTAGATCCAGCAAGCACATCCATCATATCATCAAGGCGAGGTATTGGGAACCGATACTTGATTGTAATTTTATTGATCGCTCTGTTATCCGTGCACATTCTCCATGTTCCATCCTTCTTTGGTGTTAATAAAGCTGGTGTTGCACACGGACTCATGCTCTCCCTTACGACCCCCTTTCGCACGAGCTCTGCCACTTGCCTATTCAACTCTGCATGCAATGTCGGGCTCATCCTATAAGCCGCTTGATTTGGGAGTGAAGACCCTGGAATCAAATCAATGTGGTGTTGAATATCTCTTTTGGGTGGTAATCCATCTGGTAGCTCATCAGGAATAACATCTGAAAATTCTTCTATTAATTATGATGTTTCTATTGGTATTTGAGCACTTACAAGTTCATCCTTATTTGCAACTAGTGCATAACAAAAACCGGTTACCTTTGCCTCCTTCACAAATTCCTTTGCAGAAAGCATATTTTCAGCCTTCCCCTTTCTTTAAGAGGTATCAAAACTATTTTTGTGCCATCCTTCCAGAAAGTATAAGTATTCTTTCCCCCATCATGAATAACTTTTCTATCAAATTGCCATGGTCTTCCTAGCAATATATGACATGCATCCATAGGAATAACATCACACCAAATCTCATCCTTATAACTTGCTCCCGATAGAAAAGCTTATTAAACATCTCTTATCAACAGTAACTTCATTACCCTTCTTAAACCATGCAATACGATAAGGGTTAGGATTCTTCTCACAATGCAGACCCAATTTATCAACCATCTCATTTGAAACCATGTTCTCACAACTACCACCATCAATAATAACATTACATACCTTTCCTCCTGAAGTGCATCTTGTTAAAAATATTTTTACGTAGCCATGCATCCCCCTTGACCTCCTTTCTTGGAGCAATCATTGTCCTCTTGATCATCAGAGTTTCTCCAACATCTGGTGGAATTTCGAGGTCCTGTTCATCTTCTACTTGCTCAGCTTCAACAAGATTTACTCTTGGAGCATCTCCTTGCCTTTTGTCATGTGTATAAGTATGTGGGCATTCAAAAGCCCGATGCCCTTCTTCACCACATTTGTAACAAACAAATGGTCTTCGTGGAGCCTCCCATCCTCTATCGCCAGCATATCCTCTACCCCTAGAAAATCCTCTGCCTCTTTGTTGATTCTGGAAATCTTGTCTCGTATCCTCTTGCTTTTCCCATCCACGAGATGATTCTCCCCTACCTTGGCTGAAACCATCTCGTCCCCGAAAGGAAGATGAGGCCCCCTATTCATTCCAGTGATCTCCTAAAACTTTGACGATTTTGTTTTCCTCGACCTTTAAGGCTAATTGATAGGCATCCTCCATGCTTTTAATCCTATGCATACTTATCTCATCTTGAATAGAAAATTTTAATCCATTAACATACCTCGCAGCCATTTGTTCCTCAGTTTCTTCATGCTCTACACGAATGGACAACTTGTAGAACTCATCTGTGTATTCTTGCACTGTTTGTAAGTTCTGTCTGAGATTCTGAAACCTCCTGTAAAGGGTTTGTGCATAATCCACAGGTAGAAATTTATCTTTTAGCTTCTTCTCCATCTTACTCCACGTCCTAATTCTTTCTTTCCCCTTTCTTGACCGCTCTTTCTGTAGGTGATCCCACCATAACATAGCATGACCTTTCAATTTCGTGCATGCAAATTTTACCTTCTTTTCTTCTGACATAGCCTTCCACTCAAAAAATTTTCCCATGCTATTCAACCAGTCTATCAGCTCCTCTGGTTTTAGACTACCACCATACTCTGAAACATCAACTCTTATCCCATCATTCTTTCCTTCTAATGCTCGAAGCATCCTTTCTTCAAAAGCTAATGGTGGTGCTTGCGTTTCCTCCTCTTCACAAACTTCTTCTTCATCTGTGTCATCTCCACCTTGATTTCCTCTTTGGGTTATCATTGCAGCAAGCGCAAAAACTTGTCTCTGCAGATCTTGCATATTTCTATTCATCTGGGCAATACCGCCTCCTCTTCCTCTTCCTCTTCCCCGCCATTTTTAAACAAAATACTTGAACCACTCGATACTGCAGATAATGTAGCCAAATTAAGAACAACCAGATAAAGCAATAAAATGAACTCCAAAAGAAAATAGATCTCCTTCTTCGTTCCCAAATAATGAATTACAATGTTTCCTAAATAGGAAAATAACTCCCAACTCGAGTTGCAGTAAACTCTAGCTAACTCGACTAAATCTACTCTAGGTGGCGGAAATTACTATTTTTAGCAGTTTACTAGAACCTGCTATTCTTAGTAAGTTCGCATGCTTATTCCTACGGGCACAAAAATTGCCACGCATCTTCTACATCCCTAAATTAGAGGAATTGCCAACTTTCTAACTCAAATGCAATTAATAGACTAAAATTAACTAATGCTCAAAAATAGGAAAAAACCAAACTATAACTTAAATCCTAATTTTCGGCCTCAAGATGGCGGATTTAGGGCCCAAAAACGTGTCAAAACTTGCCCCAACCGGTAGGGCTGGTTGCTGCTGCGTTCGTCTCATCAAAACACGTGGTTTCAAAAAAAAAAACGGACTCAAACGGACACCCGGAGCTCAAGTTATGACCTTGTCAAGTTCCTGCTAATTCGGGCGCATCATTCTCCCCTGCTTGAAAAAACGCAGCTCCTGCAAGTTGTCTTCTTCAAACTGCTTCCATTTATCTGCATCCAACTTCTGAATCTCGACTCTGTGACCCAAGTATTGTCCTCTTGTTCCAGTCCTTTCCAATGTACCAAATATTTGTTGTATTTCCCATGTCGCGTGTCCATTGTTTTCTTATCTAGAATCTGATCCACTTCTTCTTTCTTCTTCACTGGAACTGCTTGCCGCCAATCTACTACTTCATCAACATCATCCCTTTCTGCACCATCCCCATGAAAATAATACAAATCTGAAACATTAAACACTGGAGAAATATCAAAATTCCTGCATTCTACCTCATAAGCATTATCGTTTATTTTTTTCATGATTTTGCAGGGACCAATCTTCTTGTACTTCAGCTTGTTATAGGTTCCTCTTGGAAACCTTTCCTTCCATGCAGATATACCATAACCAACTCACCAATTGTAAATACCTTTCTCCGTCTGTGCACATCTGCTATTTCCTTATACTTTTCATTACTATTTTGCAGCTTCTTCCGCACTTCTTCCTGCAATTGTTGTATATGTTCGGAAAATGCTTCTGCATCATCACTAACTCTGCCATCAATTGGTAGTTGTACCAAATCTAACACCCCATTTGGATTACTCCCATACACAATTGAAAATGGAGACTTTCCTGTGGATCTGTTTATGGAACTGTTATATGCAAACTCAAACAGGTAATGCTAAGTCCCATTGTTTCGGCTTTTCCCCAACAATGCACCTTAACAGGTTTCCCAAACTCCTATTTACCACCTCTGTTTGCCCATCAGTCTGTGGATGATAAGCACTACTGAACTGTAGTTGAGTACCAAATTTCTTCCATAAAGTCCGCCAGAAGTGACTTAAGAACCTTGTGTCCCTATCTGAAGTAATGGTTTTGGAACACCATGCAAACGAACAACTTCTCTCAAAACAAATCTGCTACGCTTGTTGCATCGCTTGTTTTCTTGCAAAATATAAAATGAACCATCTTAGAAAACCTATCAACAACCACAAAAATGGAATCATTACCTCGTTGTGTTTTGTAATCCCAAAACAAAGTCCATACTCGGATCTCATCCACGACCCTTTAGGAGCAGCAGGCAGCATATACAACCCTGTATTCTGTGCATGGCCTTTCGAGACTTGGCAAATTCGACATCTCTCCACATATCTTACCACATCTCTTTTCAGCTTTGGCCAATAGTATTTATCTGCTACCAAGGCTATCGTCTTATCTTTACCAAAATGCCCAGCCAACCCTCTGCTATGCAACTCTTTCACTATATTTTCTCTCATAGACCAATGGAATACATAGTTGGCGTCCCTTGAATAGGTAGCCATCCTGTAAACTATACTCATCCAGGACATCTCCTACATTGTCTGACAATGGACTAATTAGTCTTTCAACAATATCCTTGAAATCAGAATCAGAAGAATACAAACCCTTTATTGCTTCAAAACCCACCACCTCATTTTCCATAGTGGTAAACAAAGTCACACGCCTACTCAATGCATCTGCAACTTGATTCTGTTTTCCGGATTTATGTTTTAGAGAAAAAGTATATCCCTGCAAAAATGATACCCACTTTGCATGCCTACTATTCAACTTCTTTTGGGTATTCACATACTTCAGGGCTATGTGGTCTGTAAATAACACAAACTCCTTAGGCACTAAGTAATGCCTCCAATGCCTTAATGCTTGTACAATTGCATAAAATTCCACATCATAAGTAGAGTAGTTCTTTCTTACCTCATTTAGTTTCTCACTAAAGAAAGCTACTGGCTTTCCTCCTTGACTTAGAACAGCTCCAATACCCACATGTGAGGCGTCACAATCAACCTCGAACACTTTATCAAAATCTGGTAGTGCCAAAATGGGTGCCTCTGTCACCTTCTTCTTCAAGAATTGAAAACTATCCTCAGCTGCCTTTGTCCACAAAAACTCCCTTCCTTTTGTGCAATCTGTGATAGGTGCTTTGAATCTTTGCTGAAATTTTTAATAAATTTTACGTAAAAATGTTCTTTAGACCATGAAAGCTCCTTACCTCTGTTATACTCTGTGGAGTAGGCCATTCAATAATTGCCTTTATCTTTTATGAGTCCATCTGTACCCCACCTCTTTGAAATAATAAAGCCCAAGAATACCAAGCTCTCTTGCATAAATGTGCACTTCTTCATATTTGCATAGAGTTTCTCTTTCCTTAACACTTCAAATACCAACCTTAGATGCCTCAAATGTTCTTCTTTAGTTTTACTAAAGATCAAGATATCATCAAAATAAACCACAACAAACTTACCATTATACTCCCGTAGCACGGTGTTCATCAATCTCATAAAAGTACTAGGTGCATTGGATAACCCGAATGGCATCACCAACCACTCATATAATCCATTTCCTGTCTTGAATGTTGTTTTCCACTCATCTCCTTCTCTGATCCAAATCTGATGATAACCACTTCGAAGATCAATCTTGGTGAAATACTTAGATCCAATAAGCACATCCATCATATCATCAAGGCGAGGTATTGGGAACCGATACTTGATTGTAATTTTATTGATCGCTCTGCTATCCGTGTGCACATTCTCCATGTTCCATCCTTCTTTGGTGTTAATAAAGCTGGTGTTGCACACGGACTCATGCTCTCCCTTACGACCCCCTTTCGCACGAGCTCTGCCACTTGCCTATTCAACTCTGCATGCAATGTCGGGCTCATCCTATAAGCCGCTTGATTTGGGAGTGAAGACCCTGGAATCAAATCCATGTGGTGTTGAATATCTCTTTTGGGTGGTAATCCATCTGGTAGCTCATCAGGAATAACATCTGAAAATTCTTCTATTAATTCTGATGTTTCTATTGGTATTTGAGCACTTACAAGTTCATCCTTATTTGCAACTAGTGCATAACAGAAACCGGTTGCCTTTGCCTCCTTCACAAATTCCTTTGCAGAAAGCATATTTTCAGCCTTCCCCTCTTCTTTAAGAGGTATCAAAACTATTTTTGTGCCATCCTTCCAGAAAGTATAAGTATTTTTTCCCCCATCATGAATAACTTTTCTATCAAATTGCCATGGTCTTCCTAGCAGTATATGACATGCATCCATAGGAATAACATCACACCAAATCTCATCCTTATAACTGTTCCCAATAGAAAAGCTTATTAAACATCTCTTATCAACAGTAACTTCATTACCCTTCTTAAACCATGCAATACGATAAGGGTTAGGATTCTTCTCACAATGCAGACCCAATTTATCGACCATCTCATTTGAAACCATGTTCTCACAACTACCACCATCAATAATAACATTACATACCTTTCCTCCTGAAGTGCATCTTGTTCTGAAAATATTTGTACGTAGCCATGCATCCCCCTTGACCTCCTTTCTTGGAGCAATCATTGTCCTCTTGATCATCAGAGTTTCTCCAACATCTGGTGGAATTTCGAGGTCCTGTTCATCTTCTACTTGCTCAGCTTCAACAAGATTTACTCTTGGAGCATCTCCTTGCCTTTTGTCATGTGTATAAGTATGTGGGCATTCAAAAGCCCGATGCCCTTCTTCACCACATTTGTAACAAACAAATGGTCTTCGTGGAGCCTCCCATCCTCTATCGCCAGCATATCCTCTACCCCTAGAAAATCCTCTGCCTCTTTGTTGATTCTGGAAATCTTGTCTCGTATCCTCTTGCTTTTCCCATCCACGAGATGATTCTCCCCTACCTTGGCTGAAACCAGCTCGTCCCCGAAAGGAAGATGAGGCCCCCCTATTCATTCCAGGTGATCGCCTAAAACTTTGACGATTTTGTTTTTCCTCAGCCTTTAAGGCTAATTGATAGGCATCCTCCATGCTTTTAATCCTATGCATACTTATCTCATCTTGAATAGAAAATTTTAATCCATTAACATACCTCACAACCATTTGTTCCTCAGTTTCTTCATGCTCTACACGAATGGACAACTTGTAGAACTCATCTGTGTATTCTTGCACTGTTTGTAAGTTCTGTCTGAGATTCTGAAACCTCCTGTAAAGGGTTTGTGCATAATCCACAGGTAGAAATTTATCTTTTAGCTTCTTCTCCATCTTACTCCACGTCCTAATTCTTTCTTTCCCCTTTCTTGACCGCTCTTTCTGTAGGTGATCCCACCATAACATAGCATGACCTTTCAATTTCGTGCATGCAAATTTTACCTTCTTTTCTTCTGACATAGCCTTCCACTCAAAAAAATTTCCCATGCTATTCAACCAGTCTATCAGCTCCTCTGGTTTTAGACTACCACCATACTCTGAAACATCAACTCTTATCCCATCATTCTTTCCTTCTAATGCTCAAAGCATCCTTTCTTCAAAAGCTAATGGTGGTGCTTGCGTTTCCTCCTCTTCACAAACTTCTTCTTCATCTGTGTCATCTCCACCTTGATTTCCTCTTTGGGTTATCATTGCAGCAAGCGCAACAACTTGTCTCTGCAGATCTTGCATATTTCTATTCATCTGGGCAATACCGCCTCCTCTTCCTCTTCCTCTTCCTGCCATTTTTAAACAAAATACTTCGAACCAGCTCTGATACCAGATAATGTAGCCAAATTAAGAACAACCAGATAAACTGCAATAAAATGAACTCCAAAAGAAAATAGATCTCCTTCTTCGTTATCAAATAATGAATTACAATGTTTCCTAAATAGGAAAATAACTCCCAACTCGAGTTGCCAAGTAAACTCTAGCTAACTCTGACTAAATCTACTCTAGGTGGCGGAAATTACTATTTTTAGCAGTTTACTAGAACCTGCTATTCTTAGTAAGTTCGCATGCTTATTCCTACGGGCACAGAAATTGCCACGCATCTTCTACATCCCTAAATTAGAGGAATTGCCAACTTTCTAACTCAAATGCAATTAATAGACTAAAATTAACTAATGCTCAAAAATAGGAAAAAACCAAACTATAACTTAAATCCTAATTTTCGGCCTCAAGATGGCGGATTTAGGGCCCGAAAACGTGTCGAAAACTTGCCCCAACTAGTAGGGCTGGTTGCCGCTGCGTTCGTCTCATCAAAACACGTGGTTTAAAAAAAACGGACTCAAACGGACACCCGGAGCTCAAGTTATGACCTTGTCAAGTTCCTGCTAATTCGGGCGCATCATTCTCCCCTGCTTGAAAAAAACGCAGCTCCTGCAAGTTGTCTTCTTCAAACTGCTTCCATTTATCTGCATCCAACTTCTGAATCTCGACTCTGTGACCCAAGTATTGTCCTCTTGTTCCAGTCCTTTCCAATGTACCAAATATTTGTTGTATTTCCCATGTCGCGTGTCCATTGTTTTCTTATCTAGAATCTGATCCACTTCTTCTTTCTTCTTCACCGGAACCTGTTGCCGCCAATCTACTACTTCATCAGCATCATCCCTTTCTGCACCATCCCCATGAAAAGAATACAAATCTGAAACATTAAACACTGGAGAAATATCAAAATTCCCTGGCAATTCTACCTCATAAGCATTATCGTTTATTTTTTTCACGATTTTGCAGGGTCCAATCTTCTTGTACTTCAGCTTGTTATAGGTTCCTCTTGGAAACCTTTCCTTCCGCAGATATACCATAACCAACTCACCAACTGTAAATACCTTTCTCCGTCTGTGCACATCTGCTATTTCCTTATACTTGTCATTACTATTTTGCAGCTTCTTCCGCACTTCTTCTGCCCCGATTTGTATATGTTCGGCAAATGCTTCTGCATCATCACTAACTCTGCCATCAACGGGTAGTTGTACCAAATCTAATACCCCATTTGGATTACTCCCATACACAATTGAAAATGGAGACTTTCCCGTGGATCTGTTTATGGAACTGTTATATGCAAACTCAGCTTGCGGTAATGCTAAGTCCCATTGTTTCGGCTTTTCCCCAACAATGCACCTTAACAGGTTTCCCAAACTCCTATTTACCACCTCTGTTTGCCCATCAGTCTGTGGATGATAAGCACTACTGAACTGTAGTTGAGTACCAAATTTCTTCCATAAAGTCCGCCAGAAGTGACTTAAGAACCTTGTGTCCCTATCTGAAGTAATGGTTTTTGGAACACCATGCAAACGAACAACTTCTCTGAAAAACAAATCTGCTACGCCTGTTGCATCGCTTGTTTTCTTGCAAGCAATAAAATGAACCATCTTAGAAAACCTATCAACAACCACAAAAATGGAATCATTACCTCGTTGTGTTTTTGGTAATCCCAAAACAAAGTCCATACTCAGATCTGTCCACGACCCTTTAGGAACAGGCAACGGCATATACAACCACATGTGCATGCATGTGGCCTTTTGAGACTTGCAAATTCGACATCTCTCCACATATCTTACCACATCTCTTTTCAGCTTTGGCCAATAGTATTTGTCTGCTACCAAGGCTATCGTCTTATCCTTACCAAAATGCCCACCAACCCTCCACTATGCAACTCTTTTTCACTATATTTTCTCTCATAGACCCAACTGGAATACATAGTTGGCGTCCCTTGAATAGGTAGCCATCCTGTAAACTATACTCATCCAGGACATCTCCTACATTGTCTGACAATGGACTAATTAGTCTTTCAACAATATCCTTGAAATCGAATCAAAAGAATACAAACCCTTTATTGCTTCAAAACCCACCACCTCATTTTCCATAGTGGTAAACAAAGTCACACGCCTACTCAATGCATCTGCAACTTGATTATGTTTTCCTGATTTATGTTTTAGAGAAAAAGTATAACCTGCAAAAAAATGATACCCACTTTGCATGCCTACTATTCAACTTCTTTTGGGTATTCACATACTTCAGGGCTATGTGGTCTATAAATAACACAAACTCCTTAGGCACTAAGTAATGCCTCCAATGCCTTAATGCTTGTACAATTGCATAAAATTCCACATCATAAGTAGAGTAGTTCTTTCTTACCTCATTTAGTTTCTCACTAAAGAAAGCTACTGGCTTTCCTCCTTGACTTAGAACAGCTCCAATACCCACATGTGAGGCGTCACAATCAACCTCGAACACTTTATCAAAATCTGGTAGTGCCAAAATGGGTGCCTCTGTCACCTTCTTCTTCAAGAATTGAAAACTATCCTCAGCTGCCTTTGTCCACAAAAACTCCCTTCCTTTTGTGCAATCTGTGATAGGTGCTACAATACTGCTGAAATTTTTAATAAATTTTCTGTAAAATGTTGCTAGACCATGAAAGCTCCTTACCTCTGTTATACTCCGTGGAGTAGGCCATTCAATAATTGCCTTTATCTTTTCTGAGTCCATCTGTACCCCACCTGCTGAAATAATAAAGCCCAAGAATACCAAGCTCTCTTGCATAAATGTGCACTTCTTCATATTTGCATAGAGTTTCTCTTTCCTTAACACTTCAAATACCAATCTTAGATGCCTCAAATGTTCTTCTTTAGTTTTACTAAAGATCAAGATATCATCAAAATAAACCACAACAAACTTACCATTATACTCCCGTAGCACGGTGTTCATCAATCTCATAAAAGTACTAGGTGCATTGGATAACCCGAATGGCATCACCAACCACTCATATAATCCATTTCCTGTCTTGAATGTTGTTTTCCACTCATCTCCTTCTCTGATCCGAATCTGATGATAACCACTTCGAAGATCAATCTTGGTGAAATAATTAGATCCAGCAAGCACATCCATCATATCATCAAGGCGAGGTATTGGGAACCGATACTTGATTGTAATTTTATTGATCGCTCTGCTATCCGTGCACATTCTCCATGTTCCATCCTTCTTTGGTGTTAATAAAGCTGGTGTTGCACACGGACTCATGCTCTCCCTTACGACCCCCTTTCGCACGAGCTCTGCCACTTGCCTATTCAACTCTGCATGCAATG
The DNA here is from genome assembly GCA_018340775.1 of Taxus wallichiana var. yunnanensis. Classification (NCBI taxonomy): domain Eukaryota; kingdom Viridiplantae; phylum Streptophyta; class Pinopsida; order Cupressales; family Taxaceae; genus Taxus; species Taxus wallichiana. Next base: position 886,840,015 of record CM031240.1, on the reverse strand, counting down.
TCGGGCTCATCCTATAAGCCGCTTGATTTGGGAGTGAAGACCCTGGAATCAAATCCATGTGGTGTTGAATATCTCTTTTGGGTGGTAATCCATCTGGTAGCTCATCAGGAATAACATCTGAAAATTCTTCTATTAATTCTGATGTTTCTATTGGTATTTGAGCACTTACAAGTTCATCCTTATTTATTACTAGTGCATAACAGAAACCGGTTGCCTTTGCCTCCTTCACAAATTCCTTTGCAGAAAGCATATTTTCAGCCTTCCCCTCTTCTTTAAGAGGTATCAAAACTATTTTTGTGCCATCCTTCCAGAAAGTATAAGTATTTTTTCCCCCATCATGAATAACTTTTCTATCAAATTGCCATGGTCTTCCTAGCAGCATATGACATGCATCCATAGGAATAACATCACACCAAATCTCATCCTTATAACTGTTCCCAATAGAAAAGCTTATTAAACATCTCTTATCAACAGTAACTTCATTACCCTTCTTAAACCATGCAATACGATAAGGGTTAGGATTCTTCTCACAATCTGAGACCCAATTTATCGACCATCTCATTTGAAACCATGTTCTCACAACTACCACCATCAATAATAACATTACATACCTTTCCTCCTGAAGTGCATCTTGTTCTGAAAATATTTGTACGTAGCCATGCATCCCCCTTGACCTCCTTTCTTGGAGCAATCATTGTCCTCTTGATCATCAGAGTTTCTCCAACATCTGGTGGAATTTCGAGGTCCTGTTCATCTTCTACTTGCTCAGCTTCAACAAGATTTACTCTTGGAGCATCTCCTTGCCTTTTGTCATGTGTATAAGTATGTGGGCATTCAAAAGCCCGATGCCCTTCTTCACCACATTTGTAACAAACAAATGGTCTTCGTGGAGCCTCCCATCCTCTATCGCCAGCATATCCTCTACCCCTAGAAAATCCTCTGCCTCTTTGTTGATTAAAATCTTGTCTCGTATCCTCTTGCTTTTCCCATCCACGAGATGATTCTCCCCTACCTTGGCTGAAACCAGCTCGTCCCCGAAAGGAAGATGAGGCCCCCTATTCATTCCAGGTGATCTCCTAAAACTTTGACGATTTTGTTTTTCCTCGGCCTTTAAGGCTAATTGATAGGCATCCTCCATGCTTTTAATCCTATGCATACTTATCTCATCTTGAATAGAAAATTTTAATCCATTAACATACCTCGCAGCCATTTGTTCCTCAGTTTCTTCATGCTCTACACGAATGGACAACTTGTAGAACTCATCATGTATTCTTGCACTTGTTTGTAAGTTCTGTCTGAGATTTTGAAACCTCCTGTAAAGGGTTTGTGCATAATCCACAGGGAGAAATTTATCTTTTAGCTTCTTCTCCATCTTACTCCACGTCCTAATTCTTTCTTTCCCCTTTCTTGACCGCTCTTTCTGTAGGTGATCCCACCATAACATAGCATGACCTTTCAATTTCGTGCATGCAAATTTTACCTTCTTTTCTTCTGACATAGCCTTCCACTCAAAAAAATTTCCCATGCTAGTCAACCAGTCTATCAACTCCTCTGGTTTTAGACTACCACCATACTCTGAAACATCAACTCTTATCCCATCATTCTTTCCTTCTAATGCTCGAAGCATCCTTTCTTCAAAAGCTAATGGTGGTGCTTGCGTTTCCTCCTCTTCACAAACTTCTTCTTCATCTGTGTCATCTCCACCTTGATTTCCTCTTTGGGTTATCATTGCAGCAAGCGCAATAACTTGTCTCTATAGATCTTGCATATTTCTATTCATCTAGGCAATACCGCCTCCTCTTCCTCTTCCTCTTCCTGCCATTTTTAAACAAAATACTTCGAACCAGCTCTGATACCAGATAATGTAGCCAAATTAAGAACAACCAGATAAACTGCAATAAAATGAACTCCAAAAGAAAATAGATCTCCTTCTTCATTCTCAAATAATGAATTACTGATGTTTCCTAAATAGGAAAATAACTCCCAACTCGAGTTGCCAAGTAAACTCTAGCTAACTCTGACTAAATCTACTCTAGGTGGCGGAAATTACTATTTTTAGCAGTTTACTAGAACCTGCTATTCTTAGTAAGTTCGCATGCTTATTCCTACGGGCACAAAAATTGCCACGCATCTTCTACATCCCTAAATTAGAGGAATTGCCAACTTTCTAACTCAAAATGCAATTAATAGACTAAAATTAACTAATGCTCAAAAATAGGAAAAAACCAAACTATAACTTAAATCCTAATTTTCGGCCTCAAGATGGCGGATTTAGGGCCCGAAAACGTGTCGAAAACTTGCCCCAACTGGTAGGGCTGGTTGCCGCTGCATTCGTCTCATCAAAACACGTGGTTTCAAAAAAAAACGGACTCAAACGGACACCGGAGCTTTTATGTAAGCTGACTTCTAAGCTCTATATCTACATAAATAAACACTCTAGAGTTGTTTTTAATTCATTCATGTTGTCCAGAGTTGTCTATTGAACATTTTAAATTTTCTTTTTATAATGAATTAGTGAAAATATCTATAAGCTACTACTCTAACTTGATAAATTATAGGTTTATTTCTCCACTCTAAACATTTATCTTATAAAGTGATATCTTATGGTTATGTCCTTTTGCATCCATGAAAAAAGGATTATTTGATAGAGCTACATAGGATAAATCATCACAATATATATTTGTTTCTTCATTTTTCTTAGATCATTAAAATATGATATGTTTCTTCTTATCTAAACAACTTGACATGTTGTTGAGTTTATATTTATGTACTTTACTTTAGATATGGGGATTTAAATAATAGGTTGTTGATTTTATGCCCATGAAATGGATCTTAACACAATATTGAATACATATATTGATATTCTAATCTTATGATCAATATTTCCTTTCCAATCACTATTTTTATATGTTGATGTAGAATCACAACACCCTCAATTGTTTTCAAATTGAAGGATTGATATACTCAGTGTGATTGCACAACATGGAGCTTTTCCCAAAGTGTGTGACTTTGCAATTGGAAAATCTCTCGGAGAAAGGTCAGCTTCCTATTCCTAAATCTATCTATTGTCGCCAAATAACTACACCCTCGAATGGTCGAAATATGAATAGGACGTTCGGTGTGATTGGGAAACATGGGATCACCTCTCAAGTTGTGGGACTTGGGCTCAAGGTGAACCTCCGGAGAAGTTCGATTCCTCTTCCTAAACTAAGTGATGTACTACTCCTAGTGTAATAAAATTGTTATCTAGACATATGTTAACATTTTCATAGGTTTTAGGGAAAGATATTTGCAAGAAATGAAACTATACTAGGGATGGTGATGCACCAAATAAATGGTGTTACCAAACTTAGGAAGGGTTAATTTGAAGAGGGTGTTGTGCACCATAAGTCAACTTTACCTACTGCAACTTAGGGAGGGTAACAAAATACCACAGATTAGGAAGCATGTGTTCCCTTTGTTAAACTCAATCAAACAAAATGACCTATCAATATTCCAGTGAAGAAGGATGAACTTGAGAAGGGTGAAAAAGCACCACAACTCAACTGCATAGAATACTCCACCACTTGGTAAGCACAGAACACCAAGAACTCCGTAATAGAAACTTAAACTTGCACAGTGTACCTGCAAGCATGAGAAAGGCACAAATAAGTATATAAGGATGAAAGGACCAATATTAGTCACAAAACACACACTTTTATTACTTCAACAACATTCACAATGCATCATACATTCAGAAGAGGAAATGGTTTCCATTACAGAGTCTTGAATGGAGGCTTGAAATTTCCCTCAACATATAAAAATAGCTTGCGAAGAAGGGAGGTTTCTTGAAAAATATACACTTGTCTCATAAGTCTAACTTGTCCAACATGTTGGAATGAGATTCCAACTTACATTTATAGAAGAATTTTGTGGGAGAGAAGAGGAAAAGTAATAAATCTCTTCCTAAATTGAAGGCACATGATGTATTTATTATATTTGGTTGAACCACTTGAGAAGGTTCCATCACGTGTCATTAATTTCTGTTGACCTAATCTTCTCAGTTAATTAAAAGAATATTTAAATAAAATATTTTAATAATAATAATCAATATTATTAATAAAAATATTAATTTATTTAAAATATATGGTGGTACCCCCATTGAACGGTTTGACGTGAGGAGGGGGTCATATGAATTGATCAAAAACACCCAACTCGGTGGTTGGATTACCAAGCATACTCACCAAGTTTGGTACTAAGCTACTCTAACCAACTCGCTCACGGATCCTCTCGATTTGCCACTAAGATGAGTTATTTTATATGTCGTGATCATCCAGATGAATCGACACATTCTTGGTCGGATCCATCATGGAGTTGACACCACCGTCGAGCCAGAATTTCATCGTTATGACCTCCTTGCATGCTGACTTTGTAATTCCACACTCAAATTGGATGAGATCTTCCCATTGCCTTGATCAAGAACTTCAACTTGAGATCGCTTCCCATTCATTCTACTACAAGCTCGTCCCACCTTACGAAATGAATCTCATAGCCATTACCATGCTAATTAAACTCTCCAATCTCCTCTGTAATATCGAGCTCCTCTCATCATCGAGCTAGTTTCTATACCGAGCCCCTATGCAACCCTTTGAGCATCAAACTTAGAAATCCTGCATGGCACCTGACTTGAGATCCTTTGATGTTTAGTTTCCTCACCATGACATATTTCATCACTGTTGCATCACTTCACTTTGACCTCCTTGCATGTTGACTTTGCAATTCCGAGCTCAAATCAGATGAGATTTTCTAATCGCCAAGTTCACATGCTTCGAGTTCGAATCCATCTTGCTCTTATTTATCGTCAACCCGGTGCTTGAGCATTTTAACATTGAGTTATTACTTTCCATTCGGGTGAGTTGAGATCTTTCTTCTTTCATTTAGTATGGTTTAGTAGTAATATCTCTCTCTTTTTTGTTATCATCACATCATCTCGATTTGTACGTTAGTGAGCTCGGCGACGCCATTTAGCTCCGCATGTCCATTCTCGCCTCCACCAAATTCACCATGGTTGAGTGAGATTCCTTTGTTTGGAAAGCTCTACTAAACCTAGCTTCTTCCCGAACTCCATCATGAGCTTCTCAGAACGGCTCTAATTCCATCTCTCGATCAAATTGGATGAGCTCCTTATATGACCACACTGAGCTATGTCTCCCATGGTTGAGCTCGTCTCTTTCTCCATGTCAACCGATGAGTCACTCATCATGGTTCCACCTTACATTGTCTTATAGAAATGATATCCTCGTCACGTCACGTTGAGCCACCTTCTACATGAGTTTTCCTCTAAACAATCCAATGCCGAGAGATCATAACTTGCTTGCTCACCTATCAAGTTTCATCTCCTAGCCTCTGCAAGACCGAGATCTTGGGCTTATTTCTCTTAAAAAAATTCATGTGCATGTTCAACTTAAGGAGTTGAGCTTCTTCCTCTGAATGCATCGCCAAGCTCTACCTTATGCATCAACATTGGGAAACTCCTTCTGTGATTCCCGTGCATCGCTTGATCTAATGAGCCTCCGCAACTTGATACTTTTTCCAATGTCAACCCATCTTCAACCATTGTTGTATTTCTCGGTCTCACCATCATCCTCCCTCATCTCTTGGAGGATGACTCACCATCATTTCACAACTACTACTTTAATTCCCCTAACAAATCGTATAACGACTCAGACCACTCCTTGCTATATGGAATTCTCATGATGGATTGCCATTGTATTCTCCCCACTTGGTGAATTACCCATGAATCTCTCGCATACTTTGGAGGTCTTAGGTTAGACTATTATTGTAAAATACCCCTTGGAAATAAAGGTCTGAAACTCCCCAACTTACCTTTCTTTCGTTGATCTCCTGTCAACTCACTTGACTTATTACAATCGAGTACCTCCATGAGCTAGGACTGAGTTGGGATCTAAGTTGAGCAATTTTCCAAGATCCCATTTGAGTTCTAAAACAACCGACTCATTCAAGCTCCTCCTACTCTCCCTTATTTTTAACCATTGAGTTATGTCAGTTTATTTTGCTAATGATCTATAGACCCTTGCATCGATCCATTATGACTCACTCACTATGCGGAGCGAGCCCTCTTTGAGCTAGTACCAAGTGTGCACCGAGCTATACATTTGAGAACTGGAACCGAGTTGAGCCCTAGTTGGGCTAGGTGAGCTCACTTATCAATTTATTAATTATTTTAATCGTGTTATCTTCGTGATGACCGGAAGTGGGTCCCTATGACCAATGTCATGATTTGATCGAAATAGGACCCGTTGTCCAATTTTTCCATGTGTGTAAAATTGGATAACATTTTTGGTGACCTCTCGAGGATGATTTCCTACTAAGCATGATTCCAGTAGCCTTAAGTCATCCATTGGGCATGGAGTCAATGTTGGAATTTTAAAAGTGATTTGATCTTTTTTGATATATCCCAAGGTCTCCTTGGTATAGGTAGGAAAAGTATTGAACTTGAGAAATGTTTTGAAACTTGGAACCTTCATCTCCTTTTAAAACCTCCAACGATGATACAATGTGCAAAAAAACACAAAACACAACAAGGAAAGAAAAAGAATAACAACACACAAAAATGTGCCTAAGCACTTGGAGGAAAACACCTAACTAAACTATACAGGGGGTGGAATGATCTCAAAATAAATCTTTAAGATGTATCCCATTCACATGAATGGGAATTTCTTCTCCATTAAGCTCTTGGATAGATGAAATGAATTCATTGCTTCACAACTTGTGATAACGTATGGACCACTCCAAGAGTGCCAAACTTGGCATGCTTGCCTATTTTGGCTCTATCTTCATCCCATCGATGCCTTCCTATCAAAATATTTATTAACTTGAGAGTGATGTTGCTCCAAACTCTTCATAGCCTTTTTTTGTAATTCTTCCAACTCAATGAGTTCATCAAACTTGGTTGTCAAAGGATCATTCTCCATAACCTCAAGCTGATGAGCTAACTCCAAAGAAGATAACTCCAAGGAGAGTGGAATTTTTTCTTCCCTTCCATATACAAGCATGAAAGGAGAATTTTCAATGGCCCTTTTAGGTGTGATATGATCTGCCCATAAGGAATTCTTAAGTTATGTGTGTCAATTCCTCCTATTAGTCTCCATTGGCTTGATAATCCTTGTGAGGTTCTTGTTGCTAGACTCATCCAATCCATTTCCTTAAGGATAGTAATTGGATGAAGTCATGAGGTAGACCCCATTTTTAACATCCCATTCACTTAGCTTTAGACCAAGGAAATCCATTGCATTTTCTGAAATGACTATAAATGGAACACCAAGCCTTGTCATTATACCTTCTAAGAAATTAAAAATGTCTTCTCATTGCTCTCTTTCAAGGTTATTTCCTCTCTCCATCGAGTAAAATAGTCGGTTGCAGTAAGGACCCATTTATGTTTTCATTGGATGGAGAATTAATCATTCCAATGAAATCCAACCCCATTGAATGAAGGGTTGATCCACTTGAATTTGATGCGGTGGAAAGAGCTTCCAACTTCTATTTTTCAAAGAAAAAAGTCACATTCCTTACACTTCCTTACCCATATATGGGCATCTTTGAACAAATCGCCAATAATAACCGGCTCACATGATCTTGGTAGTAGTTGTTCATGTAGAATAATGTCCTCCAGATAGGCCATTGTGAAACTCTTCTAGTATCTTACTTACCTATTCTCGTCCTATTGGTATCTAAATTTTTTTCTCCTTTTCAAGTTGAGCAATAAGACAAATTGACTGGAACTTAGAGATAGATAGATCATAGTGTGTGTCATTTTGTAGCCGGGATGTGATCTAACTAGCCCTTTGTCACTCAAATTTGTGGAGAGATGGATAGCACCTTCAAGAGGATTTGACATGTCCTCACTAATTTAGGTCGTGCCCTTTTGACCAGGGGTGAGAGGACCCTTAATGTAACCTCTTTTGATGAAGGATATGGATATATCCTTCTTTTACACAAATTTTATGCGAAATCCTTGCAAAAATATGATCAATACTCCATAATTAAACTCTTAAGAGTTGTCACTTCTAAAAGATGGAGATACTTTCAACACAAGGCTAAGGTTACTTGAAGACATTAAGAAATCCTGATTGTTCTACATATTTTAGTAAATAGATTTTGTTCCTTTGTTGATATACAGGGCAAACAGGGGTAGTTTAGGATGAATTCATGGTTTTGAATAATTTTGGTGGGAGATGAAGTAGGATAAAGTTGATTATACCAAATCTTTGAGGGACTTCACAACAATGGACAACTCAACAACAGAAAGCTTCAGAATAGTTAAGACATTCCTTCAACCAGAAGGTGTGCTTCAATGGAGGCCCAGATCAGCATGTTTTCACACAATCTTTGAGACTCTAACATGAAGGCTCGAATTAAAAGACTCAATTAAACACCAAAATCTCTTATCAATCACGCCTAAGGTACACCCAAAGACTTACAGACAATATTTATCAACAAATGACAATGAATTGATTTTAAATTTGTTTATCTCATCACAAGATGAAGGCTCTTCTTGAAATGAAATTGAAAATACCACTAAACTATCACAGGGACAAGATCCTGTGTGATTTCACAAAGATTTCAATGTAATAGGAACAAAAGAAACCATTTGTAGACATTCTAAAACAAAGCAAACACAAATTACTAGAGATTGGACACAAATTAATTTCAAAATTACTTAGATTCATCAGCAGGGGAAAGCTTCCAGAGAAATCTCAGTGCTTGTCAATGGCTATACATCTACAACCAACTTGACATGATAGAAAATCTAACAAAGAAGAAATTAACAAGTTATCTCGGCTTGGTCTCTCAGGAAGATGGATTTCTCAAAATTTCTCTTAAGAATTCAACCCCAGGACCATTTGCAAGAGTATTCTCATTGCATTTATACATTTTACTCACTCATTTTCCCCCCAAAAGAGAAGAATATTCAAGGGACCTTTGCTTGTTACCAATTTGTCTTGGAAAGTGACGTTTAACAAATTTGCATCCGAAAGCTGCCAGGTGGACCAATTGTGAATTGATCACATTTCTTGGGCCCTCGACTAATGACTAGGATGCCATGCCACAAATTTTGGAAATCCTTCTAATCATTCTGATTCTGTCATGTGAGAAATCCCCTTTTTAATCATTTTCCGAAGGCTCTACATTTGGATATGACAGGTAATCCTTTTTTCTCTCGAGGCAACACCTTTTTCATATTTTACACCTGTAACTTTCATCATTTCATCCTTTTCCATTTCTTTCCTTTGTAACTTTATCCCGCATCCACTTCTCTGGTAATTCCCATTTTACAAGTGCCTGAGCAATTCCAACTTCAAAATATTGATCTTAACAATCCTTGGACTCATAAATTAAGTTTTGAATCCATTCAATGGCACTTTATAGATAGAGACGACAAGGAATTTCATCAAAAAATGATGAAAAATAGTGCATATTCGCATCTCCAGGAGTCTTGGAGCAAAATGGCGAAAAATAGACGCAATACACAAAGTAACCGTTGACTTTTTCCTTTCTCAATTTTAGATCAGATCCATCCACGTGTTTCCTTGGTGCAACCATAAAGGTGAGGCACAGAGGAAAGTTTCCAAACAAGCGCGGGCCTTCCACATGCCCTGGGCCCAAGAAAAATGCATTTTGGCCTTTGAAAAGTCTCAACAAAAAGGAGCTAGCGGGAGCCTCCACGTGTCACCTTGGCGCACCTTTGGCATGGCCCTCAAAATCGGAGACCCAAACAAGCATGGGCTCACCACATGTCTCAGGCCAAAAAGTTGTTAAAAATTTTGAAGGATTAGCGGAAGGCACCATGTGTCCAGGGTCCGAGACATTTTTCCTTTTAGTTGAAAATTCCAAACAAGGGCAGAGTGAGTAGAAGCCTCTAAGTGTCCTCCTAGCGCTTCTTCAAAATAAAAATTAGGGGACAATCCCCAAACATGTACAATCCCTCCATGTGTCCCAGGCCTTTCAAAATTGCTTTAGAAAGTTTAAGTATAGAGTGGAGCCGGCGGAAGCCTCCACATGTCTCCTTGTCGCAATTGTTAAGGTGGGACCCTAAGGTAGATCCTCAAATGAGCACCTGCCCTCCATGTGTCCATGGTTTGCCAAAACTATACCTATCACATAAAAAATTATCTAAGTCTAGGCAAAGGCGTTGAAACCTCCATGTGTCCCCCGGCACAACTCCAAGGCAAAATCAAAATGCAATTTTTTCGATGAGCGCCGGCCCTCCACGTGAATAAGTTTTGAGTTAAAGCAAGTTTTATATTTTTCAAAGTTCCCCACTAAGCCACATCCAACCAGAAAGGGCCACGTTTCAACTCATGCTGAGATATAAATTTGACCAGGAAAAATACACCCTTCAAACCGTAAAATGCAAGAAAATCACCATTTGAGCCTGGAAATGAATCTTTCTTCATGGAAGAGAGTTTGGAAATGATATAAGGCCCAAATTTGATCCTCTAAGCCACATCCAATCACATTTCCACATATATTTGGGACACAAATGACAAGGACAAAAAAATGTGACTGTGGAAAATGGAAGGAAAGGAAAAACCTGATTTTACGCCCAAGTTATAGACTCTTTCATATGGACAGAGGAACGAAAAACAAATTCTAGACTTTTAAGTGATCCTTGACCAAGGAAGGGACTGATCATGGTAACCAAATGGAGGATAGATTTTTCATGCATCAATACGGGAGATAGAAAACATGAAAAATCCCGCAAACTGAAGAATTTCAATGACAAACAGGGCGAGACTAATTTGAGCACCAACAGTCCCACGCACCAAAGGAGAACACTATTCAAATCCATTCAAAGATAACATTGTCTACCATAACATATGGAATAGACTAAAGACAGAAAGTTCATCTTTGATTTTTATCCATGTTTACAGGACATATTCTTGAGAAAAGAAAAATCTTTAGTTTGGATAACTAGTCAAAGCTATCATCACCCTCATCAGTGTTTAGGAGTGTCACATTCTCATCACGTTTTGATTCCATGTCTGCAGCAAGTTGTTGACACAAAAATTTTCCTCTCCGACAAGTTTGGTAACTTTACTATGTATATCATACTCCATCACCTTCGTGATCCATCCAACACGCTTTTTTTTCAGCAAAAATCCTTGGCAATTTGGATGAGACACCATTAGATGAATTTTGTTGTTGGACAACATGTGCTTGAATTTATTCAAAGCTCGAATAACCGCAAAGACTTGTTTTTAAATAATTAATATTTTAGCTCATAGTATTTGAGGGATTGACTAAAGAAAGCAATTGGTTTCTCCATCATATCATTATTTTACTAGGTGAGGATACCTGAAATGCTCTCTCGACTTGCAAAAGCATAAAGAATAAAATCTTTATCAAACCTAGGGTTCACCAGCATGGGAGCTTGAGAAATGACCATTTTTATGGCTTAAAAGCTCTCCCTGCCTTCCTTTGTCCATTAGAATGGCATATTTTTCTTCGATATGGTAGTCATGGTTCTGCGAATGCTTTGAATTTAGGGATGAATCTCGTATGAAATTTATGGTTCCCAAAAACTCTAGAGACCCTTCTTATGACTTGGGAGAGATAAAGACATAATCAAAATGATCCTGGCTCGATTGATAAAATTCCTTTTGCTGAAACAACATGCCCCAACAATTTCCCCTCGTGCACTATAAAAATACATTTCTTGGGATTGAGTGAAACCCCAAATTCTCTACACCTTTGGAAAATCTTCCTTAGATGTGTGATGTGGTCTTCTGCATGCTTATAGTATACAGTTATATCATCAAGGTAAACCAAAATGATATCATTGATTAGTCCCTTAAATTCCATGTCCATGTCTCTTTGGAAAATAGCCCCAACATTGGACAATCCGAATGGAATTTTTTTGTAAGCATACGTGCCCCACTTGGTAGTGAAATTCATTTTGAATTGATCGATTCTTGAACCAGAATTTGATTGTAACCCGAATATCCATCGAGCAAAGAAAAATTTTGAGCTCACTGCCACCATTTGAAGGATTTTCTCCATCAATGGAAGAGGATAATGGTCTTTCAATGATGCATGGTTCAAATCCCTAAAGTCCACACACATCCAAATTTCTCCATTCTTCTTCCCTATAGGGACCAAATTGGCTACCCAAGAGGAATACTTGATAAGAAAAATTATAAATTCCTCAATGATTTTGGTTACCTCCTTTCTCATTAGTGGCTCAATTTTGGGATTAATTAGCCTTTGTTTCTAACTAACTAGCTTGGTATTAGGATCCAGTTTGATGGTATGTTTTTCTAGACCTAAATCAAAACCACACAGGTATTTGTAACTCCACGCAAAAATGTTGTGATATGTAGTGCCCAAATTTTTATAGCTCCAGTTATCTGTTGGTTCCTTTATTCCTAGACATGTTTTGATTTAGACTCTGATAGACTTTGGACATTTTACTATGATATTTTATCCTCATGGACATTATGGCATTTTGGGCGCATAGCGCCAATTGGACTAGATTCATATACTGATATATTTCTTATGATGTTGATGACACTAACAAAGTTATATGATAGACTTATTGGTTAGATGTTAGTCTCTTGTGGTTGATTTGATTAATGATATAGTGTTTTGGATTTAATGATGGTAATTTTCATGCTAACCTAAGTGTATGTCGTTGCAATTTTATTTGTGGATGATTCATGGCAAACTATGTGGGTAATTATATGCATTACACTATCAATTGTAAGTTATGTTCGACATTATAAGTTTGATTGATATTGTGATGTATAGATGATGTTTATTATATTGATGATACGATTAATGTGTGCAATGAGTGTGCAGTGTGCAGGTATAAGACAGCATGGGTGTCGGGCAGCTACGCAATTGTGCACAAGCGGCCCACGGGCTGAGTCCTAACCATGCTAAATGTTTGAGGCCTTAGAATAGATGTATTTAATTGGGCACCATGGGTGAACCCCTCAATTGTAATGTAATATTGTTTTGTAAAATTAATTAGGTTTAGGGTGTGTTTTATTAAGTAAACTAGCTTAGGGGTTTAATGATCTTATCTTAAGTTAAGTGTTGGTTTTGGGAAGTGTGTGTGTGTTGGTAGAAGGGATTGGGGACCACATGTGAACCTTGGGTGGACCCCACACCCTCTACCCTTGTGCCCAAGCATGCCAAACCCGAAATTGGGTTATTTTGGGTATTTTTAGGGACCCCTTTTTAGTTTGGGGGTTCCCTTAGCATGAAAATGGGCCCTTGGACCCTACCTAATAGGTAGGGGGGCCTATTTCCAAGGTTTGGAGGGGGTTTCCCTCCCATTTAGCCCTCTTTAGTCACCATCCATGTAAGATGGTTGGGTTGTGTGAAATTGTTAAAAGTTGCTCCACTTTGTTTTATTTTAGTTTTTGGTATTTTGGGTGAAAAGGGGTAAAAGGTGAGTTTACTCTTACTTATTTGGTTTTTGGAATCTTTGACTCTTGAGAGGAGAGGGGGTGACACTTGTCACTTTCCCATTGGTGAGGAAACTTTTGAGTTCCTCTTCTTATTCTTCCTCATGTGGAAGGAATGGGTCTTCTTGGTTCATTTTTTTGGGGCACTTGGAGAATTTTGGGAGCTTGGAGGGGAGCTTGGACAAAGGGGAAAAGCTTAGAGTCTTGGAAAGCATTATAGAGGTAGGGTTCTTAACTTTTTTCTTCTTAGTTGTGCTTATCTTGTTAACTATGCTTAATCAATGGAATGGTGTGTGTGAAATGATGTGTTGTGAGTTGTATGGTTAATGTAGTTGTTTGCTTGTTCTTGTTGTTTTCTTTGTTTTCTCTCCACCATCATTTGGATTGATGGTTTTTGGAGAATGTAGGGGAAGAGAGAGGGATTTCCCTCTCAAACCTCATGGTTTTTGGTCAAGCCATGAAGGTCCCTTCTCATCCCCTCATATGGTTTGAGGTGGGAGAAAGGTTCATATGGCTTGAACCTTTCCCCATTCTTGGTGAGGAAACCCTTTTGGGTTTGAAAATCCTCCCAAGAAGGATTTCTATAACATAAAGGAGGAATAAGGAGGATGAATGATTAGGAGGTATAAGGAGTTTTGTATACATGTTTTGTTGGTGCTCCTATGGTTGGACACCTTGATTTGGGCATCCTACTTCCTCTCTTCCCCCTTGTGAGGTTGACATTGTTATCCTCATGTTGTTGTTTTCATGTGTAGTAAGTGGTTAAATGGTCTCATGTTTTTCTTGTTGTGTGTAAATCCCCTTTATACTTGTGCACATTGTGGAAGCTAGTTCCTCTCTCCCATGGGCTTGGGGGAGGCTAGCATGACTTCCAACCATGGAAAGGCATGTGATGATGCCTATTGGTTGGGTGGTAAACAAGCCATGTTCTCTTGGAATTGGATCCTTGTAAGAGTATTGGAGTTTGGAGTTCAAGTTGAAGATAGATGGAGTTCCCTATTCATCTTGGTTCTTAATGTATATTTATGAATGTGACTATGTGAAGCCTTCTTTTTCTTGTAAAAACACCCACTTTGTATGTGATGTTACTTGTAAACTTAAGCCATATTGCTTAAGAAAGTTTCCTTCAATAGTGCAAGGATCTTGTAAAAAGGTTGTTTTGAATAGCTATGTAGTTGAGCATATTTTTACAAATGTGAACCCTTGCCTTGGAAAAGTAAGCTTGTAAAATAGATATGAAAAATCTCTTCACAAAGAAATTGTTGCAACTCTATTTTGGAATGAAAGTTGTTTATTGGAAACATTGTGTTACAAAAGAAATAATGTGAAGTTACTAGCATTAAAAGTAAACTGGTTTTTATCCCTTGTTGAAATATCTCTCTTGTAGAAATCTACAATAGTTATCTAGTTATGCATTACATGTTAAATCTGAAAATTTAGTGTGCTTGCATTTTTTTTTTAAATTATGGCATTACATGATACTCTTGAAAAAGTTTGATGAAAGCTTCTTTCTCCTCAGAAGTGCATACTTTTCTAATCTTTAGAAATTTTTCATTTGTTACCTCAACTTCCTCAAAATATTCTTCTTTGACCACCATGTTAGAGCTTTGTCTTTTGGCTTGATCATCTGAATTGAAAATGGATTCTAGAGTAACTAAACCTTTTGGTAGCTTGTTTTTTTTCAATTGTATGATTTGATCACAATATGATTCTTATGAACTTATCCCGATTTTTCACAAAAAAATTTACCTCTTCTTATAGGAAAAGAACAATTTGTTTGTCACTATCAAACACTTGTCAACTACTCACATTATCAAGGACTGTAGGTCAAACCACCATTTTGACATATTACCACCCTTCTTTCATGATATTAACAGGTATGTTGTATTGTGAACCAATCGTAGCAAGCCTATCAACATCTTGATTTTGATTTCTAGGAACCGTATGGATCCTAAAAGCTTCAAAATATTCAATCAAATCCCAGAATCGGTTCTTGTATGATCTTAAAAGATCATTTTTGGATGCACTGTGTTCTGTCACTTGATGAACAACTAACTCACTGTCTCCAAAAATAGTCGGGCTTTGATTCCCTTCTTTTGAGCTAGTTGAATTCCTTGCACAAGGGCCTCGTATTCAACAACATTATTAGTGCAACTAAATTGCAACCAGAAAGATGAAAAGTACTTATCTCCTTCTAGATAAATTAGCATGACACCAGCACTGGATCCATTCTTACTCCTTGAGCCATCGAATAACAACTTCCACAATCCTTCATAATTGTTTTGTGTTTTGACAAGTTGTGGTGTGATCATACCTTCTTCATGAATGCAGTATGTACCCAATCCTGTCTCTTCCAACGGCAGCAAACTAGCTTCTTCCTTTGCCAACACATCAGCGTAGGGATCATACTGATGATCTCCACTTACTTCATCCAACACAGTATCAGGGAATTCTTCAACAAGAGTGGTCAGCTCATGATCAACATCTTCTTCTTATGGATCACCAATGGTATAATTCCCATTTATAGGACTAGTAGTGTAGGGTTCTACATGATTATGGAAGATTGGTTCTTGCCAATATAGTTACTTTGGTTCCGTATCAATTCTTTAGAATCATATATGACCAATCGACCTATAGATAACTTCCCATCTTAGAAGTGAAATCTTGTGATAGGCAGATGGCAAAGAGATGAGGGAGATAAATGAATGATATGTCTTGGGTGAATGAAAAACTTGGGCATGCATGGATGGTAATTTGAAGTCCTTTGATAACTCCAATAGTTTTAATAGCTATTCCATCCAGTTGAATAACTCCTCTTGCAACCAGTGCATATTGTATGCCTAGTACATCTTCAATTTGTTTAGGCATGACCAAGCTACTAGCACCGAATCGATCATGTAATTATGTACCAAATGATCGCCAATGATCAGGGAAATATAGAATGGAGGTGGTTTGTTCACCTTAGGAATACTTTTCCCTTCCGGTTGACACAAACTCATAGTAGTTGTTGTTCCATAACCCGATGATTTTTCGGTTATACCAAAATTGTTTAGAGCCTCTCGCAACAAGTTTCTTTGAGAAGGAATTGAGAGTGTGCCCCACATAGTAACACTTAGGTTAGTCTTCTTCATTTTTTCTCCAATAAGGGAATTAATCCTAATTTGATGACACTTTTTTGGGTGTTGAGATCCTCCTTTGGAAAATTCTTGTTGGGTATCGTGATGCCTAAAGAACCTTCTTTCCTTGCAACTTGGCTAGCATGTGTTTCTAGCGGTTTCTTTCCCACATCTTTATCAACTGCCGCTTGTGGTTGAGATTGTGAAGTGGATGTTTGATCAGCTTTGGAAGTTTGAGATTCCATTTCTCTCTTTTTCAAACAATTTTTTTCCTCCACCGATGAGAAATTTGTATTTAATCGACAAAATCTTCGCTTGCCAATTTAGAAAAGTGGTTTCCTCAGGTTCCTATGGTTGATTTGTTATTTCCTACATAGATGATTTTTTTGTGGGCTCTGGAGGGGCATATACACTTTGAACCATAAGGGCCTGGCTAAGAACTCCATTGGGGAAAATATTTTAATTGTGGGGTTGAAAACAACGGTAGCACCATTCGTAGTATTGAACTAGATTCTAGAGAGGTATTATGGCTCTAGATGAGCTAAAGAAAGAGGGTTCCAAAATTTCAAATGTTTTACATTCACAAACTTGAATTACGATTTGATTTTGAGGTTGATTGTTCCCTTGAAAAGGAGGATTTTTAGCTTTGATATTACCGATTATTTAGCTGGTATGGATGATTATATTGAAATTTTTTCCTTTTGAATGCAAAGAGATCATTCCCAAAAGTTTGTAGTAGTGACTTGACTTCAAATAGATCGTTTGAAGGGGTAGGGAAGACTGAACTAGTTGTTTGGAAGCTGCTAGAATGGGATCAATGGTAGGTTTATTGTTCTTAAGATCCGGAGATAATGGAATTGGTAATCGTGGAGCTATCTTTCCACTTGGATTAAGGAATTATCTGTTATCATGTCAACTTTGTAGGCATCATGCAATGTATTCCCTCCCATGGACCGGATCATAATCTGCTACATCATTATTCAAGGCCTGTAAATAGTACAAGAATACATTATTTGGATAAGGTTTTATGAGTGTCGAATCCTATTCTAGGTCCTATAGAATCAAAAGTTGAAATCACTCATGTACTCTTAGGGAGCTCTCTTTATGGTAGTGATTTATTCCAAAAGTGACAGATGATCACTCTTGTCTTCAAGTTGTTTATAATTTTTTTAGTAACTCGTCCCAAATGGTTATAGTACAAAAACTTAACCCTCGAAACCATTTAAGTGTTTTTCCCTTTAAAGAGGTAGCAAGAAGTCTAACCACAATGTTATCCTTTGTGATATTATGTATTGCACAAATGCTAGCTACATCAAGAATATGTTCCACTAGAGTAACGTGAGTTTCCCCTATGTAGAAGGGTAAACTTTTGAGTGCCACAATAGGTATAGGGTCACGTTGAGCCAACAGAAGAGGACTTCTTGCATTGAAAGGGGGAAAAACTTGGTTCCTCACCATAGCAACGAGAGGTTGATTGTTCCTAGGTGGAGGAAACCTTCCGTAAGGAGGATTCAAATGACCCCTACGAGGTGATGCTATAATGGGTGATGTTGAGATGCCTCTTCTCCTTCTCCTTGGAGGAGAAAGGGATAGTTCAATACACTGATAATTTCCTTGCTTTGAATAATCTCTTGTCTAAATTCTTCGCATAATTTAACGCACTGAGATTTGAAATCTAGAGATATAGAGTTGTCATGTACTTTGTTTTGTGTAAGTGACAAGATAAGTACCAACTCTGGTCCTGTCGACACTAAAATTTTCCTCCGTAATTTCTATTTCATTAATGTATGTATTAGGAATAGGATGTTGTTAAGTATAATTAGTAGTAGCATCTGATAGAAGATAACGGCACCGTCAGTACGGTGCCGCCAATAATGTGGAGTACGGTACCAAAGTACAATAGGAATGTTGTAAAAGTAAATATTTGTCGTAAGTGGTCCCGTAATGCTAAAATGTCAAAGTTTGGGTAATTAGAGAAGTAGGGTCTACATATTAGGAATTAGAAATATTATATTGGTAATAAGGACAAGGAGTGAGGTCATAAATATTTTGTGTATTTTATTTGTAAAAAGTCTAAAAATGTGGAACCCATGTAAAATGATAAGGTTTATCTTATCTTAAAAGATAAGCTTACATGTACAGATAAGAGTTAAGGTATGGAATATGATTTGTCGAGTGGATTTCTTATCCTATCTTAGAGATAGGATGGATAAGCCCTGGAAGTTCTATAAATAGAGAGGCCACCCCCTCATTTAGCATAGAAGGAAGTAGTGAGAAATATTGTAGGAAGTGTGCGAAAGGAAGCCATCAGTTTAAAGGTGTGTTGAAGAAGCCATTAAGAGGTGTAATTGTAAAGTTTCTCCCATAGTCTTGGTGAAAGGCAAGTGAAGTCAATAACACTTGAAGTACCTCATGGGTGAGATTGTAACAATTTCATGTTAATATTATAATTTACTTTGATATTTCAGATTTGTCATCATTCTGTCTTATCATAGTCGATGGTATTCTTGTGTTATGTTGTTGTTTTGTTTCCAGATTACATCCACCAAACTAAAGGTTGTGCATTAGTAAATAATCATAGCACGAGGAGTTCCCGGTGAAGAATTATCATAGTGCCAGATTGGTGATGACATTTTGGTTCCGTTTCAGGACCATTCCTCGTTGGTGGATTTTCTGGAGAGATATTTCCACTTAGTCAAAAATCAATTAGAGGGTAACCTTGTTTTTACTATGCATAGTAGTTACCATGGTAAAGTCATTTTTGCCATGAATAGTAGTTACCATGGTAAAGTCATTTTTGCTTTGGGAATAGTATTTACCGCATGATAAGTCAAGTTTTACCATAGTTTACCGTGGTCATTTCTATTTTACTCAGTAAAAGGTGTAAAGTCACTTTCTAGTATAGTGATTCCAATTATTTATGCACATAAGTCTTGTTGATTGTACTTGTGGGTTGGTATTTCACAAAGGGTTACTTTTGAAAATAGAAAAGATTCTTGTTTTTTCAGCTCAATCTAATGAAGATGCTTCTTCTTTCATTCAAGAGTTTAAACGATCTTGTATTTGTAATGGCCTTATAAGAAGGGAACAATGGACTGAATTTTTCCTACCTTTTTGGATGGTTCAAGACTTAGGTGGTTTGAAACACTAGGTGAAATGTGAAAAACTCATGGGATTTATTAACTAAAAGTTTTCTTGAAGAATTTGGTGAACAACGAGAGATATGCGAGATCTCATGATCGATATCACAAAGCTAACCCAAGGAGAGACGGAGAAGATAAGGGATTATCATGCTTGTGTTCTAGAGCTAAGGAGGAAGCTCGATGCCCGCATCCTAAGGAAGGATTAGCGGATGGGTTGATGAATGGCATGGATAATCTCCTCTATAAGGACTTCATTCTTGGGATGAAGCCGAGATCGATAACGAGTGAAGTATGACCTCCCACCTACCATTGAACAAGCAAAGGAGATTGCAAGAAGGCAAGAAGAAAGCATGGAAGAGGAACCCAAAGAAATTGTTGCTAAAGTAGAGCCTACACCAAACCTTTGGTCCGAATCCACAACCACTCCCGTGAGCACAAATATTTCTCCTAGTACATCTACCGAGTATGAAGATCTGCTCAAAAAGATGGGTCGCTTAACTATTAATCTTCTTTAAGGAAAAGAATTTAGTTCTCGGGGAGGAGATAGAGGTCCAAAAAGAAATATTTCTGAAGTATTATGTTATGGTTGTTATAAAAGGGTCATGATAAGTATAATTGTCTAGATAGAGCTTCTACATCTCGGTAAAGGAGATAATGATAAAGGAAAAGCACTGTGAATTCTTTTGATGTAGTAGATAAGAGCGAAATAATGAAGTAGATGTGTTTGTAACAAAAAGAAAGAAAGAAAAAGATAATCAAGATGGAAATGATCCTAAGAAGATGAAAGGAGAAACTAATAAGAAACATAGGAGAAGAAAGTCAGGTGTGCAGGATTTTCTGATTTCATAGGGGCAAGGACCATACTCCATCCTAGAATATCTCGTCCAAAAGGCTCTGCAAATATTACATATGGTCAACTCTTAGCTATGTCTTCTCGAAGAGGCGGGAGCTGCGAAGTGGACTCAATGCTCGACGAAGAAAGGAGGTTGAGGTCCCTATTTTGGAGGCGAGGCGGATCCCTATGCTCCACAAGCCGAGGTATTATGTAATGGTATTTCAATTCATGATGTCTTAGTTGATGGAGGTGCTGCAGCTTAATGTAATGACCGAGTCTCGTAATGAATATGTTGGGTTTAAAATTGATCACCCTTCAACACTTATGTTAAGGTCATTAAATAAAGGAAAAACTAAACCGTAAAGGTGTAGTTTCAAATGTGGCAATATCTGTTATGGGTGTTGTATGTGTGGTAGACTTTCAGTGATGAAAATGGTACTGCTTGCGTACCCAATGTTTCTGGGAAGACCATGGTTAAGGAGAGTTCATGCAAGAAACTACCGCAATGAAGGTTTCATGACACTTGGACGTGGTAGATAGAGGGTGAAGATAAATGTGATCCTCGACATCATAAGGCGTAACCTCGTGGATTCAAGTGATGAAACTGATGATTGGACATCCTCTCGATTACTCTAGTACCAAAGAAGTGGACACTCGAAGATGAAGAAAGTGAGGTTGATGTTTCAGTCATGGACATTATTCCAGTCACACCAACTCATGACCCCATAAAATTATCTCAAGAAGAAGTTGATTATCATCTCCAACAAATAAAGATTGGTGATGTTGTGATGGAGAGTGAGAAGGAATCCTACCTCCGGCTCTTTCAAGGTACATACACATATTCACTTTTGATTACAAGGAATTCCATCAAGTAAGTTGGGCGTAACATTCTATTGAGTGGTAGATGGTGCTAAGCCCATAAAGCAAATGCCATATAGAATGAATCCTAATTTTTCCAAGACTGTAAAAGAAGAAATAGATAAGTTGCTTGATGTAAGATTCATATTTGCTGGTGGAGAATTCATAATGGGTTTCTCCCATTGTGATCTCAATAAAAAAGAATGGGAAGCTACGCATTTGTGTTGATTACAAGAAGCTCAATAAGGCAACAAAGAAGGATCATTACCCTCTTCCATTTTCGATCGATCTTAGATGAAGTAGCTGCCAAGAGTGCTATAGTTTTGCTTGATGGATATAGCGGCTACAACCAAGTTCGTATAGCAGAGAAAGATCACCAAGACCACGCTCACCACTCTTTGGGAACGCTTGCTTATAGAGTTATGCCTTTTGGGTTGTGTAATGCTCCAGAACATTCCAGCGTTTGATGAATAGGGTGTTCGAACCCTACATTAGGACCTTCATCGAGTATTTCTCGGATGATTTTTGCATCTATGGGAGCAAGTTGACCACCTCGCACTGATGGAGACAAGATTTCAAAGGTTAGATGAAGCACAAGCCTCACTAAACCCTACAAAGTGTGTCTTTGGATGTTCTAAAGGCGTTTTGTTAGGGCATGTTGTAATCCAGAGATGGTATTGGTATTGATCCTGATAAAGTTTCAAAATCAAAGATTTACCATTTCCTATGAATAGAAGTAAGTTGAGATCATTTTTAGGCCATGTGGGTTACTATAGAAGGTTCATCAAGAATTTTTCAAAGATTGCACAGCCACTAACCCAGTTCTTGAAGAAGGATGTTACTTATGAACCAGGAAATAAGGCGCATGAAGCTTTTGGACAACTGAAGGAAGCCCTGGTGTCTTCACCTATTTTGAAGAATCCAAATTGGAGCAAGCCATTCATTGTTTATACTGATGCCTCGATGCAAAGACTAGGAAGTACTTTGAGCCAAAAGGATGAAAATGGGAATGAACATCCAATTTACGTTGGGAGCAGCATAAATGAGTAGTGCTGAGGTAAATTATACTCAGAATCGAAAAGAGGCTCGCTATCATTTTTGCTTTGTAAAGAAGTTTAGAAATTACTTGCTAGGGTAAAAATTTCTAGTTGTAATGATCATCGCTCTAAAATATATTGTAAATAATCCTAACCCATCGTGGAGGATAGCAAGATGGATAATTTTGCTACAAGAATTTGAATTTGATATTATAGATAGGCTAGGAAAGAAGCATGTCAATGCTGATGCACTCTCTCGAGCCTATGATGGTTTAGGATCATCTTGTGATGATGATGATTTCCCGATGCAAAGATTGTTATCCCTCGACACAATCCCTAGTGAATACATAGATATTTGAAATTATCTCGAATGAATTCAAGTTTCCTGATGGTGCCAATGCAAAGACTAAGAGAAAGATTACTCAAGTCAGTCATCCATATTCTATTCTGCATGGAGTATTATTTCGAATAGGACCTGATGGACAGTACAAGAGGGCAGTTGGATGTGATCAAGGGAAGGAAATGCTAGAAGAATTCCACAATGGTACATGTGGAGGGCACTTCTCCTGACAACTTACAACAGCAGAAGGATCTTAGATGTAGGTTATCACTAGCCCACTCTTTTTAAAGATTGTTATAATTATTGTAAGACATGTGATATTTGTCAAACACATGGTAACCATAAGACTTCATCAGCTCCATTATGCCCTATTCTTCCACTTGGTCCCTTTGAAAAGTGGGGAATAGACATTGTAGGTCCACTTCCAACTACCTC
The DNA here is from genome assembly GCA_018340775.1 of Taxus wallichiana var. yunnanensis. Taxonomy (NCBI): domain Eukaryota; kingdom Viridiplantae; phylum Streptophyta; class Pinopsida; order Cupressales; family Taxaceae; genus Taxus; species Taxus wallichiana. The sequence goes on along the minus strand of CM031240.1, from coordinate 886,816,776 downwards.
ATGCCAAAATAAGTATATTGTAGTTGCCACAGATTATTTAACCAAGTGGGTTGAAGCTAGGCCATTGAAAATAAATTCCATGGATGAGGTGGCAAGGTTCATATATGAACGCATTGTCACCAGATTTGGTTGTCCATTAGAAATTGTAACAGATCAAGGAAGCCACTTCATTAATGAGGTGGTAGAAGCCCTAGTCAATAAGTTTTCTATTAAGCACAGGAAGGCAACAACATACAAGCCAAGCACAAATGGACAGGTGAAATGAACAAATTTTGTGTTGTGTCAAATTCTAGCAAAAGATGCAGCCTTGTAAGTACATAAATGGGATAAAAGGATTCATGCAGCATTGTGGGCATATAGGGCAACATCAAAGTCAGCAACAGGATACTCCCCATTTCAGTTGGCCTATGGCATTGATCCAGTTCTTCCTATTGAGTTTGATATTCCCACTGTGAGAGTTATGAAAAATGAAAGGATGGATGAAAGTGATTCAGTAAAAGAAAGGTTGGTACATCTTCATTTGCTAGAGGAAATGAGGGAAATAGCAAAGGATACAAGCCATAAGAAGAAAATGAAGCAGAAGGAATACTTTGATCAAAAGATCCGGTGGTCTCCATTTCATGTGAATGACTTGGTTCTAGTATATGATTCCAGATACAAAAAAAGAAGACAGAGAAAATTTCTTCCAAAATGGATGGGGCCCTACAAAATAGTAGCTGTGCATGAAAATGGTACGTACTGACTGGAGGAATTGGATGGCACTCCCATTATGAAATGGGTCAACCACGACAAGTTGAAGATTTTCCAAGCACTAGAATAGTCTACTCCGAGGACGGAGTAGAAGCTAGGAAGGGGGAAGATGTCGACACTAAAATTTTCCTCCGTAATTTCTATTTCATTAATGTATGTATTAGGAATAGGATGTTGTTAAGTATAATTAGTAGTAGCGTCTGATAGCAGATAACGGCACCACAAGATAACAAGGTGCCGCCAATAATGTGGAGTATGGTAACAGTCAAAGTACAATAGGAATGTTGTAAAAAGTAAATATTTGTCGTAAGTGGTCCGGTAATGTTAAAATGTCAAAGTTTGGGTAATTAGAGAAGTAGGGTCTACAGATTAGGAATTAGAAATATTATATTGGTAATAAGGACAAGGAGTGAGGTCATAAATATTTTGTGTATTTTATTTGTAAAAAGTCTAAAAATGTGGAACCCATGTAAAATGATAAGGTTTATCTTATCTTAAAAGATAAGCTTACATGTACAGATAAGAGTTAAGGTATGGAATATGATTTGTCAGAGTGGATTTCTTATCCTATCTTAGAGATAGGATGGATAAGCCTAGAAGTTCTATAAATAGAGAGGCCACCCCCCTCATTTAGCATAGAAGGAAGTAGTGAGAAATATTGTAGGAAGTGTGCAAAGGAAGCCATCAGTTTAAAGGTGTGTTGAAGAAGCCATTAAGAGGTGTAATTGTAAAGTTTCTCCCATAGTCTTGGTGAAAGGCAAGTGAAGCCAATAACACTTGAAGTACCTCATGGGTGAGATTGTAACAATTTCATGTTAATATTATAATTTACTTTGATATTTCAGATTTTTCATCATTCCGTCTTATCATAGTCGATGGTATTCTTGTGTTATGTTGTTGTTTTGTTTCCAGATTACATCCACCAAACTAAAGGTTGTGCATTAGTAAATAATCATAAAGACGAGGAGTTCCCGGTGAAGAATTATCATAGTGCCGATTGGTGATGACAGTCCCACCGGTATGCCAAAACTATTGTCACCAAATCACTGCACCCTCCAAATGGCCAAAATGTGAATAGGATTTTTGGTGTGATTGGGAAACATGGGATCACATCTCAAGCTATGGGACTTATGCTTGAGGTGAACCTTTGGAGAAGGTTGGCTTCCTCTTCCTAAACTAAGTGTTGTATTATTCCTAGTGCAATAAAATGGTTATCTAGACCTATGCTAACATTTTCATGGGTTTTAGGAAAGATATTTGCAAGAAATGAAACTATACTAGGGATGGTGATGCACCAAATAAAGGGTGTTTCTAGACTTAGGAAGGGTTAATTTGAATTGTGCACCACAAGTCAACTTTACCTATTGAAACTTAGGAGGGTAACATAATACCACAAACTAGGAAGCATGCATTCCCTTTGTTAAACTCAATTAGACAAAATAACCTATCAGTCTTCCAGTGAAGAAGGATGAACTTGAGAAGGGTGAATAAACACCACAACTCAACTACATGTAATACTCCACCACTTGATAAGAAAAAAACTCCAAGAACCTACAATAGAAACTTGAACTTGCACAATGTACTGTAAGCATGAGAAAGGCACAAAGAAGTATAGAAGGATGAAAGGACCAAGATTAGTCACAAAACACACACTTTTATTACTTCAAAAACATGCACAATGCATCATACATTTAGAAGAGGCAATGGTTTCCATTATAGTCTTGAAAGTTCCCTCAACATACAAGAACTTGCAGAAGGAGGTTTCTTGAAAACTATACACTTGTCTCAGAAGTCTAACTTGTCCAACCTGTTGGAATGAGCTTCCAAATTACATTTATAGAAGAATTATGTGAGAGAGAAGAGGAAAAGTAATAAATTCCTTCCTAAATTGAAGGCACATGATGTATTTATTATAGTTGGTTGAACCACTTGAGAAGGTTCCATCATGTGCCATTAATTGCCTATTGACCTAATCTTCTCAATTAATTAAAAGAATATTTAAATAAAATATTTTAATAATAATAATAAATATTATTAATAAAATATTTTAATAAAAAAATTAATTTAATTAAAATGTATGGTGGGACCCCTGACTACTTTTGACTTGAGGAGGCAGATCATATGAATGGGTCAAAATACCCAACTCGGTGGTTGGCTCACCGAGTTAGGTATCGAGCTATTCTAACCAACTCCTTCACTTTTCCACCAAGACGAGTTATTTTATATGTCATGATCATCCTAGAATTAATTGACTCGCTCCTCATCGAGCTCCATCATGGATTTGAGACCACCTCCAAGCTAGACTTTCATCATCGCGACCTCTTCGCATGCCGACTCTGTAATTCCAAGCTCAAATCATACAATCTCTTCCCATCACCTCGACCATGAACTTCAACCTGATCTCCCTTCCCACTCATTCTTCTACAAGATTATACCACCTTACGCAATGAATCTCATATCCATTACCATGTCGAGTGAGCTCCAAATCTCCTCTGTAATGTTGAGCTCCTCTCATCTTCGAGCTATTTTCTCGTATCGAGCTCCCGATGCAACCCTTTGAGCATCAAACTTAGAAATCCTACATGGCTCCCGACTTCGAGATCCTTTGATGTTTAGTTTCCTTCTGTGATAGAGTTCACCACCACTATATCACTTTGCTTCGACATCCTCGCATGTTGACTCTATAATTCTGAGCTCAAATTGGATGAGATCTTCCCATCTTCGAGTTCACGTATCTTGAGTTCCAAATCGAGCTTGCTCTTATTTTCATTGACCCAATGCCAAGCATTTCAACATTGAGTTATTACTTTCCATTCAGGCGAGTTGAGCTCCTTCTATTTTCATTGAGTTTGGTTTGGCAGTAAGCTCTCTCTCTCTCTCTGATCATCACATCATCTGACTTACATGTTAGTGAGCTTGGCACCTCCATTTAGCTCTACATGTCTATTCCGTTGAATCCGATGCCACCATGACCAAGTGAACTTCCTTTTTTAGAGAGCTCTACCAAACCTAGCTCCATCCTGAACCCATCATGAGCTTCTCAAACCAGCTCTGACTCCATCACTCACTCAAATTGGACAAGCTACTCCCGTAACCACACCGAGTTGTCTCCCATGGTTGATCTCGCCACTTTCTCCACATCAACCAATGAGTCACTCACCATGGTTCCACCTCACATTGTCTTATAGAAATTATATCCTCATCGCGTCCGAATCAAGCCACCTTCTACATGAGTTTTCCTCCAATCGAGCCAACACCGAGATCATAACTTGTTTGCTTGCTGTCACATTTCTGCCTCCTAGTGTCTGCAAGCACCAAGATACTAGGCTTCTTTTTCTTAAACTCTGGCATGTCCATGTTCAACTCTGGGAGTTAATATTCTTCCTCTCCGAATGCATTGTCAAGCTCTACCTTGTGCATTAACATCGTGAAGCTCCTTCGTGATTCCCATGCATTGCTCGATCTGATGAGCCTATAACTTAATACTTTTGCCAATGTCGACCCATCTTCAACCATCATCGTATTGCTTGGTCTCGCCATCATCCTCCCTCATCACTTAGAGGATGACTGACCACCCAAATTATAACCAATACTTTAATTCCCCGAGACTTGCATAAATACTTGGACCACTCCTTGTTGGTGGAATTCTCATGATGGATTACCATTGTATTCTCCCCACTTGGTGAATTACCCATGAATCTCCACGTAGTGAGATCTTATGTTGACTGCCATTGTAAAATCCCCTATTGGCAATAAAGGTATGAAACTCCCCAACTTACCTTTCTTTTTCGAGATCCTATCGACTTGTTTAAATTGTTGCAACCGAGTACCTCCATGAGCTAGCACTCAGTTGGGATCTAAGTTGAGAAAGTTTTCGAGATCCCATTTGAGTTCCAAAATGATCAACTCACTTGAGCTCCTCCTAGTCTCCCTTAGTTCAAACCTCTGAGTTAGGTCATTTTATTTTGCTAACAATCTTGAGCCCTCAGCATTGAGCCATCATGTCACTCACTCACTATGCAACCGAGCCTCTTTGAGCTAGCACCAAGTTGGCATTGAGTTATACACCAAGCCGGCACCAAGTTGAGCCTGAGTTGGACTAGGTGATCTCACTTATCAATTTATTAATTATTTTAATCATGTTATCTCCATGATGACCGGAAGTGGGTCTCTGGGACCAATGTCATGATTTGATCAAAATAGGACCCCGTTGTCCAATTTTTCCATGTGTGCAAAATTGGATAACACTATCAAAACTCACCAATTGTAGAGAAACTAATCTAAATCCTATCCTATTTTTTTCTAGGAGATAGGGGAGAAGGATTGTAAGAAAAGTAAAACCTAATCTACTTGGAGGTGATGCACCAATAAGGAATGTTGATAATCTACCTTGCATGGAAATGAAAATGAACAAGGTTGAAGAGGATGATTGAACACCACAGATTAAAACAATGTCACAATTCCATTCACCAAATAAACACAATCCACTGATATTTGTAATAACAATTAGAACATGCACAAATAGCCTGAATAGTAATGAGAGATCAGATAAAATACAATAGCACAAAAGAGGGTTTAGAGAAATCCACATGTTTTTTTATTTCTTCAATGGTTGATATAATGCATTAAAAGAGGCCAAGAGGAATAAAATTTGCATTACTGTTCTAGTGGGAGGTTAGAGCTCCACAAATTTTCTTATAAATAAGAAGATAAGGGAGGGCAAAGGTAAAAACATCCAACCTTTAGAACTGACCCCCTCTTTACAATTTATAGTAGAAGATTTGAAGAGAGAGAAAGACAACGAGAATCCCAAATTTTCTTCAAAATCATTTTTAATCTACCATGAGTGCTTAGAGGATCTATAAAATCTAGCCTCATTAATGGGGTTTCCTTGTGCTTGAAGAAACTAGCTTGCTTTTGCTCTTGGATATAGCTCTTAGCCCCTATAGGTTTCATGATGACCCCTATTTACACCAACCCCATTAATTTCCCTCACCTACCACTACAATGCTTACCATTTTCGAGAGGTCCAAAACCCCCAAAATCTAAATTTGGATGTTTCCATATTGTAGATCCTAAAAATGCCTTTCCAACGACTATAATTTTGCAAAGATTGGTGAGTAGGGAGCAAGATATCATCATTTTATTGCTGACTACTTCTGGCTTGCAACCTCACCTACCCACCTCGGTTTTTGCACTTGGGCTTTATCATTGAAATCTACACTGAATATCCTCTCCAAGGACTATAAGTTCATCAATTTTGGTTTTAAATGGAGAAGATATTATAGTTTAAAGTTTGGGCTTGTTTAGGCTCTCCTAAGCTCCACCGAGTTATTATTTCTATACCAAGCGAGCCCCTTCTTTTTACCGAGATCCCTCCATTCAATTTCAATGCCACATTTTCATGCCAACATGTGTATTACCTCACCCACCTATGTGTTTACATGTTATTCAGGTCGAGAGACCATTTTTGACTCAGCAGTAATTAACTTGACTGGCAAAAGCATGTATGCTTTTGGGCTTTCTCCTTTTTTATTTCAAACTAGGCAAGCCCTCTTTTTGGGCCTTACCTAATCATAACCCTAAATGAATCCACACCGAGTCCCCAAAATCTACTCGCCAATAATTCCAAATTCTTCATCTCCCAAAACCGAACGGATTGCCACATGTCCTCCAACTTTGGGAATTTGGAGCTTTACTTTTCGACTCCTCACCCTACTCATTTCGACTCCCGACCACTCTTATCCCGAAACAACCTCACCCCAACCCCCAAAATTCCATACTCTCAAAATATGAAATTTTCATGGATTTCAGGTCTTCATTCCTTTGTCTAGCTCGACTCCACGAGCCTTCATATTCCCTCTTCGTACAAAGTTCTTTGAGTGGTGAAAAATCCATTTCCATTCTGTCATTGCAAGCTCAAAATTACAAGAGCTGGAAAATGAGGATTTATTTTTTTAATGTAAAAACAAATTACACAGCTACAATCGTACATATTAATTTAATCAAATTCATTAAATCAGATTTGTTCTTTTGATCTATCTGACAACATCCATGTAAGCCATGTGTGGCTGAGAAGGGTGTATCTAGATCTCCACGATCTCCCTTCGTCACTACTTCGAGTGACAATGCTTACTAGCATTTCAGCTCAACCTTTATCAGGTCATGGGAACCATGTGAAAGTCCTTGGGTCTACCACGAAGCTAGTTTCCCGACTTCGTATTCCGGTATCCGACCATTTCCTACCTCATGTTCAGTGTTCAACTTCCCATGATCAATTTATCGATAAAAAATTAATTGGAGGACTAGCAGTGATCAAACAATGCACAACCATCAATGCATTACTTTGGCCAAAGTTATCCGCCGTGTAGGTTACGGCTAAACTCAAGACAACACACTAGTCTTATGAGTTATAAGTCTTCCACCACCTCACAACTATCCCTTTCACTATTATCTAGATCTTATAGTTTGTATTTACTTTATTTCCAATTAAACTTATCTTGCAAGAGTTTATATCGAGATAGATGCCAAGGCCAATTAGGATCATTATGAGATGAGTACATTCGTTATGCTGAAATGTAACTATTTCAGCATTCCGCATGTACTTATCCCTTAATATGCCTAATGGATCTTTTCATCTAATTACCTTCCTATCTAGTTTCTCTTTTCCTGATGTTCGATTTTAAACCTTAAATTACCTTTTTATAATGATACTCTTTCATCCTCTAAAAAATAGGCTTTACAATCTTAACAAATTAATGTCAAGTTTACCAGAAGGCCAAATTAAATATATTAATATATATATATATATATATATATATATATATATATATATATATATATATATATATATATATATATATATATTATATATTATTCCTCTCGATCAACTACGCCACTAAATAGCTATTTACTTTAGAAATTAAAAGACAATTGAATGTTATAATAATTGTCCAATTTTCAGCTTCATACATTGGTAAATATCATATAAATATATTTAACAATTTATGATAAGTAAGACTTCTTAATTCTAGTATTTATCATTTACTCATATTGAGATATTATTACATACAAAGTAATCATCTCTTTATTAAAAACATAAATTACATATGCCGTTAAGGAAAAATATATAACTGATATCAGTAACTCTCACATAGTGAGGTTTGAATATTAACAATGGGTCCAAGATCCCAATAAATTCAGTCAAAATTCTAGGATATCATCCTTCTACAAATTGAAATCCAAGTAACTCATTTAGATCCATGCTACGATAAAACTTCTCAAGACATGAGTTTCCGCATATCCGAATGTGACGGCTAATTGTCCTACAAGACTGGAGTAGTGGTATGATGTCAGTTCAAAATGAACTGGCATGAATATTGCCTTCATTTTCTGATGCAATTATTTAATAAAATATGAAAGATATAAATGTTGTTTTATCAACAAGTGCATGGTAATACAACTGAGAATGTATTACTACATATTTTCCATAAAGATACAGTTATGAATGCACACCAATAGAACAACCAATTTCTATTTCAGCGATCATGTTTCCCTCTAATCACAAGGATCAAGACATCCTTATTTCAGCTTCAAACAATAAATATTTGACATTTAAAATTTTACATAAATCGTAGGAACAATATGATTAAGAAGAGTACATTTTTTTCTTATTTTTAATAAGTTACCATCACAAAAAAAGTAATCAAACCATAATCATTCAACATCCGAATTCAGATTATAACCACAAGCAAATCATGCTTTACATGGTACAAATTTAAATATTATTTTACTTACCCTCCAATCAATGAGCAACTTAACAAAACTATCTGAAATCAACCTTTCCAAATACCAATTAAACATATTCTCTCTAGGTAATGAGCAGCTCATCATATCATCCAAGAACATCATTAACAAAGAAAATAAAACATAATATTTTCAGTCAATGAGCAACTCTATAAAACGTCAAAGAACATCATTACAAGAGAAATAAATCATATTATTTCCAGTTAATGAGCAGCTCTATAAAACGTACGATATATTCCTTTCCAAACAATCAAAACACATTTTTCTTATATATATGAACAACCCAACTAAACAATGTAAAAACACCACGATTACATCATTTAAACATACTCTTTCTAGTAAAAGAATAGCTAATAATTTCTTTCATAAAATATCATTATATTAAATGCAATCACACCACCAATTACCCCTTGGTACAACTCGGTCAAGTTGTCCTAGCTTTCATGCCCTTACCCAGACAAGTAATTTATTTTTCACAACCATGCAAGAATCCAAGTCATATTGCCAGGCTGGAAGTTATAGGCTAAATGCCATTTTTTTTGTTTTGTAGTTATTCACACATAACAACACATCCTCATTTATACATGAACTGATTTAGATGCCCATAATAAAAATTTCTAGAAAATGTAGCCCCATGCAAGAGCTTTGACATCCACAAATTTTCATTCAAAAGATCTCAATAAATTAAAAATCAGACCTGCATATAACAGCCAAGAAGGAAAAAAATACAAAACCCCAACTAGTTACATATCCATATCGATTTGGTTACCCAAATCGATTCATTTATGCAAATCAATTTGTATACCCAAATCGATTTGGGTATCAAATCGATTTGTTTACAGAAAACACAATCAAATTTTTGTTAACAAAAATGAAAACCCACAAGCACAAATTGATTTGAAACACACAAATTCACAAAAATGTTTTCCTTCTTCCAGTACAGGAAAAACCCAACTCTTTTCTTTTTGGGTACAATTTATTTTAATGCAGAGAAGGAATTTTAACTTACATTCTATTTTTATTTTTGCAAATCAAAACCCAAAACCCCATCTCGCATTTTTTTTTTTCTAGGTTTAGCTAAAACCACACAAAGAAAACTTAAGAGAATACAAAATCCATCAATTTTCTTTTCAAATTTCATCTCCAAGAAATTAAATCAAAAGTTGTCCACAAATTCCTTTGATTTCCATTAAAACAAAATGTGTATTTCTTCATTTTTTACAAATAATGCAGTAGAGAAGGGAGAAGATATTCATGCCTGAAGTAAACCCAGAATCAGCAACCTCTTACTCTTCCAGCTCTAACAAGTTGAATCCTTCCTTCCTCCAAAACTCACGCAAGTATCCCAGAAGGGAAGAATGAAAATAGACAAGGAGAAATAAAAGAAAAAGAATATAATGAAAGAAACTATAGTTGGGCAACATATTCGAGAATTTTTGGGCTTCCCAATGTTGGCACATGCATTAATGCATGCCACATACTTGTGCTATGTAAAGGTGTTTCGCTTTACGAAACCCATGAATTTTAAGTATTAAAATTAATATTTTTTTTTAATATAACTTTTGACTTACATGCCAAATCCTTCTAGAATATACATTACTAATTTTACAAATTAATATTGCATTTTTTTAATTTTTATTTTATTTTATTTAAGTTGTTATCCAACTTAATGGTTAAGTTAAAATTAATCATCATAATACAAGTCCACATATTACCAACAATATATTATAATAATAATTATTTGAATTTCCACGTTCCATACGAAACATTCCAATAAACGAAAATCACCAAGTCCGTAAATAATAATTCAAATATTCTCATAAAGTTGGCTTGACATAGCATCGTCAAATAAAACAAAGGCAATTATTATTACAGTCATTGCAAAAGTCGAACAAAACAAAAGACGACTAAACCGATTAAAATAAAGTAACCAAAGATTCGTTATTATCGTTTATGAACCGTTTTACCTACGATCAAGGCCTAATCACGTTTAGGAAGGATCATCAAGGTGGGTGCGGGGTTACCCGTTCAAGTAGTGTCATGCCCCACAATAGCAATATGTGGGTCATGACACAACAAACCAAATGAATTCTTACACACAATGATGATCTCGTCTAATCCTGATTAGACGTAACCATAGTTAATTTAACTTACTAGAAATTTGGGATGTTACATACTCCACCCCTTAGAATAATCATCATCTCGATGATTTCAGGATAAATAGATAAACTAAACCCATCATTCATTTGCTGCATAAATATATTTCTAATCAGCTTAGAATTTGTAACAATATCATTTCAGCTTGAATCATAAAGGTCACAACAACCCTTATATAAATATCTAGAAAATCAGTCACATAATCTATAGACATAACACATTACTACTTAAACGATAGATTTTCTAGGTTCATTAACAAAATCTTCAACAGTAACTACTAATCAAAAAGTACCTTAGTCCCAATATTCAGTTGTAGGCTTATCTACATGGATTTTCTTATCTACACTTTACAGAAAAACTGAATTTAACACTTTAACAAAAACATATTCTTAAAAATCAGTCAAACAGATGCGGAAAAGTAGTCTGGATATCTTCCAGATTCTCCCAAGTGGCACTTTCTTCAGAATATTGGTCCCACTAGACCTTGCATTGTGAAACCTCACGGTTTCTCAAGTGCAACTTATGGGTTTCTAGTATCCTTATAGGCTCAACCGCGATTACCCCTTGAAATCCAAACCTATAATGAATCCCAATTAAGTACATGTGTTAAATCAGGTACATATTTCTTAAGAAAGGATACATGAAATACATTGTGCAGCCTAGATAGAGCGAGAGGAGTGCTAGCTTGTAGGCTACTGTTCAATGACGTCTAAGACTTCAAATGGTCCTACAAACTTAGATGATAGTTTGGCTGACTTGCCAAATGAAATGGAACTCTTTTTAGGTTTGACCCTAAGAAAAACTTTATCTCCCACGTTAAACTTTCTGTCAATTCTTTTTAAATCTATAACTTTTCTGTCTATTTGTTGCCTCTTTCAATCTTTCTTGGATTAATTTAACCTGTTTTTCCATTTCAAAGCATTTATGGTCCAATCAGTACTCTATCTTCAGGATTATCCCAACTTATAGGTGTTCTACACCTATGACCATATAAGGCCTCAAAAGGAGCCATCTGAATGGAAGAATGGTAAGTGTTATTATAGGCAAATTCAACCAAGGGAAGGTACTCTTCCCATTTGTATTGCTGATCCATGCAATACATTCTTAGTAAATATTCTAACACTTGATTTACTCTTTTAGTTTGACCATCAGTTTCAGGATGGTAGGTAGAACTTATGTTTAGTTTTGTCCCTAAGGTAGCATACAAAGTCTGCCAAAATCTAGAAGTCATCCTTGAGTCCCTGTTTGAAATTATTACTTCTAGAACTCCATGTAATCGGAAAACTTCTTGCACAAACCTTTTTTCCAGTATGGGTGAATTATCCTTTAAATTACCTACTATAAAATGTGCCACTTTAGTTAATTTGTCTACAACTACAAGTATAACATCATGTTTATTTTGGGACATAGGTAGACCTTGGACAAAATCCATACTTATAACTTGCCACTTATATTCTGGCACGTTGTGAGGATATAATAGTCCTGTTGGATGTGAATGTTTAGCCTTTACTTGCTGACATTCCAGGCATTGTGAGACGTAAAGAATCACATCATTTTTCATCTTTTTCTAGAAGTATTACTTTTTGATGTCCACCATCATCTTTGTTACTCCTAGGTGTCCCGAGTAGGGAGCATCATGAAATTCTCTCATAACTTTATTTTTGAGCTCTTTACCCTCTAGTACATATATTTCTGTTATTATAACATAGAATCCCATCTGTTTCTAGCTTGAAACCATCATACCTTTTGTCTCTCGGATCTTTTTCTAGAGATGTTTTAACATGATTGTAGTAAGGGTCATTGGTTAACTCATTTTTGACTTCATCTTTGAATTGGGTTCTTAATGTAATTATAGTAGCAATATGCTTTCTGCGACTTAAGGCATCAGCCACCCTATTCTCTTTTCCCTTAATGTAATTTATATCAAAGTCATAATTTGCTAGGAACTCCAGCCATCTTTGCTGCCTTACATTTAGATTCAGCTACGTAAAGATGTACTTAAGCCCAAGATGATCTGTTTTGAGTTCAAAAGGTTTCCCAAGAAAATAGTGCCTCCATACCGCAGCACATGAACAATCGTTGACAAGCTCAAGATCATGTGGTGCATAATTTACTTCATGCACCCTCAACTTCCTACTTTTAAAAGCTACCACATGCCCATCTTATAGTATTACTCCACCCAAACCTTCCCCTGAAGCATCGCTACCACCGAGAAGTTCTCGTTTGGATCCAGAATTTTCAACACCAAAGCACTTGTGAGTCTACCTTTTAATTCCTTAAAGGCTTCTTCACACTTGTAGATGCGGTGGTTTCACAATAGATGTCAACTCAACTAATAATTTGTTGGTTTGACATCTATTGTGAAGTCAAATTCACGCTTAGGTGGAAGTCCGGGCAACTTATTTGGAAACACATCTCTAAATTCCTTTAGGATGGGAAATGCTTCAATTTCAGGCTCATTTTCTTGTCCCGAATCTGTTATTTTTACAACATATAGATGGCAGCCCTTTCACTTTGCCTTTTCAGCTACATGGCAAAAATCTGCCTAGTGACAAACTCTCTTTTAACACCCTAAACACTTGCTATTTTCTACTGATCATCGCAGCATGTTACACATTTTCCTAAGCAATCCAAGGTTGCATTATGTTGACTTAACCAATTTATACCTATGAAAACATCATAGGATCCAAGAGGTGCCACATACAGGTTTAATCTTGTCGTGAACTCAGGTAATTCTAGTGGTGCCTCAAACAAACACTGATTCACTCTATGTACAACATTATTTCCATATTGTATAGTCCAAGTGTGTTCCATGTACTCAGCTCTTATTTTGATTTTATCAACTACTTTAGATGAAACAAAACATTTTATTGAACCGGAATCAAATAAAATAGAAACAGGTTCTCCAAAAATCTTACCTGAGGTTTCTATTGGAGTCGCTTGCTTTTCTGCTTGCTTATTATGGACTACAACATAAATCTTATGTTGTTTGCCCCTCTTTATTTACTGTAGTAGATCCCTTCTGCTAGTTATTCCATTGTCCTCTTTGTGGATAGTTGTTAGTGAAATGATCGCCACCGCACTTAAAACATCCACCCAAAGGGTCCTTTTCTCTCAATCTTATTCTAGCTGAAACTTGTTCCTTGTTGCCCATTTTTTTATTATTCACAACAGTTCTACCCACTATTCCTCTTTTAATATCTCCCATTTTTTATTATTCGAATAGTTCTACCAAATATTCCTCTTTTATTTCTGGGTTTGAACTTGTTGTTTCCATTTTTCCATGTTGGTTTACTTGCGGTTGGTGGTTGAAAATTGCTATTTTTCCTTTTGTTTTCCTCTTTAGAGGCATAAATACTTCGTAGCTTTTGTTCTTGCTTGATAGATTTTTCAAACACTATTTCCATCGAGGTAGGTCCATGAACATCTACCTCACCACCAATGCTAGGATTCAATCCCATTATAAATTTTCTCACTCTAAACTTCTCATCCTTTTGATACATAGGAACATATTTCAGCAATCGAGTGAAACATTCCCAATATTCTGTAACTGAGTACTTTCCTTGAATCATATTTTGGAATTCTGCCATCTTTTGGTCAAAGTATAGCTGAGGTAGCCATCTTTGATGGAAGTAGGCCTTGAACTACTCCCACGTGATCATACCAGAATCAATTCCTAGTTCCATTTTCTGGTTATCCCACTAGGAAGATGCTTCACGAGACAATTGGTAGGCTCCCCATACTACTTTTGTCTCCTCTAAAAATTCCCTAATCTCAAAATACTTTTCCATTTCAGAGAGCCAATTTTCAGCACCATCCCCAAGAGTTGTACCATCAAATTTAGGTGGGGATATTCTTTTAATGTCCCTTGCTAACTCAATAGCCAACCTTGCTTTCTTATTTTCCCTTTCATTCAGGTGCTCGGGTTGATCATCATGTTGCTCATCACCCTGATTCTCATCCCTGTGATCCTCATCTTCTTCACCACCCTGACCTTGTTGTTCTATGGTAGTAACTTGGTTTTGGTGTCATTCAAAAGGTTGAGGATTTCTTCTAACTTAGCAGTCGTATTATCCAACGACGTCATCATTATTTACCCCACTTTCACTTGCGATATTAGCTCTTGTTGCCGGCCTAGCCATAGTTTCCTATTTTATAAAAGAGGATACTTTTTATTAGAATGTGTGTCCCATTAATGTCCAAGTGTCTGAGCCTCTGGCTCTGATACCAAAATGTAACGCTCAAAATTACAAGAGCTAGAAAATGAGGATTTTTTTAAAACATAAAAACAAATTACACAACTACAATCGTACATATTAATTTAATCAAATTCATTAAATCATATTTTTTCATTTGATCTATCTGAAAACATCCATGTAAGCCATGTGTGGCTGAGAAGGGTGCATCCATATCTCCACGATCTCCCTTCGTCACTACTTCGAGTGACAATGCTTACTAGCATTTCGGCTCAACCTTTATCAGGTCATGGGAACCATGTGAAAGTCCTTGGGTCTACCATGAAGCTAGTTTCCCGACTTCATATTCCGGTATCCGACCATTGCCTACCTCATGTTCAGTGTTCAACTTCCCATGATCAGGTTACTAACAATTTTTTTTTTTTTAATTGGAGGACTAGGTGATCAAACAATGCACAACCATCAATGCATTACTTTGGCCAAAGTTATCCGTCATGCAGGTTACGGAAATAAACTCAAGACAACACACTAGTCTTATGAGTTATAAGTCTTCCGCCACCTCACAACTATCCCTTTCACTATTATCTAGATCTTATAGTTTGTATTTACTTTATTTCCAATTAAGTTTATCTTGCAAGAGTTTATATCGAGATAGATGCCAAGGCCAATTAGGATCATTATGAGATGAGTACATTCATTATGCTGAAATGTAACTATTTCAACATTTCATGTGTACTTATCCCTTAATATGCCTAATGGATCTTTTCATCTAATTACCTTCCTATCTAGTTTCTCTTTTCCTGATGTTCAATTTTAAACCTTAAATTACCTTTTTATAATGATACTCTTTCATCCTCTAAAAAAATTAGGCTTTACAATCTTAACAAATTAATGTCAAGTTTACCGGAAGGCCAAATTAAATATATATATATTTAATTATTCCTCCGATCAACTACGCCACTAAATAGCTATTTACTTTAGAAATTAAAAGACAATTGAATGTTATAATAATTGTCCAATTTTTGGCTTCATACATTGGTAAATATCATATAAATATATTTAACAATTTATGATAAGTAAGACTTCTTAATTCTAGTATTTATCATTTACTCATATTGAGATATTATTACATACAAAGTAATCATCTCTTTATTAAAAACATAAATTACATATGTCGTTAAGGAAAAATATATAACTGATACTATAACTCTCACATAGTGAGGTTTGAATATTAACAATGGGTCCAAGATCCCAATAAATTCAGTCAAAATTCTAGGATATCATCCTTCTACAAATTGAAATCCAAGTAACTCATTTAAATCCATGCTACGATAAAACTTCTCAAGACATGAGTTTCTCGCATATCCGAATGTGACAGCTAATTGTCCTGCAAGACTGGAGTAGTGGTATGATGTCAGTTCAAAATGAACTGGCATGAATATTGCCTTCATTTTCTGATGCAATTATTTAATAAAATATGAAAGATATAAATGTTGTTTTATCAACAAGCGCATGGTAATACAACTGAGAATGTATTACTACATATTTTCCATAAAGATACAGTTATGAATGCACACCAATAGGACAACCAATTTCTATTTCAGCGATCATGTTTCCCTCTAATCACAAGGATCAAGACATCCTTATTTCAGCTTCAAACAATAAATATTTGACATTTAAAATTTTACATAAATCATAGGAACAATATGATTAAGAAGAGTACATTTTTTTCTTATTTTAAATAAGTTACCATCACAAAAAAAAAAATCAAACCATAATCATTCAACATCCGAATTCAAATTATAACCACAAGCAAATCATGCTTTACATGGTACAGATTTAAATATTATTTTACTTACCCTCCAATCAATGAGCAACTTAACAAAACTATCTCGAAATCAACCTTTCTAAATACTAATTTAACATATTCTATCTAAGTAATGAGCAGCTCATCATATCATCCAAGAACATCATTAACAAAGAAAATAAAACATAATATTTTCAGTCAATGAGCAACTCTATAAAATGTCAAAGAACATCATTAACAAGAGAAATAAAACATATTATTTCCAGTTAATGAGAAGCTCTATAAAACGTACAATATATTCCTTTCCAAACAATCAAAACACATTTTTCTTATATATATGAACAGCCCAACTAAACAATGTAAAAACACCACGATTACATCATTTAAACATACTCTTTCTAGTAAAAGAATAGCTAATAATTTCTTTCATAAAATATCATTATATTAAACCCAATCACGCCACCAATTACTCCTTGGTACAACTCGGTCAAGCTGTCCTGGCTTTCATGCCCTTACCCAGACAAGCAATTTCTTTTTCACAACCATGCAAGAATCCAAGTCATATTGCCAGGCTGGAAGTTACAAGCTAAATGCCATTTTTTTTTTTGTTTTGTAGTTATTCACACATAACAACACATCCTCATTTATACATGAACCGATTTAGATGCCCATAATAAAAATTTCTAGAAAATGCAGCCCCATGCAAGAGCTTTGACATCCACAAATTTTCATTCAAAAGATCTCAATAAATTAAAAATCATACCTACATACAACAGCCAAGAAGGAAAAAAATACAAAACCCCAACTAGTTACATATCCATATCGATTTGGTTAAAATCGATTCATTTAGACAAATCAATTTGTATAACCAAATCGATTTGGGTATCAAATCGATTTGTTTACCGAAAACACCATCAAATTTTTGTTAACAAAAATGAAAACCCACAAGCACAAATTGATTTGAAACACACAAATTCACAAAAACGTTTTCCTTCTTCCAGTACAGGAAAAACCCAACTCTTTTCTTTTTGGGTACAATTTATTTTAATGCAGAGAAGGAATTTTAACTTACATTCTATTTTTATTTTTGCAGATCAAAACCCAAAACCCCATCTACATTTTTTTCTAGGTTTAGCTAAAACCACACAAAGAAAACTTAAGAGAATATATAATCCATCAATTTCCTTTTCAAATTTCATCTCCAAGAAATTAAATCAAAAGTTGTCCACAAATTCCTTTGATTGCCATTAAAACAGAATGTGTATTTCTTCATTTTTTTACAAATAATGCAGCAGAAGGGAGAAGATATTCATGCCTGAAGTAAACCCAAAATCAGCAACCTCTTACTCTTCCAGCTCCAACAAGTTGAATCCTTCCTTCCTCCAAAACTCACGCAGGTATCCCAAAAGGGAAGAATGAAAATAGACAAGGAGAAATAAAAGAAAAAGAATATAATGAAAGAAACTATAGTTGGGCAACATATTCGAGAATTTTGGGCTTCCCAATGTTGGCACATGCATTAATGCATGCCACATACTTGTGCTATGTAAAGGTGTTTCGCTTTACGAAACCCACAAATTTTAAGTATTAAAATTTATATATATATATATATATATATATATATAATATAACTTTTGACTTACATGCCAAATCCTTCTAGAATATACATTACTAATTTTACAAATTAATATTGCATTTTTTTAATTTTTATTTTTATTTTATTTAAGTTGTTATCCAACTTAATGGTTAAGTTAAAATTAATCATCATAATACAAGTCCACATATTACCAACAATATATTATAATAATAATTATTTGAATTTCCACGTTCCATACGAAACATTCCAATAAACAAAAATCACCAAGTCCGTAAATAATAATTCAAATATTCTCATAAAGTTGGCTTGACATAGCATCGTCAAATAAAACAGAGGCAGTTATTATTACAGTCATTGTAAAAGTCGAACAAAACAAAAGATGACTAAACCAATTAAAATAAAGTAACCGAAATACAAATAACCGAAAGATTTGTTATCGTTTATGAACCGTTTTACCTACGATCAAGGCCTAATCACGTTTAGGAAGGATCATCAAGGTGGGTGTGGGGTTACCCGTTCAGCAGTGTCATGCCCCACAAGTAGAAGCTGTGGGTCATGACACGATGAACCAAATGAATTCTTACACACAATGATGATCTCGTCTAATCTTGATTAGACATAACCGTAGTTAATTTAACTTACTAGAAATTTGGGATGTTACACTTCTCGACTCAATGTCCTTACTTGACTCACAATGAGCCCTATCTCGACTCAACATGAACTCCATACCACTAATGTCGAGCTTCATCTAAGCTTTCTTAGATCCATATGACTTGGTTTGGCTCATCAAATGAGATTTAATCAAGGCTTAGCTCATGTGAATGATCCTTTTCCATTCTTTGTATGTTTTTTTGAATGCATGGTTTCCCCAAGCTCGAGCCAAGCTATTCTCCTACCTATTTGTCTCACGAGCTCAATCCCAATCTCACTCATCTCTCTTGCAGATTTTACAACTCGATCTAACCAAGTAGCTCATTCATTCACCCGAGCTTCTCAAGTTTTCCTCTGCCGAGTCCATGCACGAGTCAAACCCAAACTCCTCATGTTACAGCATGATGAGCCTCCATTACAACTTGATTCACTTCCAACACACTCCCCCAATGTAACCAACTAGCTCACCGAGCTTCTCCTTGAATAGCTCGGTGAGCTCCATTGGCTTCGGTGGCCCTTTGAGGCCTAGAATGCAATTATTAACCTTTAGGGTCCCTTTTTTAGTATTTTTTTGAATTTTCGCATGTCAAATGCTTGATGGGGCAGAGTATGGGGAATTTTTAGACTCGACATAATTTTACCCATTATTTCTCGTTCGCCTTGTGTGGGCGGGGTTGGCCAATTTTTCTTGCGGAAAAAAATTATCAATGTATATCCAAATAACACAAAATTATCTTATGTAGTTTTCAAATATCCATGGAATTTTTGACAATGACATATCTCGAATATATTTTCCTTCTTTGTAGTGTGTTTATTTTTGAGTCTGCATGAACCTAGATAGCATACTTACTTCGCACATTATATTAGGTTTTGTTATTATCAAATACATTAAGCTTCCTAATAATCTCTTTTATAGTATTAGATTCACATTATTTTTTAATCATCCTTTCTTAGCTTCGAACCTATTTCTAGTGGTGTTGATACTAGTTTGTTATTCATTTTTTTAGTCTCTTAAAATTTTCATTTGCATAATTAACTTGAGATATAATAATACCATCATCTTTCTATTTAACGTCACCCCTAAGAGATTAATTCAATGGAAATGTGTCATCTCAAACACTTTCTTCATTGATACTTTGAACCATTCTATAGATATATTTTTATTTCCAATTAAAATCAAATTATCCACATATGAGACAATAATTAAAATTTCACCTTGATTATTTGACTTGATGTAGAGAGTTTGCATGTTTCTACTCTTACCAAATCCATTTCTCATCGAATATGATTTTATGTAGCTATACCATTCCCTTTATGCTTGTTTGATCCCATAAAGTTCCTTTTTCAACTTATACACCTTATTCTTGTTACAAAATCTCATCATTAAGTGTTTGTTCCATGCATAATAACCATTCTATAGATATATTTATATTTCCAATTAAAATCAAATTATCCACATATGAGACAATAATTAAAATTTCACCTTGATTATTTGACTTGATGTAGAGATTTTGTATGTTTCTACTATTACCAAATCTAGTTCTCATCAAATATGATTTTATGTAGCTATACCATTCCCTTTATGCTTGTTTGATCCCATAAAGTTACTTTTTCAACTTTTACACCTTATTCTTGTTACCTGAAATCTCATCACTAAGTGTTTGTTCTACGCATAAGCTTATTATTCTAGGAATCCATTTAGAAATGCTGATTTAACATCCATTTGATGTACATTCTATTTATATCAAGATATTTTATTTCTAAGATAGTTTTCATAGCTTCCATCCTTACTATTAGTGCAAAATCACAGCACCCCTTAATGGCCTGTATGAAGTGGGGCATCCGGTGTGATTGCACAACATGGGACCATCTCTCAAGTTGTGGGACATTGCAAAACTTGAGATGGACCTCCGGAGAAAGCGGTTCTTGCTTCCTAATCTACTCCGCCACAAGCTACTCCAAGTGGAATCTAACTAACCTAATCTAATTGTTCCAAGGGGATAGGGAGAAAGAGAGAGAGGGTGAAAGATCCTACACTAAGTGGTGATACACCAGAAAAGGAATTGGATGATCACATACCCGACTACCTAAAGTAGAGAGAGGTGAGCAGAGGAGAGGGTGGACAGAATGCACCATGGTCCAGAGATATATTTCACATAGAAAACCACTTCAAGACCCATTAAACATAGCTCCCAGACTGTAATAAACATCGAATATGTGCAAACGATACCATGCAATGACAAGAGGTAAGAAGAGACAACAAAATAAGCCAAGGATGGACAGATGCATCACGAAACAGATTCTATTGCTCCAAAATGTTACACGATACATCATCAGTGGGAAAGAGGCAAGAAACGCCATTACAGAGCCATGAGAGGAGGCTTAGACTCTGCATTCTACCCTAAGGAAGAAAGAGAGGGGAGCAGGAGAGAAAACAATGACCAACCCTTCTAATATGCCCCTCCTTTATAATATATAGGAAGAATAAGAGAGAGACGAGGAAAATTTTGAATCTGCTTAACCACATTTGTAACGCATTAAATCCTATGTGTAAGGTGCCACGTGTCTTAACAACGCTCCTTCAAACATAAAATCTGAGCAGATTTTGAAATGAGCGTGGGCCTTCCATGTGTCCCGAGTCCAAAAAGGGACAGATTCGGGGTTGAATAGTCAAAGTAGAAGTAGGCCAAAGCGGAAGGAGCCAGTGTGAAGGAAGCGCTCTTTCAAAAGTAAAATTTGGGGTGGGTTTCCAAACGAGTGCCAACCCGCCACGTGTCCCAGAGTCTGAAGAGGTGCAGTTAGCAATTGGAAAGTCCAAAAGTTGTTAGAACATAATGATTAAGTGGTCTGGCCAACCCTTAATGTATATGGGTCCATCACTAATATATAGGTTAATATTTAATAATATGAAATATTTATATTTCTATTATTAAATATGCTAACCTAGGTATATACTTTAGGTTAAATATTTAATATCATGAAATGATTATATTTCTAATATTAAATATTATAAACCTAGGTGTATGTGTCAACCATTTTAGGTTAAAAAGGTGGGTCAAGAGACATACCCGATCACCTTATATAAAAAGGACTTTAGGTCCTCATTTGATATATTCAGGAAATATATCAAAGGTGTGCAAATCAAGTGATTTGGTTTTACCCTTGGTAAATAGGGTTTCAAAGGAGGAGGTGATCTTACTAGATGTAAAATAAGTTCTCTGAAGTAAAAGGTTATTTTCAAAGTGTTTTTACCCTATTGGGGTTTTCCACTATAAATATTGTGTCACCTGTGTTATTTATTTCCTGTAAGTATTTCTTTATTTACTTATGTTATGATGTAATCTTTATTTAAATATTTATTGTAACATTATGTAATATGTAAGTTGATTAAATCCGTATTTATTAGAATCCTAAAATTCTAACAAAAGAAATCGGAGGCCTCCATGTGTTTCGAATGCGTGACTTCAAGGTAAAATCTAGGGGCTGTTTTTAAATGAGTGCCAAGCCGCCACATGTCTAGGGTCAGACTTTTGGTTTCGCTTTTGGACTCGGGAAAATACAAAGGGACACCGTGGAGCCTACGAAAGCCACCACGTGTCAATCCGACACAATTTCAGAGCACAAGGTAGAAGTGAATCTCCAAGAAGCACGAGGTTGCCACGTGGACCTGGTATGGATAGACTTTTTAAATATTGTGCACCCACGACCCAAATATTCAAATGGCCATATCTTTTGACTGGAAACTCATATTTGGGTGGGAGAAGACTTTTTGGAAATGTCTCAACACCCTCTATGCCATGGAAACATAAAATATTATCTTTAGCAGGCTCTGGTGGGTGAAAAATAAGAAAACATCTCCCAGGCCATTAATACAGAATTCTGTTGCTCCAACAACCAGATCGGATTTGATCTGATCCGTCATTCTTCCTCCTTCAACACACCAAAAAAGTAATCAAGGCTAACTTGAAAGATTGTGGGGCAGATCTAGAGTGGGCACTAAGGGGCCAGTGGGTTGAGATTAGTCATTTTGGGCCCGCTCTCCTCTTTGACCTCTATTGACCATTGGCTACGTGGAGGGATTGTACAAGTTTTAATCTCCGCCCCGTGACTCCCATCTTGGAATTGCATCGTTTGGACACTTGGCACCTTCTGTTGAGTTGAATACTTTTCAACGGCTGGTGTAACTTTTGGGGCTCTGACGCATGGAGGCTTGGCGCTCATTTGAGTCTGCCCTTTTGGGCTTAACCTTTGGAGGTGCGTCATTTGGACACTTGGTAGCTTCCGTTGTCTCCTCCATACTTAGCCAATTTTAGGGCTCATTCTGAATCATTTACAGAGCCCAAAAACTTTGAACCTTCGTCATTTCTTTTCCTTTGAGCTTCTAGTTTCTTCCTTTTGTTTACTCTTTCCCTGACCCTATTACTCCATTGTAGAGCCTACACCAGAACTTATCTCATTGGATTTGAAGCACAAGCACGAACGACGGAACTATTTTCTTGATTTTATTATTGCACAAGGTCATTTGATCTTTCACATGCCCTTCCACTCCATTGTAGAGTCCCTCTATTGCCTGATTGTAGGATTTGAATGTGATTTCTCTGGTTTCTTCTGTGCAGGGTCGTGGCTGATCCAATTTTACCCGGGCAAAATTGGGATAACACTTACTACAGTGTAATTGTTTCTTTATAATCTCACCCATGTTGTTAGTTGTACACTTTGACAACTAGCTTTAACTCATGTCTCTCAATACTTCCTTTTAAAATGCTCTTGGTTTTATAAACCCGATTGAAACCAATGTCCTCTTTTCTTACTAAAATGTTTAATAGTTCACATATCTTATTCTTCTCAATTTCTTACATTTTCCTCCTCCATGAATTCAAAACATTTTTGGCATTAATTACTTCTTCAAAGTGAATAGGATCAGTTTGGTAAATAAATCAAATTTAATAGTACCATTCTCATCATCTTTGTACCTTTATTTCTCATATATTTCTCATCTTTCTTCCCATTTTTATTATTTTATTATACCCATGAGCATACAACATACACCCAAAAAAATTAAGTGTTTAGCACTATGAGTTTTGTTTCTCCATGCCTCTTGAGAAATCACATCATGAACACTTTTATGGGAATTCTATTCATAAAATAAATTTGTGTTGCATAGAGGAGGGTTTTAATGGGATCACACAAATCCAAATGAATTAGCACAAGTAAAGGTTTTTTCTTTACATGATTTACCTCGGGGAAAATCATTTTTGTGTTAATTCCCCAATATACACCCTCACAAACATTATTAGGTCAAGTTCAATTAGAGGATTCAATCCTCTTACCATATTTTTTGTAAAGAAGATTTAGGAAACTAAACTCAAATTACCATATTTTAGATGTCATAGACTATATTGGTCCACTAAAACTATTTTAAATGTTCCAGATAACTCATTTTGCATTCTTAATGGAAATATATTTTTCTTCATCATTAAGATATCATATTTCAGCATTTCTTTTCTTATCTATGTTGCAAGTGATAAAACAAAATTCCCCATTTTCACTCCTATCATTAGATGCCTCCTTTCCTTTAAAATATTGTAAGTTTCTATTTATATGCATTTCTTTTCCCCACATTCACTTGCATAATGTCCTTATTTTTTACAATAATTACATTTGAAATTGGATTTTTCATACCTTTGTGAAGAACCTCCTCCATATGGGGACATGTTCATATTTCCAAAGGGCATGTTCCACTTCCATATCAATCTCCACAAGTATAAATCTTCTCTCGTTGTCGAGGTATTCGATGGTGCAAATCTAGGGACTATTTACATCCCTTCCACTCTATTTCACTCTAGAATTTTGGATGATGTTCTCAAATCCTATTTCAACATATCACATAAAATCTTTAAAAAAGTCCTCTTTCCTTAGTCTTCTTCTTAATCATCGTTTAAATTATGTTTTTATATTCTCAATTATTCTTTTTGAATTCCACTTCGCTTGGCTTTGTATTTCTCTTCTCATTTGTTAATTGGCACTGGCCAATATAATGTGAACATTTATATATTCTAGTTAAAAAATTGATAATGATGGTTTATTAATATTTTATCTTGAATACATTAGATTTTTTTAATGGAAAACCAATGATTTTATATCTAAATATTGGCATCTCTATGACATAGAGTACAATAAAGTTGATTTTATTTAATGTGAAAGTGCATATGTAAATAGAAGACAAGTAATAATTTTTAGGGGAATCCAATCCATCAAAATTTTCTAGATATCCACCTTGTCTCTATTTTTGTGACTCTCTGTATCGCTGTTTAACTAAATTTATACCTTGTTTTTTTATTGATAAATTTTGGATTTTAAAGGAATCAAAAAACCTAATACAACCACCATAAGTGCTATGTACCTTGGGATATGATAATATACCTCTACCAAGTAGGATATTAGTTATATGTATGGGTTCACATGGGATATGATAATATAATGTATATGGGTTGATGGAGATGCCGACATGTGGCACACATCCCCTTAGTTATATGGGCTCACATAGGAATTAATTATATTGGGTAATGGGTCGACCTACATTGGGATTAGGTGTTACCCATCCTATTTAAAGGATGTGAAAATCATTATGAGAGGGTGATGGAGGTATGTATGAGTTGATTCTTCTACTTGGTAGAGGTATATTGGAGGTGTCCCCCTTTAAGTGGATTCCCATCTTGGGAGATTGTGGAGTTACTCCTTCCTTAAGGAGCATTGTATGGTGTCGCCCTACCTTAAGGGTATTATTCTGCATATTTGGGCATCTTGTCCCACCCATATCTCTTTTGTTGTGTTATCTTCTGTAATTTATTGATTTATTATATGCAAGGTTCTTATCAAGTGGTATCAGAGCAGTGATCCGGGCAATTTGTGGGATGAAACCCTAATGTTGGTGATTCATCTATATCTGGAGATTGACTTGGAATTTTTCAAATATTTTTGGGGAGTGGATACATAGTTCAAGTGATCTTGCCTCCAAATTTCATATTTTTTGGAGCTTTTTTGCAAAAGTTGTGTCCGTTTTAGAGTGGAAACCCTAATTCTAAGGTTTCGTCTATATCTTCTAAATAATGATGAATTAGGAAATAATTTTTTGGGTTATTGTTAATATATTAAATGGTGATACCACTGAAATTTTAGAATTGGTGGATCTATTTTGTGAGTTATTTCAGTTTTATTGTTTTTCACTATTTTGCTCCATAGGCCGCAATTTGAGGAATTTTCTAAATTTCTTACATTTTAGAAATCTCTCAAAATTTTAGCAGGGGTTACTTCTTTGTGGTTTCAGATTTGAGGCTGAATGATTGACGAAATCATCAGGTAAAATATTGGTCAAAGGAGTAAGTTTGTGAAACCCTAATTTTTATGCATCATGGATATACCAATTTTCTATGGTAATGGGGAAATTGATGCAAAAAAATGGTGGATACATTTTAAACAAATGTATTTTGAAGAATGTTTAGTATGGGTTATTTTTTATCTTCATCTTGGTGGGAAAGTGTGACATTGGTATTCTTATTTGGATATAGATCTATTGGATTGGGATTGGGAGGAAATGGAGGATATTTTCTTAGCTAGATGGGAAACAAAAAAGAAACACAATTTTGTTAAAGAAGAAGAAGAACAAGAAGAATAAGAAGAAGAAGAAGAAGCAGCATCGAAGAAGAAGAAGAACAAGAAGAACAAGAAGAAGAAAATGTTGATGATGAAGAAGAAGAAAATGTTGATGATGAAGCTGCTACACAGGATAGTGCATCTCCAAGGAAGGAAGCTTCAATATTTCAGTTTGAAGGGTGCATTCAAAGAAAAAAGGTAATTGTTTCCATAAACCCTAGCAACAAATATAACTTCATCAATATGGATGTAGCTCACAATCTACATGTGCAAACAAAGCATATCAAGGAATCTCAAATGGATGGTAAGCATATTCAAGTTTTTGAAGATTTAAAGCTTTCTATGGATAAATATGTTTTACATTCAGATTTTTATGCTTTAGATATGGATGGTATGGATATTGTTCTCGAATATCCTTGGTTAGAGACATTGGGAACAATTAATATTAATGTGCAAAATAAATTCATGAAATTATGGTACAAGAGCAAGAAAATTACATTGCAAGATATCACACTTAGCAAGGAAAAAAATAATGTAAAATTGGATCATGAAGATGAATTTGAAGATGGTGAAGAAGGGAATAAGGATGAATCAGAAGGAGAGGATGAAGAACATGATGAAAAAGTAAAAAATAGTTTCTCTACTAAAGAGAAAAAAGAAATAGCAAACAAGTTGGAAGAGGAAAAGAAAGTGGAGGAAAATATTGATAAGGTTGAGCATACTAAGGTTGCACCATATAGACACCCACATCATCATGAGAGGAAAAAATCATGGAGACATGCGAGGACACACAAGGGCAGCAATCTATATGGATATACAGGGAATTGGAGGAGTAATAATTTTGGCTATACATGGAATCAATGGAACAATAATTATATGACATGGAATCACATGAATAATAATTATGGATATGCATGGATGCCAAGGAGGAACACATATGGACTAGGATGGAATCAGATGAGCACAATGGAATATGGAATCATGTTTGGAGCAGCATCACCCACTAGGATTTCATATGGGTGGTTAGATGATCGAGCATGGCGACAAGTGTGCAATAATTTAAAGCAAACTCATTATATGGCTTCTTCTTATGTTTTGGGGATGAAACATGTCAAAGAGGGAGGTAATGTTATGTACCTTGGGATATGATAATATAATGTATATGGGTTGATGGAGATGCCAACATGTGGCACACATCCCTTAGTTAGTTATATGGGCTCACATAGGAATTAATTATATTGGGTAATGGGTTATCCTACATTGGGATTAGGTGTTACCCATCCTATTTAAAGGATGTGAGTATCATTATGGGGTCGGGGAGGTATGAGTTGATTCTTCTACTTATTAGAGGTATATTGGAGGTATCCCCCTCGAAGTGGATTCCCATCTTGGGAGATTGTGGAGTTACTCCTTCCTTAAGGAGCATTGTATGGTGTTGCCCTACCTTAAGGGTATTATTCTGCATATATTGATTATTTGGGCATCTTGGCCCCCCATATCTCTTGTGTTTTATTATCTTCTGCAATTTATTGATTTATTATATGCAAGGATCTTATCAATAAGATATGAAAATTCAAATCACATACATCTAAACCAAAACTAAACATCAAGATGAGTCAAAAAAACTTAACTCTTGCCATCCTCATCATTTCCAAGTCAAACCAATGCAAAAGACACTAACCCCGAATGAGATCTCATGTTTATTTTCAGGGGTACTACTTCCCTAATCCTAAATATTTGTTTCTTTTTACACACCGTTTTCCAATCACTTTCCATAATCGAGTTTGTATTTTTAGGAAAAATCAAGAGCAACTTCCAAATTTAAGGAAGTATGTTATCTTCCATAACCTCTTGAGAATGAGGGGGTAATTGTTATCACAAAATCACATCACCCCCTCCCCCATGAATGGTTAGCTTGTTAATGGGGCATTTGGTGTGACCGTGTAACATGGGTACCATCTCTCAAGTTGTGGGACTTGCGGGCTTGAGATGGACCTCTGGAGAAGGTCGGATTCCTCTTCCTAATCCTAATGCTAAACTACCCCTAATGCAATAAAACAAACTAACTAAACCTATTCTAACACTTCCAAGGAGACAGGGATAAAGAAAATACATGAAATGAGGAAATCCTACACTAGAATGGTGATAGCACCAAGAGAAGGGGTGTGTTAGAAAGATTCCCAACCCTACAAAATAGAAAAGAATGCACTTGGAGAGGGTGGTCATGCACCACAGACCAAATTGCACACATTATACCATTCCCAAATAGACACAACAACACCAAAACCCTGCAATGGAAACATTAGTTTACATAGAACACCTGATAGTAATGAGAGGCAAGATGAAAACAACAAACCATGAGAGGCTAGAAATATTAACACAGACATAGTTTTATTGCTCCATATGAATTTACACATTACATTACAATAAGGAGAGGCAAGAGTGTCATTACCATTTTTTTAATGGGGGAAAAAATGACTAAATTTTTTTAATGTTGCAACCCCATTATAATTTATAGAGGAAATTAACAAGAGAGAGGATAAATTTTTTAGATTCCAAGGTGTATGTGGCCCCTTCCTACTTGCATCATCTTTTGGAGTCCTTTGGAGATTGCATATGCCTCTGTACTTTTCTCCCATGCTGAAAAACCGAAGCCCATATCTTCATTAATGATCCCCTCCTACCCATTCATTGTTTATGGTTCTACAATTTCAAAGGTCTAAAACCTCATAAATTCCATTTTTAATGACTTCAAGCTATAGACCTTCTCTCCACGATTTCAATGACTTTTTGTGAAAATTGGATACCCGGTGTTCAAGATATGGCATTTTTTAGTTTTGGGGGTTTTGGGAATTCATGGCTTTGCATGCATTACCTTGGGGTGAGAAACTCATCAAGATGCTTGGTTAGATAGGAATCAAGCTCTTCATATTCATGGTGGTCACAACCCTTACCCTATGTTGAGTATTGAACAACATGTGCTTGGCGACCTAGATTCCACTTTGCCAACACTTTGTTTCATCTCCCCAAAACCACCACTTCATCCTATTGTCACCTTGGTGGGCTCCGAAATACCCCATCCAAGTACCTGAACCACCTCTAAAATCACTTTCCCACTCCATATATTTGGTGGGATCTTACATTGATCCACGCAGCTACCCAACACTTACCTCGGCCATCTCAAGAATTACCCCACATTACATGCCCCGACACCTTGCCACCTACCCACACGACCGAGTTGACTTGTCCATTTTAGGCATCTTACTTTTGGAGATTCGGACCATTTCTGCCCGATTTTCTATTACTATTCATCAGCTCGGCCCGATGTTTTTCTCAAAATGCCGAAGTCCAAAATCCAAATTTTAGAGTTTCAAACTTCGAGAGTTTAGCTTGTTGATTTCACAAAATTTTCCTTACATTCTCTCAAGTCGTAAACTCTCAAAGTCTAAAAATATTTGGGCTCCAAAATGCCTTGTTGGATCCTTCTCTCATTTATGCCTAGCCCACACTTTGGGAAATTATTTGTGTTGCATTGTTTACATTGAACCCCGAAACATTTCCGTCACGCTTCATTCCATGGTTTGTGCCAAGTTACATTGATCTGTTGGCTCAAATTCCCTTCAAAATCCCTTTGGGTCATGTTGGATCAACTCCCCTCCCTTCACCGAGCCCATGAGATTTCCACCATCACCAAACTCCACCACCTCGTCGAGTCTAAAATCGACTCACCTTGCATCAATTCCTTCACCGACCGAACACATCTTTAGCTCGATCTTCCAATGAGATCAACATCCATAACACATTTTCACCTACCTTCCATGTGGTCTATACCACATTGGACGTTTCACCCATCTCCATGCCTTGGCATTCACCCATCCACCGACCACATTGATTAGTCGACTTTGGAATCTCACCAATCAGATTTTCATATATTTCATCATCGGACCCATGACACTATTCATTGTTTGATCCAGCTTGGTAGTTCTAAAATGTGAGACCTCCAAAGTTTGAAATTTCAAACTTGAGTCAAAAGCTCCAACTTGGCCCCGCTTGATTACTATTCATCGAGCTTGGCAAAATTTCTTATTCTTTGAAGTCCTTAAGTCCAAAATTTTGTACTTTGGGCTTTGGGATTGAAATCTATTCCTGCATGTAATGAGCCCCTAACCTCTGAAATCATTTCCTCCGAAACTCCAAAGAGCACATTTTCGATGTACCTTCATACATAGTCATTGCTCGTATTGCATTTCACAAGCTCTCCACTGCATTGGTGAGTTGGCCCTTTTCCAACTAACCCTGAACTTCCCACGAGTTCTGCAATGAGCTCACTTTGCCACAACTTGGATTTCATTTTGAGCTCGATCTTCATGAGGTCTCACTCACCATTTCCCCAGGCTTGTTGGTTTCAACTCTGTTCATTCCTTAGAAATTATGTGGGGAGATATATCTTTCTCTACGACTCATCCTATTTCTTCTAAGCATAGTCCATCTATTTCCTTCCTAGCTCATCTCACAAGCCCCCTCAAACTGAACTAATTTCCTCAACATTTTCCTAAGGCCTCAACCTTTTTTTCTTGGCCTTGTTGCCTCAAGCTCCTACATTCTCGTGTCGTTCTTCCTTGTAGAGCTAATGTCTTGAAATATCAATCTCCTCCCTTTTTCCATGGTGGACTCACTAGAACGATAGCCCACAAATGTTACACACTCACTTATATGAGTTGAGCCCTTCGTGCCTCCTCATTTCCCCTTGGATTATTCTTAATCCTCCTGGTAAATCCTTCCACCCCATTTCCTTTGAGCCCTACATGTTAGTAACTCAGCTTGCCGAGTAACTTGCCAAGCTATTTGGCTAGCCTGCTACATTATTCCACCCACGAGTTCATTTTCTCATCGAGCCACTTAGGTTCCATATTGCCTCATTCCCGAGCTTAACTTGAGCTCCTCACCAACTTGGTTCCCCGACGTTATCTTTTCCACGCGTCACAAATTGGTTGACTTGGCCCCCTTACAAGATTTACATGGCCAAGCTTCCGAGATCAACCCCAACTAACTCACCCAAAATTTAGCTCACCCAATCAATTCACTTTCCCCGTTCTATTGACCCACTCAATTTCATTGAGTAGCTCGGTGAGCCATTTTTGGCATATTCACCCCTTAAGCCTTTCGGGAAAGTTTTATCATTTTTTTGCGTTTTATGGATTTTTTTGAATTTCTAGAGGGTTGAGGGTTAAGGGGACCTATTAAAATGCCCTAAAACTAAATTTTTCAATCTCGACCATTTTCGCTATTTTGGGACAAATGTGGGCCCACGGGGCCCTTCTCATCTTAAAAGCAAATTGAGTGCTAACAAAACTCGGAAGAGGAAAAATTCCTCAATTGATTTCCAACTCCCGAATCTTTCTGAATGCTTTGAAACATTCCATTTTTCCTGTAAATCAATATTTTCTTATGTGGCCCCTATTTCAATGCCCGGTCTATTACTCCTTATTTTCCATTTTTCCCAGGGGAAAAATTGATAATAATAACCCTTCCTAAAACTCTATCCCCTTTTCTTCTAAACTATGATCTAAATCTTTCGGCCATTTTTTCTCATATTCATCTTCAAATATTTAAAAATCACTTAATTATTCTACATTAATAAAAATATGCTCATGAAATGATTCTTTCCACCATGATTCCACTTTAGGTTGTTTAGAAAAACTGAAATTCATAGGCAAATGTCCAATTTCATGACATCTATGATAATGAAAGGATATACCATATTAGTTAATGTTTTAGACCTATATTTTATCCTTCACTTGTAGGTTAATAGTAGTACCTAAATCAGCAAAGGTATCAATTCTTATCATAATTTTAGCATAAGAAGGATGATATAACGTCAAATTATTTGGGTCTACTAAGAAGAAATCTATAAGAGAATTCCCAAAAATAGAAAAATCTAGAAGTATTCGAGAATTTAAATGGAAAATAAGGGAATCTCCCCCAAATACGACTAGTTATAAAAGAAACAATGGAAGGATTAAAATTTTCATACAAGAGTTTAATCAAGAGAAAATGATTTCCCCAAAGCCAATTTTGTCTCTGTCATAGCTCAAAATGATCCTCAATAACATCAAGAATCACCATTAAAATGCATTTAGCGCAAGGAACATTCTACATGCCGCTTTACATACTGAGACTCCACCTCTAACAGATCTATTGGTTGAGTTTGGCTAGAGGAGGAAAAAAACCATTGAACCTATAAATAAGAGTATGATTATACATATGTTCTTCCTACTTTAAAACCTTCTCTAGAGCAAACCCGGAAAAATCAACCGAAGAAATAATTTTTGTTGCATTTAATGACTTCTCATGCTTTAAGACCACCATAGAAAATGATAATTTTACAGAATCACCCACACCTCTATCAACTAAAACACTTGATCCATCCACGTATTCCAATGTGCTCATTTTGCAATTCTCTATCCACACCAGGTAGCCTTGTAACCAAAAATAGGGGTATCACTCCCCACATGCCTTATACCACCAATGAGATCCATAGAACCATGTATCAAATCACTATAACTATGAGGAACCAAACCTATAGCTAAAGGGTTACCAAAAGAGGCTCCATTCAAACCCTCGACCTGGAACTTGAAATAAGGGTCACACTCCCTAAGATGGTCCTTTTGCCACCATCAATTCATTGAGGACACTTGAGACTAGGATAAAAGAAAAGATCATCTTCTAAAAATCTAAGAGCATACTCCTCCTTCACCATCGCAAAATCCATGCACCTACCCATCACTATGGTTTTGAGATGATAGGTTTAGGGTATTGGAAACATGTTTATGGTTTTTCAAAACTATGGCGTATGTTTTCGGTTTAAAAAATCATCATTCAATTATTAAAATTTAACATTGATAAATAATATTAACACAAAATATAATCTACCTAATATAATGAATTGTTTAGACATACATTTAAATTATTTTTCCAAATAGAGTGGTAAATTTTTTAGCCTTAAACTATCAAAATGAGAAGGCATAAAGTGAGGGAATGTTAAAAAATGTCATTTATCCAATTGTTCCCCTCGGGAAAAATTAAACAAACATGAACTTGTGTGCTTGATTTAGTCGTGGGAGCTTGCATTTCAATTTTGGTTGAATATGATTGAGCAGTTGGATTTTCAAAGGTGGATCCTTTCGAAGGTAGGAAAAGCAATAAAAATCAAGAAAAGACTCAAGACCTGAAATTCTAAAGTCTGAAAGGGTTCATATTTCGGGGGTCAAACTTGGTTTTGGGGTCAATGGTGCCATAGATCGAAGTCTAAACTTTGAAGTCTAAATTTTAGACTTTGGCGGTTTATAGGTTCGAATGCGGAAGTTCGGTTCTTCATCGAGCAAATCGAAAAAAGCAACCAAATGCCCGAAATCCTAAAAGTCCAAAATATGAAAGGGTTTGGATTTTAGGGGTCAAACTTGGAGTCGGGGTCAACGCGACGAGATTTTCAAACTTTCAAAGGTCCCGATTTTGGACTTTCATTGGTCGAGTTTTGAGGTTCGGGGTTAGGAGTTTTGGAGGTCTTGGTGAGAATTAGCGAGATGAACAGGTGTCAAAGGTCCAAAAGGAACAAGTGCGAAACCCGAAGTCCGAATTTTGGACTTCGTGGTTTCAAAGTTTGGGGTTCAAATTTTGAGAGGTCTTGGTGAGAATTAGCAAATGAACAATGTCAAAGGTCTGAAACCTAAATTCTGAATTTTGGACTTCATGGTTTCAAAGGTTCGGGTTTGGAATTTCAAACTTTCAAGCAAAATTAGCAGATGAATAATAACCCAATCTCCGAAATGGAAAGGTCTAAATTTCCAAAAAAATGGATTTTGGAGGTTGCGGTCATTTTAGAGTTCAAAGGAACAAAGCCAACCACTCACATTTAATACAAAAGATGGCACCCCAATCTTCATATGGCCATAACTTTTGACTAAGATCTCGAATTTGCACAAGAAAGGAATTTTTGAACAAATATAGTCTACCATTTTCAGAGGATGTTCCAAGTTTCTCACCTACCACAATGATGAAGTATGGGCTTCCTTTCTTTCCTAGCAAGGAAAAGTACAAGGAGGTATGGGTTTTGTAGTGGCACCCATCATTGTTGCAAGATATTTTAATGCATTTTTGGGTGGTTGAAGCAAGATTTCGAGTTTCTTCCCTCTCTCCCTTCTCTCATTCTTCATATATATTGTAAGGAGGGTCATTGTTCTAATGTTGGATAATTTTTCTTTGCACCCTCCCTTCTTCTCTTGTCTATAAGTGAATTTTTGGAGTTCAAACCTCTCATTCAAGTTGTAATGTAATTTTGTGCCTCTTGGGCCATTGTAATGCACTGTATCAAATTTGTGGAGCAATAATAGAAGTTTGTGGATGAATTTCAACCCTCTCTTATGTTCATTTCTTTCATCTGATCTCTCATTGCAATCTTGGTTATCTGTGCATGGTTATTGTGTTGCATATTTGATGGTCTGTGTTTAATGGTGAATGAATTGGTGATAAGAAACTGATATGTGTTGGTGTTCATCCTCTTTAGTCTTGTTTCACATTCATTTCCATGCAAGGCAAGTTATTCAACATTCCTTTGGTGCATCACCTTTGTTAGTTTAGGTTTAATTTCTTGTAATCTTCTTAACCATGTCTCCTTAGCAAGTTAGAGTAGATTTTAGGGTGGATCCTCTACAATTTGGATGTGTGCATCAGAATAGAGGAATAGGAACCAACCTTCATCCGGAGAGCTTTCCCGATTGCAAATTCCCACACTTTGGGAAAAGTTCCATGTTATGCAATCACACTGACAATTTCAACCCATCAAGTTGCAAACATTCAGGGGTGTTGTGATTATGCCATAAAAATACCCTAAGAACTATAAGAAAGAAGATCCTTCAAACTATACAACTAAAAGGCCCATATGAATCCCATACAATTGAAAGGATATCAAAAATAATATAATAACAAATCATCTTATATCTTTCACAAATACCATTATTTCTTCTATTGATATTTTTGATTGGTTGTTTTCTAATCTAAAGGTTTCATGATATGGATATTTTTTATTGAATGTTGAAGTATTATAATGGATTTTGAATTAGATAGATTGTCGGGTTTTTGATTGAATGCCAAAGCATTAGAACAGTACTTACATAGATTGTTAGAATTTCTTCCCTTGTTTTACTATTGGAACTGTCCTTTATATTAATAAAAATAAAAGAGAGTTACATAGTAAGGGGTGACCGAAGAACTCACGGTCCCACAAAATGCCATGAGGGCACCAACAAAATAGAAAATACCATAAGGGCTACATCAAAACACCCGAGGTAACCAAAGAGCACAAAAGAAAAGAAACCACCACCATAGTCAAGCACTGGATCGCAACACCAGGGAGGAGGGGGAGGACCATCCTGAGGAGGGATGATCACTCCACTATTTGGTTCTCAAAAGAGGATCCACCTACCAACCGTCTTAATCAAGAAATTACATCTGAAGTGGCACCATAATACCCCATCCAGGGGGAGGAGATCCATCTATGGTATTCATGGTGGAAGAATAGAACCCCACCATGGAAATATGACAATGCCCTTCCCCCTTAGTGGTAAGATTAAGCCTAGCCCGAGAGGATAGGGCTGAAGGGTGGCCCCAAGGGGAGGTGGAATGATGACTGTGCACAGATCCTCGACATGGTCTGTAAGTGGCACCCATTGTGGTGCCAATTGCCTCTAGGTAGTAGAAAATGAGGATCTAGTGGGACCTGACTTATATTACATGGTGCACTCCCCAAGTGATCAAAAATCTCATGTGGATGAGAAAAATCCAAAGCAACCTTAGCAGCTTGAGCTTGAATCAGTATACACACATGGAGAGATAAAATAATCACGTTTTCATTAGTAGAAAAGTAAGTAACAAATTTATCATACTTGAAAATTAAAGCATTGTGAGCTTTACAAATATGAAACAAAATACGGGCATAAAACAAATTCCAAAACGTATCAATGTAACTAGGCCAAGGACTGAAATCACCAAATAAGGCCAAAAACCAAGGAAAGAATTTAGGGTGATAAGGCTGAAATAAAGAATGAATCCACTTCTAAATCATCTTGAGCACAGAGACAAGACCAGAAGAGGTGGTTGAATGACTCGAGATGATAAAAA
Source organism: Taxus wallichiana var. yunnanensis (assembly GCA_018340775.1). Taxonomy (NCBI): domain Eukaryota; kingdom Viridiplantae; phylum Streptophyta; class Pinopsida; order Cupressales; family Taxaceae; genus Taxus; species Taxus wallichiana. The sequence continues at coordinate 886,779,983 of CM031240.1, read as the reverse complement.
GGAAATTTAGGATTAGGGGTGCCAATATAACTAAGCCTTTCACCCACAAGAAAACCCTTGTAAATAAGACACAAGAGAAAATGGTTAACTTTAGTTTTCAGGTACAAGAAATTCGGTGAAGCCGGGTGGAATGCATAGAATGCAGCCCCCACCGAGCATTAAGCTTATCAATGGTAGGCGAGAGTGGGCTCAACAAGTGGTAAATGGTTCTAGTGTTGTATCGGAGGAAGTAAATTTCCAAATTCCACCGCCAATCATGCCACCACGCCTGTAGGAGGTTTAAGCCCCAATTTATGGAGCATAACATCCAACAAGAGATCTTAAATTTTGTAGATAGGTAGAAGTTCTAAATTGGAAAGATTAAATTTCATCTTGAATTTGGGCTAAGAAATCCAATCTTTGTGGTTCACTAAATCATGAATGGTATGAATTCCCTTGCAATAGAGGTGCATTTTTTTGATGCCCAGAGTTTCAACAAGTAGAAGATCATCTTCAGTGATGATAGGAGACCACCAAATATTCTGTGAATTAAAAGAGATCCCTGTGTGAAATCCATCACCAACCCAACACATCAAAGGCTTAACCAGCTCGAAGGCTTTCCATATAATTTTGGCAACAAAGGTACCTGTAATTTTGACAGGATCCAAAGTGATAATAATAGTATGCAACCCAATATTGTTCCAACACTTCTTGTCATAAGGGGCTCCAGATTCAATACAATGGTGCAACAAGATTTTCCATGCCTGATTGCCCGATAAACACCAGATCACCCATTTAGAGCATAAAGAAACACTATTTCGGTAGACATCAATGATCCCCATGCCACCTTGATCATGAGGAAGGTAGAAGATTTCCCAAACAACTCTTTGGAAACTAGCTCAATTAAAACTTTTACACCATAAAAATTCCCTGAGTGGCTTTGCAAGTCGGGCAAAAGAATTACGAGAAGGGCACCAACAGGGTAGAATAATAGACATGAGTAGTGGAAAAGATCTTAGTATAAAATTGGAATTTCCCAGCCAAATATAAAGGTTTGGAAGACCATTTAGTAACTTTACGTCAACCATCCTAATAACATATTGCCACAAAGTCATAAATTCATTTTCAAAGGCAAGGAATTCCCAAAAATTTGAATTTCTCACCTTCGCTAATCCATTTCCAAAGGTATGCCTTGAACCAATCTAGAATAGGTAAATGACTATACCGATAGTCCAATGTTTTATCCATTTGAATAATGGATCCGAAGCCAAACAAAGGTGTCAAAGCACTAAATGACCTTGGTAATGTTCTACTCGATTTAGTAATAGTCAAAAAGGAATCATCAATAAAATGGCCATTGATGAGTTACATCCCATGATACGGAAAGAAAATCCCCGAATGTGACCTTGGGTAGCTTGATGAGCAATTAAATAACCCAGCACATCGGTAGACAATGCACAAACAACGCCCCGAGTAAGAGGGTACCCTTGTGCAATAAAGTAGAAAAGGCTAATGGCAGTGGATTGGTGACCATTAATGGTGAGCTGGGAATAAGTATTAGAGAACAAATTACTAATGGCTGATTGAAATAATTCACCAAATCCAAGGGATTTGAGCATGACAAGGATGAAAGGCCACTCGATGTGATCATAAGCTTTCTCGAAATCAATTTTGAGGAAGAGATGCCTCTGCGAAGAAACTTGAGCCCATTATATGCCTTCCCAAACCAAAATAATATTCTCCAAGATGTAACGGCCTTTAAAAAAACCATTTTGTTCGGGCCGAATGATATTGGGCGAAGATCTGCAATGTGGAGGGATAGTGCCTTAGCAATAATTTTGTAAGAAACATTTAGCAAAGTGATCCGCCGCTAATTACTCATTTATTCCAAGTTATCTACTTTTGGAATGAACTTGATGTTACCCTAATTTATGAACCCCTCTAAGATATTGAGTTTAGAGAGCTTCATTATAAACTGAAGTAAATCAAGTCCCGCAAAAAAGAGCACGTCATCTTGTAGAACTCTCTTAGGAAACCATCAAGCCACGGAGACTTGTCGTCACTGCAAGACGAGCAAGGCTACATGAAGCTACTCTAAATTAAGAGGGGCATCAAAGTGAGCATGATCTCTAGGCAAAATTTTATCGGCACAACATCTTTACATTTATACAGGGCATTAGCTCACTCAACGGAATCCTCCTAAGTTGAAAAAACCATATAATAGTGTTTGAAAAAAGCATTAGTGATCTATGGGAGTTCTAGTAAGTCATTGGTGATAATCATATATAGCTTTGATTTTTTTGATGAGCATGCTTAGCCCGGAGGGATTTGAAAAATATTTTAGAGGATTTATCTCCCACCCTAAGCTAATGAAGTCTCGACTGGATCTGCGCACCATGGGCCAAGTGAGATTTAATAATTTTGAGCTTGTGTTGAATACTAGCAACTCCGAAATCAAGATGAGTGTCGAAAGGATTGTTCTCAAGAAGCAAATAAATGCTTTGGTATTCCTTATTCAAAGATGAATCAGCCCACCTACATACCCTAGCCATCTATTTACCGAACTAGCGGAGAGGAACCTAGTTATGTGATGAATCACCACCTCCCACCAAGAAATCATTTTGACAATAAAAAGGTGGACATGGCACCATGTTCCAAATTTTGGCAATGAGTGGGACCACTCCAAGATGACTCAACAGAGAAACATTAAGATAGAATTGATTTTGGGCACCTTGGGAGGCCCCCCTACCAAATAACCTTAAATGTGATCGGATGGTGGTCGATAGAAGAACATCTTTCCACACCTTGATAACGGAGGATCCTTGCATGTCAAAATTAAAAAGGGTTGTTGTGAAAGAAGTGCACGGTCGAGTCATTTTAAAACCTAATCATATCCTTCTCAAAGATTGATCTAAGTGAGCCAAGATTGGTCTTTAAATTGATGTAACCATCTAAGAAAAGGATCATAAAGCCCCCAATGGCTCTTAAAGTAATACTAAGTTGCATGCTGCTCGCCAATGCACCAGCAGGAAGGGCACCGGGTTTATCATCCGGGTTCTCTACCATATTAAATTTACCACACACCAGCCAATAAGTAAAGGGTAAGTTATCACCTAACCATTTCCATAAATTTTTCTTTTGACCATCATTAGGGGCATAAATATTAAGAATACCAAAATAAAGGTCATTAATACTCATAATCGCCCAAACCTCCCTATTATTTGGATCCTAGCCAAAGGTAGTGATTAATGTTGTAAATTTTGGTGTGATGAAAATTTTAGCACCATATGTGCCTTCAATATGATGCGTATGGAAATTCGTAAAATTTGGGGCAATGAAAGTTAGAGTATTATGAAGTAAAAACCATAAATATTGATTTCCTATAAACAAATAATATCTAAAATGCTAATTAACTGGTAAGCTAAATAGACAAAGAATTTTTGTGAGGGATTTTTCAAACCCTGAACATTCATGACATGAAATTCATGAAAAATTAGACATATCAAATTCCTCCTACCCGTCTAGAATTCCATCCTCGGAGCCAAGAATGGAAAAATTATTGGTAAGAAGAAGTTAGTCTAAATCAGAATGCTCAACATGAATGGAGTATTGCTTGGCCCCATTATTTTGTCAAACTCTATGTGAAACCTCCGAGAGTGGACTATGAGAGTATCACGAGAGGAGAGAGGTTGATGCAAAATTCCCATTATTTTCTAAATTGGGTAGAGTATCCTGGCTTTGTGATGGTTTGAAAGGGATGGAAACTAAAGGATGAGGTGGCTCCACTCTTGGCTCATCCTTAGATGGAAGAGGGGAAGAAGCGGGAGTTGAAACCTTAAGAGAAGGCTTCGCACTAGAGATCTTCTTAGCCCCTACTACACGGTCAACCATTGGCCGAAGGGTCAACTTTTGGCTTAGGGTCAATGGGTTACACTGGCGTAGGCTTGTAGTGAGCTAAAATTGTACAATCCTGAATGTAATGGTGTGGGTCTGACGATGGAAACACATGTTGGGAGGTTGAAATAAACAACCTTTTGAGAGATACATAGGGACCCAACCTAAATATCAAAATGGTCTTAAAAATTTGTCACAAGGTCTACTTTAACACACACCTGCTTGTTAGGATGAGCAAAAAAGAAATGTTCTTGTTCATGGAAAATCATCCTACTAATGGGCTTCACAATCTTTGATAGGAATGGCCATAGATGAATAAGAAGGCCAGAAATTTCAATCCATCTTGAGATTTTTAATAAAACTTGGTGGTGGGATTAAAATTTGGGGTCATTTGTGAGATCAAAAGTAAGGTATTGCCTAAGTACCAACACATCAACTAAAGAAAAAGGGCTTGAATTTGATAAGGATCATGAAAATAAAACAAATAAAACCCCTTGGTGAGGTTATGGACACTTGAAATCGGGATCTTTGTTAGACTCCTAATGATTTTTAATCTAGTTACGCACGTAGCATTCTAAGGGTATGCAGCCATAGAAATACGCAATAAGACAATGATTTTGATACCACTTGACCACATGATCTAAACATTCATTAAAAATAATAACATCTGGGGATACATATTTCATAACTATCCTAAAATTTTGGTACAAACTTCCTCGCATGCTTGGGAGCCATGTCCTCCCATTGCAAAAAAATGTTGCATTGGGAGGATCATTGGCCATTTATAAACTACGCACCGCCTTAACTGGCGGGGAAAAAACCGAGAAGATATTATGAAATGAATGAGAGGAAAACACTAGAAAAACTATGATGCACAATATTTGCAGTGAAGTATGGCAAGAGAAAGCATGAAAAAAAACCCTAGCAGAGTCGAGGACTACGCCCTTTCACTTTTCTTCCCTTGTTTTGGAGAAAACATATAGTGAAATTATAATATTGAGTAATCATAAAACTAAATCAATGAGCACCTTTAACTAAGAAGCTAAGTCTATTAAGTCTATTCTAAAATTCTATGAGGTTGCCTTAGGACAAGAGGTTAATTTTGATAAGAGTTCCATCTTCTTTTTTAATACTCCACTGGAAAGGCAAAAAAGAATCACTCATATTTTGGGTTGTAAAATTAGTTCTCTGCCCACAACATATCTGGGTCTTCCTCTTGGAACTAATAAAGTTTCCACAACAGTATGGAATGGTTTACTTGACAGGTTTTAGAAGAAAATGGCTAGATGGAAAGGGGCCATTCTCTCCAGTGCTAGAAAATGTCTCCTAATTAAAAGCACATTGCAGAATTTACCTATTTACATTATGTCTCTTTACAACATTCCTGCTGCATTTATGGACAAAATTGAAAGGATTCAAAAACAAATTTTGGTAGGGCACGAGAAGAAATATTCAGGTATCACTTGGTGGCATGGGATCAAGTATGTACACCTAAAAGAATAGGTGGGCTAGGCATTAAGGATATCAAAAAAATGAATATGGCTTTAATTACAAAAATGGGATGGAGAATGCTAACAGAGGAGCAACCTTGGATTGAATTAATTAAAGCCAAATACCTAGCTCAACAAAAATTGAATTCTTTCCTTTATGATGATCAACTACCTCAGGGTTCTATTTTCTGGAATAATTTGATCCAAACAAGGAATTTTATCAAACAAGGGTGTAAATGGAAAGTGGGAAATGGCAATGATATTTAGTTTTGGAGTGATAACTAGACCATTTTTAGTTTAAATGATAAATTTGGCTCTATCAAAGATATTTTAGTTCAAAATTATGGAACTAAAGTCAAAGACTACATTGAAATGGAGGGAAATAGAAAAAGATGGAAGCAACTTAATGTGGAGATGAATGAGCCAAATTCCATGATTTCCTCACTCCAAGAGCAGCTAGATATCATCCCACTGAATCAAATTAATGTCAAGGATGAGCTTGTTTGGAATAACTCATTTGATGGAGAATACACTTTGTCAAATCAGGATACAATTCCTTTTTTGAAAATATTCATTGTGATTTTAAATGGAGCAGAATTTGGTTGCCTGAACTAACTCCCAAAGTCAATTTATTCTTTTGGCTTGTTCTTAGAGGAAGAATTCTCACGAATGATAATTTAATCAAGAGAGGTTTTATCATGCCAAACATGTGTTGCATATGTAAAAAGGAGGCTGAGGACATCAAACACCTTCTGTTACATTGTGAGTTTGCTTCAAAGATCTGGAGTTTTGCTTTTTCAAGGTTCAATATTTGTTGGACATTGCCAAAGGAATTTTCTCAAACTTGGGAACAATGGGACCCCCCATACAATCATTGCATAGTTAGGAGATTATGGAAACTGACTTTGCCTCATATAATATGGAGAATTTGGAAAGTCAGGAATGATATAATATTCAGAAACAATAGGAAGATCTGTAAAACAAGCTTCAATAAGATTGGTAATGTAGTTAAAGACAATATTGAAAGATTTAAACCTCCCAAGAACAAGAAATATCCTAAAGATGAAGAGGTTATACTTTCAAATTGGAATATTGATATTGAAAATGTTTAGAAACAAATAACTCTAACCATTGACAGGTCTTCAATACACTGGATCCCCCTCCTAATTCTTGGTATAAACTCAATTTTGATGGAGCCTCTAAGGGAAACCTAGGTGTAGTTGCTAGTGGAGGAATTATATGGGATCACAAAGGTTGTTTAATTGTTGCTTATGCTGGCAGAATGGGGCATCAGACCAACCATTATGTTGAAGCTTTATCAGCTTTATGGGGTTTAAGACTTGCTAAAGAATGCAACATTTAGAACATTATTGTTGAAGGAGATTCCTTGAATGTAATAAATCATCTAATCAGATCCATCCTCCAAGATGGACAATTAAGGATTTCATCCAGGAGTCTATAAATATTTTTCATACCTTCAATAACCTTAAAATTGGCCACACCTATAGAGAGGGTAATAGTGTGGCGAGACACTCTGGCTAATTATGGAATTAGTAATAACTTCATCACTTGGAATTATGAGAAAAATACCCCTATTGAAGTACAAAACTCTATTACCAAAGATAAATATGATAGATCACATCTCACGTAGAATCACTAATGGGATTTCATGTGCTTTATTGGAAATGAAAGTTAGCACATGTGAGAGGAGTACATGTATTTATAATCATCAAAATTCACATGCTCGAAGGATCTACAGATGGATGGTTAAAAAGCGGTTCGGGAAGACACAAACAGCTTCTTCACGGGTTTCAAGCAAGTTACATGCAAAGGTAGGAAAATGGGGGGAGCTCCATGTCAAATAGAACCCAACTATGATCCCACATGGAAATAAAACATTGAGATGTGGAACTACCTATAGATTGGGGGGTCACGAATTTCATTAAGAGAATCCAAGGCCATGACCAAAACATCTCTGTGCATTTTTTTGTAGACTAGAAAGAGTAGAAGGTAAATTATGGTGGGAAAAACATGTTGATGACAGAGGAGCTTATTATAGAGGTCACGGGCCTCGCTTTGGATGGAATCATATTTTTTAGCAAGAGGGTGGATAAAAATGTAGAAGCTAAAAATTTTGTTGAAACAGGGGAGGAGCTTCAATTTGTAACAATGGGTATAAAGGTTAGTTCCATCCCGAACCCTTTGATGAAATTGCTAAGATGATGGTTCACTTTATTTCTCTCGAAGGTAGGTACATCACTATCCCCACAAAACATCTGATTTTTCTTAACCATTTTAGGAGAAATATTCTTTTTGCTTCTGCACTATCTTCTAAATTCAATGGAACATTCCATTCTTGATTTCCAAAACCACACCCAGGCCATTCCCCTCCATCAGGGTCTTATCTTCCTCCTTCATAGACATTATCTCACCCAATACCCGACATACCTGTTACCCTCGTCGTCCCAACCATTCCCATTCACCCCATTCCTATTGTCACCCTAATCACCATTTCCAGTCAAAGGAAAATCAAGACAAAAAACCCTTCCTTCTCCAAATTAAACCCCTCTTCCTCCAATGCAGAGTCCTCAGGAGCAGCAAGGATATTTAAATTGCCCATAATTTGTTGCACATCAGCACTGCAGAGACAAGACAACATTACTCAACATGAGAAGGAGAACCTTCTTCACAGGATGGAAATCTTGGAAAAAGAGGTGGAAAATCTCAAAAAATAAATGCATCAGCTAATTAAGCAAAAGGGTAAAAGAAAATTGAATGAGGATGTTGGTATTAGGGCATATCAGATAAATGAAATTTACAAGAAATTGAATTCCTGGACAATAGACTTGGGAACTCTAAGGAATGGCATGATCACAACATTGTAATTTTCAGGGCTATATGTGATTTTCTTGAACAACAGGTCAGAAGAATCACTATGCTTAGTGGAATCTCAACTAACATTTGGGGCACTGGAGATGAAAGGAACCAGATCATCTCACAACTAGATGTAAATGACGCTAGGAATGTCACTACTCGATGGTATTTACCTCACTTTAGAATATTAAATCAAGAATTTAAAGGGATTCAAAGAAATAATCTTCATCGAAACAGTTTAGTTGCGAAGCGGATGTTATTTTGTTGTTAGTTTGTTGTTTAACTATTGTTTTTTAGTAGTTTTATTCCTATTTTTCTCCTTCTTAGTAGTTCCTTTTTTGGCTACTATTTGGCTTATTGTAATATCTGGATTCTGATCCTTTTTGCTACTCACTCTTGTATATCTGGTTGTTGAGCCTTTTTTGTATCAGGGTATAGTCCCTTCAAAACTATTTTCCATTAATAAAAACTAAGAAGTTCAAGTACGGGGCATCCATGCTGTCAAAATTATCTAGGTATGAGTAAGGGACATCCATGGCATCAAAATCATCTAGGTTTTGATATTATCCTAAACTACTTCACTCCAAATATTGAGATATTATGGGCCTTTACATTCAGCAATAATTGATCCTGGTGAGATCTATATGATCAAAATAACTTCACCAATGGACCAAATAGTCATTGACAATATGGATGTTTTTAAGAGGCCTTGGTAACCTTTATTCACCAATGGGATTTTTAGACACCACCAATATGCTCTTCACTAACACTCTCCACCGAGGGGGACATATTCGTCTTCCCAAAGGTCATGGTCCACTTCCAAATCAATCTCCACAAGTATAAATCTATTCTCGTTATCGGGGTATTTAGTGGTGCATATCCAAGGATTATCTCTCCCCTTCCACTCTATTTGGCTCTGGAATTATAGATGATGTTCTCAAAACCTCTTTCAATATATCACATAGAATCTTGGAAAAACTTAAGGCCCCTTTCTCTTAGTCTTGTTCGTAATACATTGTTTCAATTATAACTTTCTCTCCTCAATCATTCTCTTTGAATTCCAATTATGCCTCTCTTCTTATTTATTCACTCAATTTATTTTTCTCTTTTCATTTTTAATTAGCAATGGCAAGTTTGATGTGAAATTTAATATAATATATTTCAAATTTTGGCTAATGATTATTGTTTTAATGATGGTTTATAAATATTTTATCTTGAATATATTGATTTTTTAAATGGAAAATCAATGATTTTATATGTACATATTGGCATCTCTAAAACATAGATTACCATGAAGTTGATTTTACTAGTTGCAAAAGTGTATATCTAAATCAAAGTTAAGTAATAATTATTAGGGGCATCCATTCATCAAAATCGTCCAAGGATTGACCTTTACTCTATCCAGTTAACTCTTTGTGTCACCTATTCAAATAAATTTTTACCTTATTTTATGATTTAACAAATCATCATTTAATTATTAAAAATTGGTACTGAAAAGTAATATTAACACAAAAATATTTTCTACCTAATTTAGTGAATCATTTATTAATAAATTTTTATATTAACAAAGAGAGTGGTAAATTTTAGAACCTTAAACTATCAAAATGAGAAGCCATAAAGTTAGGGAATTTTACAAAAGACATTGAGAAATATAAGAAAGAAGATCATTCAAACTACACAATTTCCTTATAACAAATATTATAAGAAAGAAGATAATTTTATTTTGAGATATCCTTGAAGCACATTAAATTCAAAGGATATCTCAAAATAATATAATATTGATGTTGTAAATTTCTTTCAAAAATAACATTGTTTCTTCTTTTGAGCTTACATAAATTTTCAGAATTTTTGTCTATGTTTTGGAAAAAACATATAGTAAAATTACAATATTGCGTAGGCATAAAAATTAAATCAGTCAACACCTTGAGCTAAGTAGTTACAATTAAGGGGTATCCACACCTTTATCAAAATCATCCATTTATAAGTAACATGTACATTGGTGTCATTAAAATCATATAGGATATGATCCACGAACTCAATTGTTTGACTATCCATGCCAGGCATCGAGGGCATTTGTATTTAGAAATAAATTATCCTTGATGGACTCTATGTGAACCAAACAACTTTACCAATGGACAAAAAGGTCGTTAATGAGATGCTTTAAGAGGCCTTAAATACATTTATTCAAACATAATTATCATATGTAACACCGAACTATATGACATTTAGTAACTTAATAAACTATATGGACATTCATTAAAGCATAATTAAAGTATAAATGTGAAAAAAATAAGAAATGAAAACTACATGTGTCAAACTATCTGGAAAATACGCATCCCATGGAATGGCATAATGATTGCTCTGAAATATTTAAAATTCACTATCTTAGAGTTTTTAGAGATATATTTCATAATAGAAAATTACTAGAGATGTTTTGACAAATATATAGAATTATTGTTCTGTCTACACATAAACCATATTGGAGGGAACATTTTAGTTGATTTGAGAAAAAAATTCAAGCATAGAGTTTTTGATGTAGGCTCCAAATTTGTGATAGAGAATTTTTCATACAAGGTTCCCCAACTCCACAACTTGGAATTTCTTATCCTTTAAATAAATAATATTTAGGTATGTGTTCCATTAGGGACCTGACAACTTGATTAAACCAAACATATTGGAAACCTATCTACATAACCATACCAAAAATATTGGTGTGATTTAAAACATGAAGAATAATTATGATGGGATTTGTGGCTCATAATCATTATTAGAGTTTAAATCTCTTTTCAAAGAATATTCAAATTATGTGTCATCATATCTATATCAAACCTAAAATTTATAAAGAAATTAAAATATTTCTCAACAAAAATATATCTCTCAAAAATTATGAAATTAATACACCTCTCAACAAAAAAAGGTCCTAAAATCTATCAAGAAATAATTAAAAATTAATACACCTCTCAACAAAAAAATTATAAGTAAAATTTCAACAACAAGGTGATATTTTGGATTTGTTTTTCATGAGCATACCATGGAAAAATATTGATGGTTCTATTTCACATAGTTTTTAAAACCTAACATCTCTTGAAATGATGGATTGTTCTTACAATCACATGTTTGGTAAAATCTCTCCTTTGACATTTGGACTTCTATAAACACTTTAAGAGTGTTAGATAAAATTGTGTGATCACATACATTTTACCATATGTGAGCAAGTTAGGTTATGGATTGTTTTAAATGTGGTTTTGGTACTTTTTTACACTCCTTTTGTACCATGTGAAAGATAAATTTTAATATGATCAAACTCTTTCAAGTGTTTTCCATTACCATTTTGGATTGTTGGATTGTTGAATGTTAATATCATTATGCCTGAAATAATTTCTATTTTTTTCATTTCTCATGTGGAATTAGAATCACATTAAAAATTTCTATAATGTGGTGGATTGGTATATTTTTATTTGGATTAGATTTTTTCATAATGTTAATCAAATATTTGTAAGTATTGTCAGTGAATTTGGCATTATATGATAGTAAATTCATCAAGCTTGTGTGCATTTCTTAACTAAATTATTAATGTTACATGCCACCAAAGTGGATTAGACTCTAAGGTAATTATTCAAACATGTATATCAAAGATGATAATCCAAATATATAGTTAATTTAATTTAGTTGGCCTTCATTTGTATACATTATATTTTTCAATTAGGCATGGACGATAGTAGAATAGATTCTAAAAATGTATAAATTAGGAGATCTTTCCTATTTTATTCCATCAACATATTTTGAATTTGAATTGGAGCCTATAAGTGAATTGGAAAAAACATTTAAGAAAAAAATTGAGAAATGAATGGTGGTGGGAATATTGGAGATGTTTGGTGTTGTTATGGTGGGTTCATTACAAGTACAAATCGAAGGTGTACATCTTCATTCTATTCTAAATTATAAGTTTGAATTTCTTCGTATCCATATTGAAGTCTTACTAGGTGGCATCCAATCCGGTCTTATCTATTTATCTTTCCATGTCAAGTATTTAGAGGGATTTTTAAAATTTTATTTAACAAGACATCATTCTCATCATTAGACTACAACTCTTTCAATTATTAAAAATTATTATTTAGAAATAATATTAACATAAAATATTTGGTAACTAATATAATATCTTATAAATTAATTTAAATTGTATTAATAAATAGAGGGGTCAACTATAGAATCTTCAACTACCAATATGAGAAGCCATAAAGTCAAGTATAGTTACAAAATATTCAAAAAACTATAAGAAAGAAGATCGAAACAAGCTTCTCAATTAAAAAGGCCAACATAATGCCCATATAATTAGCTAATGTAACTCCAAACTCTAGAATATTTTGTAGTGTAATAAAGCATATGGACATCCATCAAAACATAATTAAATGACAAATGTGGAAGCAAATATAAGAAATGAAAATTGTATCTTAAACTATCTCGAAAATATGTGATCCAATGGAATATCATAATGATCAAGTTTTGGAATATTTAAAAATGCACTATCTTAGGTTTTTTTTAGAGATATATTTCATAGTAAAAAAATGATTAGAAATTTTCCAACAAATATATAGAATTGTTCTTCTATCTACACATAAACAATTTTGGAGGAAATATTTTAGTTACTTTGAGAAACATATTTAGTTATATAGTATTTGATGTAGGCTCCAACTTTGTGATAGATCATTTTGCATATGGGGTTCTCCAACTCCACAACGTGAAATTTCTTAACCTTCAAAAAAATAAGCTTTAGGGATTTGTTCCGTCGGAAATTGATAATTTAAATAAATTGAGCATATTAGAAACTACTCTACAAAAACCATACCAACAAATTTTGGTGAGCTTTAAAACATGAAGAATAGTTATGCTAAGATTTTTGGCTCATAATTATTATCAGCATTCACAATTTTAGTCAAGCACATGTTCAAGTTATATTTCACCATTTACATATTAATCTTAAAATTTATTAGGGAATAATAATGAAATAAAAATATCTAGATGGATACAACATAATAGACCTCTCAACAAATAATTTAATAAGTAAAATTACAACAACGAGATGATATTAAAAAAATTTTCCATAAATTAGTCATGGAACAATGTTGAGGTTCCATTTCACATAGTTTTGAAAACCTCACATCTTTTGTATTGGCAGATTTTTCTTACAATCACCTGTTTGGTAAAATCCCTTCTTTGACATTTGACTTCATAAACACTTTAAGAATGTATGATATATCAACTTTAATAAATTGGGAGAAGAGATTCATAGTTAAAATTGTGTGATTACTTATATTTTACTATTTGTGAATAGGTGAGGTTATGGGTTGTTTTAGATTTTTAATTTTTGGTAGTTTTGGTGTTATTCCTTCTATATTATGGGATACATATATTTGAACATGATCATATGCTTATAATTTTTTACCATTATCATTTTGGAGAGTTAGATTATAGAATGTTAAGATCATTATGCTTATAATATTTTCTATTTTTCATTTTTCATGTGAGATTACAATCCCAATAGCCATAGTTATATTGCGGTGGATTGGTAGAGTTTTGTTTAGAACTATTTTGTTGTATTTGGTATAGTGTTAACAAAATTTTACAAGTATTGTAGTGAATTTAACATTATATTTTATTACACTCATGGTCTTGTGTGCATTACTTAAAATTTAATTATGATGGTGTATGCCGCCAGAAGTGATTGGAATCTAATACAATTTCTAAAACATGTACTTAAAGATATGATAATATAAATATGTGTGTGTGGTTATGTAATAGAATAAATCTTCATTTTTATATATTATATTTTCCAATTACACATAGGTGTTAGAAGACTGGACTCTAAAAAAATTTAAAATAGGTATCTTTCCCTTTCTATTCCATCAAAAAAATTATCATCTAACGAAATAATTGAAAAATGCCACCAACCGGTAGCATGGAAAATGCTACCATGTGGTAATGCCACTATTTGGTAACATGGAAAATACTATCGAGTGATAATTCCATCGGCTAGTAGAATGGAAAATGATATTGTGTGGTAATGCTACCAACGAGTAATAATGCCACCAACTCAGAGCATGGAAAATGCTATCGGTCGATAATGCCATCAACCGATAACATGTAAAATGTTATTGGCGGTAATCTCATCGAGACAGTAGCATGGAAAATGCTACCAGCGAACATGGAAAATTTTACTCATCCATTAATCAAACATGTTACCATTTGGTGATGGCATCATGATGGCGTGCGGAAGCACACTACTATTTCCATATGGTTGCACCCTTGTGTACCTTCATATTTTTGGCTTATACTTTCAGATTTTTCACATACTTATTCACTTTTACCATACTTCGACTCCATATCTCAATATTAACAAATTTTTGAACTATATTGTATTACTACATTAATATGGTGAATTAATCATATATAATAGTATATTATAACATAATGGCGAATATACCAACATTAGTTGGCCCTTAGTGGAAATAGTAAGGTGAAATTATGGTCAAATTTATTTATGACCCATAAAATTTTGGTGAACTTGCTACCGTACGGTAGTGAAAAATAACCAATTTCAAACTTCAAAATCCTAATATTCATACATGTACAAATATTTTCCCCTAAAATGAACCCTTACTAGCAATATATGGTGTTAATGGCTCTATTAAACCGCTTTCAAGAGAAATTTTTTTAGATGGGGTTTGAGTGATGGCCACCCCATTAGGCCCATTTGGTAAAGGAATGGGTGTGGTTCCCCAAGATCATGTTAGAGGTTGGTTGACTAACTAATCCATGTTAGCTTGTATTTGGAGAAATTAAGTCGTAGTAGTGGATTGTTGTTGGCTCATTTTTCATTAAGTCAAGAATAAGATTGGTAGGATCAGAATTGGAGGCATTTTTAGATGATCCTATTTCAATAGCTTTTCCCTTTTCTACCCTATGGTCAAGTTGTTCGAAGACAAAATCAAGAAGACACTTATTAAGCATCTCCTTTAAATATCCTTTGTATTGAGTAAACTAAGAGAAATTTTGAATCTCGAGAAGATGGTCAAAAGCATCATTGTTTTGGATTTATTCCTCCTCATCCTTAGGTGGGACATTACAAGTAGATATAAGGCTTCTTTCTAGGTGCTCCTACGACGCAATAGTCCATACGAGAAAATAAACTCAGTTTCGGGATGATATGTTTCTAGAAAATTTAGCAAAATAGAGTTAGAGGACCCCAGACCCAAATACTCCATGATGGAGTGTTGGTATGGATGAGAAAAGGTTCAAAAAGAAGGCTAAAAAAATTATCCCTAAAGAAAATCACACACAAGGGTGAAGGAATTTGGGATAAGATCTCAGTTAAGCGAAAAATATCAGCCATGTAAATAGGTTATACATGGGGTGAAGGCATGTGGCAACAAATGAGATAAAATAATAGGCTCACCAACGGTGATGGTTTCGTGTAAGAAGTAGGTTCTTATGGTTTTTAGGGTTTTAAATGCTTAGATAAATTCAAAATAAAATATTGATGCTTTTAACAAGCTATGCTCGATCATAATGTCTATAAAATTCACGTTGGGTTCACCAAAAAAATTATGCGAGCTAAAATTTGTCTCAACAATATGCACTCTTACTCATCTGCTCAACTAGGGTATTGCAGGCAATGAGTAGGGAAACACACATGTATCAACATACAAGGGGACAGGACTTAAAGGGTCTACAAGGTGAGTGCTATGGTCACATGTGAAATATCCCTTATGGGATACCACTTAAAAATGCACAAAATATTGAAAATTTGTAGCCACATAAAATACTGATTTTTCCATATTTTTATAGTTAGGGCAGCGAACTAAAGAAACTTAATATTTCCCAAAATGTCCACCTAAATTACTTGAGAATTTAAAGAGAGCTTGATATTATTATAAATGACATTGAAAACTATTTTTGGGATTTTACAAAAATTAAAATGATGGGTGTTTGAAAGTTACCCACATCCTTGTACACGTGAGGAAACTTTAAAATCATAACTCTCCAATTACAATGAGTGAAAATTGATAAACCTTTGGAAATAACATTAACAAAAGATAGCAAATGACATTTCAACGACCACGGTGAGTGGGACAACTAGAAACCCTCCAAATAAATTACCAGCAGTCTCCTAGCTTGGAAAGGGGTTGAAGAATTGATGAAGATGCCTCAAAGTGAAGCTAAGCCACAAGCCCAAATGGCTGCCGTAACGACCTAATTTTAAAACCCTCACGATTATCTTCCCCAAATGCCCCAAAACCCTCAAAATATTTCCTCTCGAGAGGAAAGGAGCCACCAACCCTGAAATCGGCTCCAAAATGAGGAGCTAGGTAGATCTCTCACTACCAAATAATGTCACTAGTGCTCTCACACCACCGAGCTAGTGTCCCTCATGGGATTTCACTCAAAACCTCAGGAGCACAAATAGTGCCTCACGTGAAGGTATTTGTATGCAAAAACTCCCCTTCCTTTCTCTCCTAGATCCTTGTATACTTTTTCACAACCAAAAGAGCCCTAATAACCCTATACGTCCCATTTCATTCTATAGAAGAGAGCTTTATAATAAAAGTATTAAAATACATTTTTCCTTTTTGGGTTTTATGGAAATCCAAAATGATCCCCAAACACAAAACTTGAATAGTAGAACCACATGGCCCCTTCCCAAACTTCTAAAATTTGTAACTCTCTAATCCCCTATAAGAGTGCTTGGAATTAAGAGTCTTTGGAAATAACATTAAAAAATATAGGAAAAAGGAAATTTCAACCTCCCTTCTTGAAAACCCTCCAATAAAGCATTATCCTAGTCACCTACTTGGAAAGGGGTTGGGAATTGCCAAAGATTTCTCCTCACCTTGTGAAGTTGAGGATCACTGTAATCCCAAATCAAGAAATCCCATACGATCTAAAAACCCTTTGATTATCTTCCCTAAATGCCCCCAAACCCTCAAAATATTTCCTCTGAAGTCTAATAATATCTCTATAACCCAGCCACCGAAAGTTTCACCAAAAATGACGGCACTAGGGTAGATCTCTCACTACGAACTGCCCTGCTATTATTTAGGGATAGGTCTCTCACCACCGAAGCTCGGGTCCATGTGGGATTTCAACTCACAAAAACAAACATAACACAGATGTGTAAATAGTAGTATGATAAAAAGGAATGATGATAAATAAAATGTATCGTAAAAATTATTAGCATAAAATTCCTTTCTCTCCCCATGAGGTATCAATATTGACTTCTTGGCATTCCACCAATACTATGGGAGAAACCCAATTACACCTCTTAATGGCTTTTCATTTAAACCGAAGGCTTAATAAAATAAAATTTCTAAAGTACTTTTTCTTTTTAAGTCAATGGTCCTCTTTATTTATAGACTTCCCTTATCCATCTTATCAAAGATAGGATATTAGAAATGCATGTGGCCCCTTCCCAATCATATTCTACCTTAACTCTTATCCACATCCCCTTATCTTTTAAGATAGGATAAACCTTATCATTTCACATGGGTTCCACATTTTTAGGCCTTTACGTAAAAAAGGGGAAAATATTTATGACCTCACTCCCTTGTCCTTATTACCAATATAATATTTCTAATTCCTAATCATTATCATTCTCTACTTACCCCAACTTTGACATTTTAAATACCACGACCACTAAGTTTCTCCACCTCAACATTCCTATTTAACTTTTTGACTATTGTCATCATAATACATTAAGAAACCCCATCGTCGTGATCATGCCATATCTTCTATCGATTACTACTAATTATACTTAACAACATGTATGTTACATACATTAAGTGAATGATACCCAAAAATTTTAGTTGGTACCCACACCAAAATTTCCAATCTGTCCAATCCCTACCAATGCAAGGCTATCATCATGTGATCACTCACTGCCTCTCCAATCAACTCCTAGGTATGAAAGTCCACTCTGAATCCTGTAGAATCCCTAGATCAACCTGTGAAACAACTTGTATACACACAAATGGTGCTAACTCTCCCACATGACCTACACTTGTGTGAGAGCAAGGCTCCTCATAATGTATCTCAATGTGTCCCATGGGGAAAAGTCCCAAGACTCCAGTAGATAGTCAACTGGAAATATCAGCTCCACATAGTCCACCTCCTACGCTGAATGTGAACCTACCAAATAACCATGAGTCAATTTCATCTCTCCACTGACTAGCACGTGGGCAAAGTGCTCACCGGGCATAGAAGCAGTAAAATACATAGGAGTGTTATCCCATGTTGACTCAAAAAATGATGAACCCGTAAGCTTTGACTTATCATAGTGACAAACCGTACATGCATGTATAAAGTTGAGGATATCCTCACTCAACCTATGCCATATGAACCTCTCTGACATGAACCTGTAGGTCTCATCAAAGCTCAAGTTCCCAGTCACGGAAGAACAATGCACATGTCGCAATATCTCCATCCTCAACCATGAATCTAACACAAGGTACAATCTTCCCTGATAGAAGATCATCTCATCCTCCAATCTATAGTTGTCATCATGTATGTGACCATCCAGAATCTCACAAGTGTGTCGGTTCTTGGAGTACTCAACAAGCAAATGAGATCTCTAGTCTACCAAACCTCAGATAACCAACATAATGATAAAATGGTCGAACCTATAATCCCAATCTTTGAACTCATATAATCCCCCACATCCATGACTCCACTCACCCCATCTCATATCCATCATATGTAACTCACTCCCCAATTCAACATCATTTAACTTACTCTCCACTTTTCATCATGGTGTGCTTGTTATGTAGCAAACAATCCGTTAGAATAGGATTCATCAAATATCCCACTTGTCTCATATCTTGTGATGTCACCATGATCCACAAGACATTGAGTTCCTTCACAATTCAACCATTAACGACATGCTTCTTTCTTCACCAATCACATCTTTTGCAATCTACCCTTGTATACCATGAAATCTGATTTCTTTGTTTTCCTTGAAAATTTTCAGTTTATCCACATGAGGGATGAATGCAAATTTCCCAAAATATGGAAGCCAATATGTCCAATGAATGATTCCAAATTCAAATAACCCAAATGTACAAACACATTCAAGTACTTCACATCTCTTAATGACAATAAAGAAATGAGTTACCTTCTTTGTGCAAGACATGTCTTTCCATGGACATAACTCATCAATTCCTTCTATGTTGGGAATACACATGGCTGCTCCCTCATCATACTTTATTCTCTTTCCCCATATTTTCATTTCATCATAAATGCAAGAGAAAGGAAATCAACATTAGAACTCATACATCCATAAACTTTATCATAAGGAGCTTCATACCTTTTATTATACCCATTGATTCTCATCATGAGAGAAGACAACACATCTGAAATAGCATAATTGGGGCTGCTCATCATACCTTTGCAACTCATAATTTCTGATATAGGATCAGCATCTTCATTCTCCTTTGATTTTTCAACACATGCATCATCGTCTTCCTTAACATCATGCAACCATTACATCCCAAAAATAGTCTTACCTCTAGCAAATTCAACCACAATAAATATACCACATACCTCATGTCCTTTCAATATCATGGGCTCCTACATTATTTTCTTTGCCAACATATGCTTATTAGCTAAATCAAGAGCAATGTGAATGGAGGATGTGTTTATCCCATCTAGCATACCTTGAGACGTGATTATGAAATAGTCTTCCTCAATCATCCAAGCATGTAAATGTTGTCCCAAATAATAGAAACATGGCAACAACATAGGAGAACTCAACAAGCTAGGAAAATGGTAACCATTCTCATACCTTAGGATGTTAAAGTCATGAATGCACCTTGAATTCAACTCTTCTTTTTTAACAGCAAATTGCACCTTGATTCTTTGAGCACTTTGAGGACCAAATTCCCCCACTAACCCTTCCAAGGGTTCCACCATGTAGCTGGTATAAAAATCAGTCATGGGCTCTATTAATAAAGCATTTTCTCCTCTCTTTATGACTGTTGTTATACACAGTCCAATAGGCTGAAGATGATTAAAAATATTCTCTTACCCTTTTTAGCAATCAGAAAACCAATGCTAGTACCTTGAGAGTTACTCTCCCTTCTTGCACCGGAGTCTCCAATGAAGAAATCATGTTTGCCAACACTTGTAATCCCAAAAGACACATTTGAATTCCTTCTTTTTCTTATGAAATCAGTCACAAGTTTTCAAAATCAAAATTGATAGTTTTGGATAATTGCAACATATTACTAGGATCCCATACCTTATAATGCCCATGAACCCTTGTATCATGTAAGGTCTGCCATCTTTGCTTCTCTTGTATCTCCTCATAAAGAAGATTATCACTCTTTGTCTTCATGATGACTTGACTTTGATGCACCAAATTCTTAGCATTCTTATCGACAATAGGCTGAATACCATCATGATAAAACTGTTGTAATGATATAGGATGAAGATGATGAAATAAATCCATGCTACTACTAACCTCCTTATAAATAATATCATCAAAAGGTTCACCTTCTATTGCTGATTTAGAAACCTCCAAAACAACACCATCCCTATTGTGATTCATGATTTTAGATGGAGAATAAGTGGAACAAGAATCAACACCTTTCACAAATTTATGCTCATTACTTGCTTGGTAAATCCATCCCATATGATAATGACTTATTCTTTGGAGGATTGATAGGTACCTTTTGGATTGAAATATCTTTTTCAATTTTTCAACCAACCAGCCATGTTTGTTCATACCTTTCAATGCCATCAATGTCCTCTGTGTGTTCAAGATAGACATATGTTGAGCTTCCCCCAACATTGTTGCCTGAGTGCCCATTGAAAGTATCTGAAAGCTGATCAAAAGTTGTTGGTTTGGAAATTACAAAGAGATTGTAATTTTACACAAGTGTCCATGTGAGGCTCCTCCTCATGTGCAAGTTGCTCTATAAAGACTTTTTCATGGGTGTAGACTTCCTTACATCATTTTCCCACATCTTTTCCTTGAACTCTTGTAGGTGTTGTCTTACTTGGTGGATATCAATCTAGCAATCTCTAGCTCTGCTATTCCATTCCTCACACCATTTTAGAGTTTCCATTACATCCTCCTTGCTTGCATATACAAATTTCTTCTCCTGAGCTGGAATAATTTCTCTAACAAGAAAAGTTTCACTAATGCAATTATTTTTCTCAATGGAAATCATACCTTTTTCTCTAGAAGCTTCTTCTTCTTCAAATGAGTTCTTTTGTAATTTAGGTACCGACATATGATGATCTCGCTTGGGCTTGCTACCAATCTTCATCATGCAATAATTTGGAAATGACATATTATCTCTGAAACCCTTACTCAAAGATTGGTATTTCCTCCAACAAGAATCCTCATCAATCACCTCTATTGGGTGCCCTTTATTATTGTTCTCACCTTTTTCCTTATTGTCCCAGATTTGCTTTGATTCAAATTCTGAGTGAGTTGACTCAAATAAAGGTTAGTGGCTTCTTGTTGTTTCACCATGTTGGTGAACATTTCCTTCATAAAACCCACATTGAGATCTTTCCAAACTACCATATTTAACCCACACATGATGGAGGAACAACAGCTCTGATACCACTGAAATATCCCTTGTGGGATACCACTTAAAAATGCACCAAAATATTGAAAATTTGCAGCCACATAAAATACTAATTTTTCCATATTTTTACAGTTAGGAAGCGAACTAAAGAACCTTAATATTTCCCAAAATGTCCACCCGAATTACTTGAGAATTTAAAGAGAGCTTGATATTATTATAAATGATAGTAGAAAACTATTTTTGGGATTTTACGAAATTAAAATGATGCCGAAAATTACATCATGCCCTAGACATTTGGAAAACTTCCAAAACTCATAACTCACCAAATACAAGAGCAAAAATTAAGAGTCTTTAGAAATAACATTAACAAATATAGGAAATGATATTTCAACCTTTAGATCTGAAAGGGGCCAATTGGAAATCCTCCAAATAAAGGCTACAAGTCACCTCGCTTGGAAAGGGGTTGGAAACTGATGGGCGCCTTCAAAGTGATGTTAAGCCCTCTAGAGGGAAGTAACCCTTACACTAGGTCAACCTAGGGTTTCCAAGGCCCATGATTAAGATAAAGGAAGAATACTACTGAGATATCGGTAGTTGGGTGTGGAGAGGTATGGATCAAAAAATAAAAGAAAGATGCATGCAATAACTAGAATGAAATTAACTAAAGAGTTGATGTTTGATAAGAGTACTAAGTTAACTAGAATCAAACATTCATAATAGGCTAAGACCAAATAGCAAAACTCTCTCTCGTGTACTCTTTTTAACCCATAATGATTATGTGAATAACCATTCCCATTTGCGTAGTAGGCCCCTTAAGGCACATGTTCAGAAATACATGTATCAAAGAACCCTTATTTATGAAAGGATGATTGTTGTAACAAGTATGAAAGATGAAAATTCAAAAGTGAAAATTAGGTATATACACACCGCATGTCATAATAGCAAACATGGGGTGGTTAACAGAAAAAGATAGTTTGTAACACCAATAATGAAAGTAAGTACATAAAGAAGTTCTGAAAGGACTAGCTAAAATGAAATATACCCACTAATGTGTACTTGATTATGTCGCTCATCCTACCATGTGTGGGTCCAATGCTATGATAACCACGGAGAAGTAAAAATGAAAAGAAACAATAGAGGGTTGTCGGTAAAATTAGACATAAATTTCCTAGCTAGGGGCCCAAGGGATATATGTCTTCATATCATGATGTTAAGATGTTGTGATGGTATTATTGGTCATTCAAACATGCACCCATGTCTCAAAATCGAGGAACTAAGTTTTTTTAGACAACAATGGAATTGTCTCCAAGTTGTGGGACCTTGCGCAATTGAGATAGATCTCTGAATAAGGTCGGTTCCTCTACCTATTTCTACTACTTCTACTACTCCTAATGCTAGAAGGTAAATCTAAGCTAAAAATTTTCAAGGACCAGGGATAGAAGGATAACAAAAAGGGAAAATAAACTAAGGGAGTATGATAGCACCAGAAAAAGTGGGATGAACACTATATGTTCTGAGTGAAAATGAAGGAAAAATCATGAGGGCAGGTTAGGCATGTATAGCACAAACCAAAATACATTTACAACATTGATTTCATGAAACACAACTAGAAAATGGAGTTGCAAGGTACTTAAAGTGACACAACAAACATACAATTTAAAAGGAGGAAAGAAGAAGGAATATAACATGTTAGGAAGAGAATAGCCACAAAATGATGCTTTTATTACTTCCAAGGATGCATATAGACTATTCAATGGTGGAGGAGGCCAATATTCACATGCATGAGCTAGATCTAGAGGTCTACGACTCATAATACAAATGTGTGAAGTCCTTAGCAAATTTTAAGGATCCAAAATGTCCAACATTAACCATGATCCAAGCTATTACATTCATAATAAAGTGATGGAAGAAGAAGAAGATAAGGAGGGAGACCTATTTAAAAAAACTCAACCACCACCATCAATGCCTACAAATCCACCTCCAATCTATCAAGTGTGGTTCACCATGTCTATTTGGCATGTTGGAGAAGAAAGGAATGCATGTCGGATCAAATCGGTGGTTGAAGAAATAATATCTTATCATTAATGCTCGAAAAGACATTTTCCATCTCCTCACCTAGAAAATCCCGCTTTTCTTTGAAATTTGAATTTTAATGGCCTAGCATGTAGCCCACGTTAGTAACTTTCCAAAAGTCTGGGCACACAAGACACATGGCATGCATTGATTGATTGAAAATATGGTCAACTATGTAAAGTTATTTGTTTTTGTGCCATGTGTCACACATCGCTTGGTTTCAAGGATTCGGCACCTAAATGGCATGCTTTGATTGGTTTGTGTAATACACTCAATCTTGTCATATGATGATGTGGCATAAAATGGTGTAGAAGAAGGTTCAAAGGAAAGCACGGGGAGGATAGGTGCATAGAAAGAAAATAGAGGGAAGGGTGTGCATAAAGGTGGCGCGCGTGGGAGGAATGGGATAAATACCCAAGGAAGAAACATATGGCGAGAGGCACAATCATTAAAAATGATGTGTGGAGCACGAGAGTGCTAGGGACTTAGCTAATTTTTGAAGTGAGTGAAAGGGCATGTGCGCGGAGATGCGTGAACTACTAGGAAGAATGTGGATACACAAAGAGTGTGTGCAAGGAGAATGGAACAAAGAGGAAAAGGAAAATGGAAGGAAGGAAATTGCATAAGAAGAGCACGTAAGGCGTGCAAGGAATAATCCAAAGAAAATTTTAAGGAGACAATTGGAGTGTATAAACCTACGATAAAGAATTAAAATCCAAATGTGGATATAAGTTGTCCAAATAACTAGGGGAGTTATTTGGATAATATGTATAGTGTCAAAAATAGGTCAAAATCGAAGACCATCAAAAGGAGGCATGTAATAGGTCAAAATAAATGACACGAGATCATATCAATATGTAATAAATTACACATCTATGGAGATAGTGAGTGAAAAGGATGGGCATTTTAAGATTGAGGATGATCGCGATTAATTTTAAATAGAAATTTGTGGTTTATATAGTAATTTTTTTATTACTATTTCTAGAATTGATAGAAGTGAACTCGGAACTCACAAATTTGGGTGAATTTTAGATGATATGGCACAACTATAAGATGGTGATAGAGGAAGAAGATGAGGATCATGTGAAAGACTCAACCACGGGTAAGTTGTTACATTTAATTTTATTGAGTAGATTAGGTGCATTTTAGTTATTTATATTTTTCAAATTTGTTAGAGCATCAAACTTAATCACAAACTTAGTAAAACTTGTGTCATCAATGTATGTTAGATCAAAAATTTATACAAGAAGAGATGGACCATCCATGGGGTTTGGGATTTGGGGGCATCATCTGCCCAAGATACCATTGGATATGGATTTACGACATATGTTTTTGGTTGCATGGGAGACCAGGTACAACACCTTTTGATGGTGGATAGGATGAGAGATGGTAGAGATGGATTTTACATTAGAGGATGTACATGGGATTTTGGGGTTATCGATCGGAGTCACCCATATTTATTGTGATTTGACACATGATGCCATAGAGATTGGAGCATTGACCATGTGGGCTATAGGGGAGAAAAAAAAATGGTGAGTGCATGTTGTGCATTTGACTCACTACATTTGCAGGATTTCATATATTTGGAAGGTAGTGGTGGGGATCCTAAAGTAGCACACATAGTGTGTCACAAGGCTGGTGGATCTATCCCATTGTTCTTAATTGTAGTATGTAGGGATGTTATAGATTAGGGTGTATTGTTCAGTTGGGGCACCACCATATGGTGTGCGGTTGGTTCATGATTTTTGAGAATGAAAGCGTTAGATGTCAAATGGTTGTGTGACCCATCATTTTATTCACAACATGGATATATACATGAGTGGTTCCCTATGCACAATTTGATATGGACACCATAGGTATTAGTAATAGATACCTCAATAGTAGTTTAGTGGGTGCAGAGGCTAACGGTGAAAGTACTTGGGTATACCATCCACTAGAACATATGGGTCTAGATGATGTGATATGGAATCCCTATATAGGAAATACATATCAATGGCCTAGTTATCCTAGAGTAGATTACCTAGAGGCCTGATGAAGGTGATATGACACTATTTGTATTGGGTGGTGAGACATACGATAGATAGAGTACCGAGACAGTTTGACGGCCAATACCACCACCGATACCATCGTTGTCACTCTATTAACATCGTCATACTAGAGAGGTTATAGGATTAGAGGTTTGCATTCCAGCATTACGTCCATGTAAGGTACGAGGGTAGTGGGTATACCAGGGGTAGCAATAGGGGAGATATGGTGGGGATGTTTAGGGCCCACCACAAATCATCTGTGGATAGTGGTTCGGAGGAGGTACCCGATGGAGTATCCATAGATATAGGGCTGCGAGGATTGGGAAAGTCCCAGTGCCATAGGATGGGGAGCCATACATCTAGCACCATAGCTAATAAAGCACAAGATGTGATGGCTAGGTGGAGAATTTTTATGTTGTCCGATTTTATATGGTCATATATCTTACACAGAGGCTCAAACCATAACATAGAGAAGGGATGAATATTAGTGCCATGCGCAGCATGTGGTCACAATATATATGAGTGAGACCTCATCATGATGATGAGGTGGAGGAGGTATTGGGTAGCCGAGGAGATAATGAGACCATTGTGGAGAACCCGAGCAGCCAAGTATAAGTGATATCTTGTTATTTAGATTATTTTTGATAAATGTATGTGATAGTGTTGGTGATGTATGTAGGTTTTTGGTTTCAAGAGTGGACGTAGAGGAGTGGCACTCACTGATCAAGAGTGCTCACCATGATATTTTGTACCTCGTGTTATATGTTTAGGATACTACAGTGATGGTGGATCTAGCGCAACACCATCAACTAGGGATTTGGTGCCATCATTTCATCTAGTGTGCTAGGCATCTAGGACACTACAACAATATAGATATGTGACATCGTAGGTGGCTACTCGAAAACATAGATTTGATGTTGCAAATTCTACTATAGACATAGGTAGCTCTTGACATGAGTATGCATATTTCCTACCAAATTCCCAGAGAGTTGCAACATGGATTACGTCACTAGAAACATAGCTAGTGAGGGCACAAGGAAAGACCTTTGGAGACTAATCTAGGAGGCATCCCTAGCATGCATAGTGAGAGAAAATAGCATGGCCCCATCATCACAAAGCATCTAGATACGCCCCATAGGGGAGAAGGGTGTTTAAGTCATATTATAGATGGGCCATA
The DNA here is from genome assembly GCA_018340775.1 of Taxus wallichiana var. yunnanensis. Taxonomy (NCBI): domain Eukaryota; kingdom Viridiplantae; phylum Streptophyta; class Pinopsida; order Cupressales; family Taxaceae; genus Taxus; species Taxus wallichiana. Next base: position 886,752,880 of record CM031240.1, on the reverse strand, counting down.
ACCATTTTGTATTATTTTTGTCTATGTATGAAACTTGATTCAATACAATTGATTTTATATATGGTATTTAGTGATGTTTAAATAGTTAAATGTTTGGGTATTTGGCTTATCATTTCCCTACTTTCCAAATTTATGTATGTAATAGCATGATTAGGAAATAATGATAATTAGATAGATACGTTAAAATCAGGTGAGAAGAGGATGATAAGATAGCCCAACCCACGCGATGTGAAAAAAACAAGAGAAAATCAAGGCCAAGATATCCAATGGTAGGATTTTAGGGCTAAAGGTGATGAATCCAAGTAGGAGAATATCCCAAGAAAGGATGTAATGAGATTTTGAAAAACCCAAGTATAGTGTGATAAACCCAAGGGGGTTAAGATCCAAGTGAATACAAGGATGTTTATGTAAAACCCAAGTATGGGTCAAGAGCCCAAGCGAAGGTGAGGGATCGGGCCAAATAAATAAGATGTGATCATGGTACTTGTAGGTAACTAGCCATAAGGGGGAAATATCACGGTGTGTTGGTGATAATATTATCATCTTGATGCGAATGTGGCTTCGAGCACGGGTCATGAGGTCCTCAATAGCATGTTATGTAAAAGATACTTATTCGATGGACTCTAAACCACATGACAAACAAGTTATCATCGATCCGATCCTCCAACCAACCAAAGATGTTACACTAAATATCATCAAGAGTGTGGTGAGGCTCAGGAGAGGAGGAGGCCCATATGTAAGTTTGGTTTAGGTGGTCAAAGGGAAGGGGGCATGTCATCACTAATCCGATACTATGATAATATTTCATTGGGAACTCCTCATGTTATGATTATTTTAGTAATGCACAACTTTTGGTTTGGTGGTAGTAATCTGAAACCCATGAATATACATAACACAAGAATACCATAGTCTATAATATAAAGGAATGATGACATATCTGAAATACAAATGTAAATTATATTATTAACATGATACTAATACAATCTCACCCATGAATTACTCCAAGTGTTACCAACTCCACTTTCCTTCCAACAAGTAACTCTGGAGAAACTTCACAATTACACATTTTGATGGCTTCCTTAACACACCTTCACAATGACTTCTTTATTCATATAATAATTATTACAACTTTATTCTATGCTAAATGAGGGGGGTGGCCTCTCTATTTATATAAATTTCAGGCTTATCCACCCTATCTCTAAGATAGGATAGGAAATCTCTTCCGGTTAATCATATTCCATGCCTAAACTCTTATCTTTACATGTAGGCTTATCTTCTAAGATAAGATAAACCTTATCATTTCACATGGGTTCCACCTTTCTAGATTTTATACAAATTAAATATACAAAATATTTATGACATCACTCCTTGTCATTATTACAAATATAATATTTCTAATTCTTAATCATGTAGACCCTACTTATCCACTTACCTAACTTTGACATTTTAACATTATCGGGATGACGACAACATTCCTATTGTACTTTGATTGTTACCATACTATACTTTATTGGCAACGTCGTTATCTTCTAGTGGATGTTACTACTAACTATAGTTAACAAAACCTTATTCATAATGCATACATAGAAATTATGGAGGAAAATTCTAGTGTTGACATCTTCCCCATCCCTAGCTTCTACTTCATCCTCAGTAGAATATTATGGACATTCTGAAGCTAGTGCCTAGAAAATATTTAACTTGTCATGGTTGAACCATTTTAGAATGGGAGTACCATCCAATTCCTCTAGACGATATGTACCATTTTCATACACAACTACTATTTTGTAGGGTCCCATCCATTTTGGAAGAATGTTTCTATGTCTTCTGTTTTTGTATCGGAAATCATATACTAGAACCAAGTCATTCACTTGAAATGGAGACCATAAGATATTTTATTAAAGTACTCATGTTTCATCTTCTTCTTATAACTTAGGTATCCTTCATTGTTTCCTTCATTTCCTCTAAAAAATGAAGATGTACCAACCTTGCTCTTATCGAATCACTTTCATCCATCCTTTCATTTTTCATAACTCTCACAGTGGGGATATCAAATTCAATATGAAGAATTGATCAATACCATAAGCCAACTAAAATGGGGATTATCATGTTGCTGACTTTGATTTTCCCTATATGCCCATAATGTTGCATGAATCCTTTTATCCCACTTATGTATCTGTAAAGCTGCATCTTTTTCTAGGATTTGGCACAATACATAATTTTTTTACTCTACTTGTCCATTTGTGCTTGGCTTGTAAGTTGTTTCCTTCCTATGCTTAATAGAAAACTTGTTTACTAGGGCTTCTACCACCTCATTAATAAAGTGACTTCCTTGATCTATTACAATCTCTAATGGACAACCAAATCTGGTGATAATGCATTCATACATGAACCTTGCCACTTCATCCATGGAAGTTGTTTTCAAGGGTCTAGCTTCAACCCACTTGGTTAAATAATCAATGGCTACCACAATATACTTATTTTTGTGGGGTAGTTGGAAGTGGCCTACAATATCTATTCTCCACTTTTATAAGGGACCAAGTGGAAGAATAAGACATAATGGATCTAATGAGGTCTTATGATTCCCATGTGATTGAAAAATATCATGTCTTACAATAATTATAACAATCTCTAAAAAGAGTTGGCCAATGATAACTCGCATCCAAGATCCTTCTTACCATAAATTGTCTAGAGAAGTGTCCTCCACATGTACCATTGTGGAATTCTTCAATTAGCTTTATTCCTTGATCATGTCCAACTTCCCTATTTTAATGTCCATCGCCCTATCTAAAATAATATTCCATGCATAATGGAATATGGATGACTTACTTGAGTAATCTTCCTCTTAGTCTTTTCATTAGCACCATCGAAATTTGAAATCATTCAGATAATTCCAAATATCTAGGTATTCACTAGGGATTATGTCAAGGGATAATAATGTTGCATCTAGGAAATCATCATCATCAGAATATGAACCCAAACAATCATAGGCTCGAGAGAGTGCATCTGCATTGACATACTTCTTTCACAGCCTATCTATAATATCAAATTCAAATTCTTGTAGTAAAATTATCCAAATTGTTATCCTTCCTAATGGGTTAAGCTTATTCACAATATATTTTAGATCCCGATGATTTGTTACAACTATAAATTTCTGCCCTAGCAAGTAACTTCTAAACTTATTTACAGCATAAATGATATCTATATCCTCTTTTTTAGTTACAGATAATTTACCTCAAGATTGCTCATTTTTCTACTTCCAAAATAAACTACATGATCATTCCCATTTTCATCCTTTTGGCTTAGAGTACTCCCTAGTGCTACATCTGAAGCATCAGTATATACAATGAATGGCTTTCTCTAGTATGGATTCTTTAAAATAGGTGAAGACACCAAATATTCCTTTAGTTGTTCAAAAGCTTCATGCACCTTTTCTCCTGGCTCATAAGCAACATCCTTCTTCAAAAACTAGTTAATGGTTGTGTAATCTTTGATAAATTCTTGATGAACCTTCTATAGTAACCCACATGGCCTAAAAATTATCTCAACTTACTTCTATTCATAGGAAATGGTAACTATTTAATTTTTGAAACTTTATCAGGATCAATACCAATACCATCTCTAGATACAACATGTCCTAACAAGACACCTTTAGAACATCAAAAGACACACTTTGTAGGGTTTAGTGAGGCTTTTGCTTCATCTAACCTTTGAAATGTCAAGTACATCTAGTGTAGTAGTCCATTTTACTCCCGTAGATGTAAAAATCATCCACGAATACTCTAATGAAGCTTTATTATCCAAAATTCACCCCAAGGTAATTTTGATAACTTACACAATTTCTTCAGGATGGAGCAAGCAAAAATGGTGAAAGGCCAACATTTAGATTTTGGTGAACCCCTTTACTTTTCTCTAACTCCATTGTCCTAGAAAAATCCAAGGAGTTAGTGAAAAATGTAAAAATCTGAAAAAATGAAGTCAAAGGACTGTTTTAGTGCATTATGGGTCCGAGGGCCGTGGATGGAACCCATGCGGTTCATACTAGGGTTCATCATATCGATTTCGTGTATGATTTGCAAAGGAAGAAATGTATTGTGGAAAAAGTAGAAAAATTTACCCTAGGCAACACAAGTTCACGTGGGATAGTCAGGACCCAAAAATATGAAATGGCCGCAAGCCAGAGAAATGCGTAAAAGGTAGAAGTTTTTTTCCCACATGGTCCGTGGGACAAATTGGAACAAAAGAACATGCGGGACCTGAAATGTTGAAATCACCACAATCGTTAGTGTATTGTAGATATGGCAAAAAAATTGTCCAGGATAGTCGGGACCTAAAAATCGAAATGGCCGCAACCCAAAGAAATGCGGAAAAGCAAAAAAATTTGTCTCCCGCATCCATGGGATATTGGGACAAAAGAACACGTAGGACGCAAAATGCCAAAATCACTACAAGTTAGTATATTGCATATATGGAAGAAAAAAAATTATTTGGGACAACCGGGACATAAAACTTGAAATCGTCAATCAAAGGGTGGGCTTAATGTACTACAATTTTTCGAAAAAAATTGTCCCGTGTCGCACAGGGGACAGGTGGGACATCAAAACCCAAATCGCCACACAAAGAATGAATCGGAAAAGGCAAAGAAAAAAGGCCTAGATCAAATTTGAGTACCACAGGACATGAGTTCCCTGAAAACCCGCCATACCCACAATACAAAGGAAAAGTCAACACCTAACCCCCGAACTTCAAATGGTCATAACTTTTGACCCAGCTCTATTTTTCACAAAATTTGACTTTTCAAAAATGGCACGATGTCCTCTACCACAAAAATTGGATTAGTTAATTTTAATTAGGGTATATAAATGAAAATAAAATAAACATCTCCAAATCCAATAAATTAAATGCTCATTTCCATAAATACAAGAAATCCCTGGTAAACTCAAAATAGCTGCTCACACTCAGAAGGCCACAACTTTTACATTTCTTAACAAAATCAACCAAAATTGGTACCATTGAAATTGTGGCTCTGAGCCCGACACACAAAATCAAGAAATCTAGAATTTGATGAGGACATGATGGTGATTTTTCTGAAAATGTGGCCAAGTTTAGAACAGTGATTTTACTGGTGGTTGGGATGTATTTAATGAATCATGGGTAGACATTTTTCATTGTTGTACAAGTTATGGGACATCATGGGGATCCTTTTGCAAGCAACATACCATCATTTCACTCCATTTATGACATCTTACAATTGGTGGTAAGGAAAATTTTGAGATTTTCATTTCTCTCTCTCCTCTCAAAATTCTATAAATTAGAGTGTTGGGCTCATTGTAAAGGGAGATAGTTTTTGAGTAGAAAAACTCTGTCAAATTTGTTTTGTGAAGCCAATGTGTTGCAGGACCTTGTATTGGACTCCTTGCATGGTGATCTAGGCCCTTATTTTGTAATATATTGAACTATGTATATCATGAAACAATAGATACAAGTTTGTGAATGTGTCTTCCCCTCTTTGTGTTTGTTTGCATTATTTTTACCTCTCCAACCTCATTACAAATATATTGTGTTTATTTTATGTTCTTGCAGGATTCATTATCATTGTGTGTGTATGAAATATTGTTGTGAATGCATTTTCTAGACTGTGGAGAATTGTTATCACCCCTTCTAGTATGTACTTTGCTTCCATTTTTCACACATTGGATATTATTCTCACACCCTCCTTTTCTGGTGTATCACCACTTTAGTGTAGGTTTTGTTTTCATGCATCTCTCTCCCTAGTCCCTTGGAAAGATAGATTAGGATAATATAGTTTTTCCTACATTAGAGTAGATTGTGGTAGGTAGTTTAGGAGCAAGAAACATCTTTCTCTGGAGGTCTATCTCAAGTAAAAGTCCCACAACTTGGAGATAGTACCCATGTTATCCAATCACACCATGAGCTCAAGCACACACACTTGTGCAAATTGTAGGGTGTTGTGATTCGGTGATAATAGTTATGGCATGTGTGGTGGGACAAGAAGTCTTTATTTTAATTACAACAAGATTGATGTGCACTTGTTGTAAGTTTCTAACTTGTAAGAAGCTTTGAATTGCACATCTGGTGACTCCAAAAATGGCATAATCCATTGGTTTCAGTAGTCCAAACTTGGCAGATTTATGAGAAGAATTCAAACAAGGTCAAGAACTAGAGAAGAGGGACTATTTTTCTATCTACACTTATCCCCGATAGAGCAAGAAGGGGAAGAAGATCTCAAAGGTCTCCATCTCCACCGAATAGAAAGTTATCAACACCTCCACCTGGAAGGCCTTTCGTTCAATCAACTAGATTTCTCTCGACCAATCAGGATGGCATAGCCCAATCCCTATATCAACTTCACTAGCAGCAACCCACTTGCTCTCAATGTACAAAATCCAGTTCTAGTTGCAGCATTGAAGAACATTTTGTATTTCACTAGAGAAAACAAAAACTCCAATTGACCACATCCAAGATATTGCAAATGTCTATGTAATTCATGAAATTGTTGAAATGGACATTTTTGTTAAGTTGTTGGCATCCTCCTTTAAAGGTAAAGCTTTGCAATGGTTCAGAATCCTAATAATGATCTATTCATAATGGGACCATTTGTGCATAGCTCTTCACAATCAATTTGGAGAAAAGGGAGATAATTTTTCTTTATTAGAAAAATTGACAACAATTAAGAGGGCTCCTAATGAACAATTGGTTGAATTCAACTTCGATTCAAAGGATATGGGATATGATTTTGTTGGTCATGAGACTAGCAACTAAAGGTTCTTTTCTATACTTCCTCAAAGCTTTAAATTCTGATATTGCCATGATGATACAATCTATGGGAGGTATAACTTTACCCGCAACCTATAACATTTCTATTAGAGTGGAAAATTGGTTAATTCAAGCTAGAAAACTTGAACCTAGGCCACTTATGCCTCTTTATCTAGAAGTAGGAGCCCCAAGCACTAGTCAAACACCTATATTAGCCCCATCCCTACTCCAAGAAATCAGAGTTTGACTGAAGCTTCCACCTCATCTTCTAGTACCTCAAGTGAGCTCTAAGAAGTCATGAAGCAATTGCAAGCTTGGGTAATGAGTTGGTGACACTTAAGAGGTAGCAAGCTCAAAATTATAGGTCATACCAGCCTCAAACCCAACCCAATAGACCTCCATATCAGCCTATTAGGCCACCCATTCAAATAGTGAATTAATCAAGTCAAACCTCATGTTAATAGGCCATTTCAGCCTTACAACCCTAATGTTACATCCACATCTAGAGCCTTGGTACCAATAAAAATAACATGGCTCAAGAATATGACTGGTGCTTCCCATGTAATCAACCTCATAACCAATCAATGTGTTTCAATGGTGCTTTGAATCAATATCTTATGGTGACAACAATAGGTGTGGAACAAGAGACAAGCCAAGAAAGAAATCAGCAGCAGGACATGACTCAAGAGGCACCTCTAAAATGAGACCGCACTTGTCATTTAGCGGGAGGAATATTTCTATGGAATAAATCAAGCCCCTTCTCAAAGTGTAGTAGCTAATACATGATCCAAGAAAAGGAATATTGGAGAAGGATAGTCATCAAATTCAAATGATCCACATCCCTCTATCACTCAACAAGGTATTGGTAATCAAAGTGCAGCTTCCAATGTGCAAGGTCAGCCCAAGCCACCTTCTAGACCAGCCCAAGTGCCCATTGTAATAGCCCATGGGAAAGAGAAGAATGTGCAAAGCAAAGGGGATGCATAGAGATATCTCATCTCCATTCAACATCATTGAGCAAATGAAGAAAAAAATGTAAACATTTCAATGTGGGAATCATTAGCCATCTTGGGCCAAAGAGATCTATTGCAAGTTGTTATGGCTAATTGGTCGGCATCAAATTGGTCATCCGATCAACAAGAAAAGGTGCTTACCAATGTATCTCAGAAAGGATGAAATCAAGGAGGTCACTAAATAAAAATTTGAAGCCCCCACCATTTTATATCTCATTGATTATCAGAGATAAGTTATTGCATAATTATATGATTGATTCCGGAGCAAGTAGCTCTGTAATGCCAAAACAAATAGCTGATCAATTGGGCCTTCAATATGAAGTTATTTCTAAAGGTTTGGTGTAATTAGATGGGACAATGGTAACAACGGTTGGGATAATCAAATATTTGAGCCTCACATTGCATGCATGTCCCAACGTGACCGTCTTGCAAGATGTTTCAGTCATAGACTTACCACCACTCTTTGCATTATGTTTGTCAAGAGACTTCACCACTAAAATTGGAGGCTAATTGTCTACCGATTGGTCACATATGTTATTTAGAACAAGGTATGGAGCTAAGGATATAATCATATATGATCCTATCAAAAACTTACATATTGAGCCTCATGCACCAAGTCCAATCAATGAAAATTGTTCAACCTTTGATCAAGAAGATATTCCAAGCACCTATGAGGTAGATACTAAGGTCAAATGCATTCCAAACTTGACTCTTGATGAATGGGAAAACAAGAGACATGCTTTTGACCCTTACAAAGAAATGGAAGAATCTGAATTAGGAGTCTATTGTTTACATGAAGAGAATCAACCTCTCCCTAGCATTACCAAGCCAGATCACAAGGATGATAACGAAGTGTGGAAACTATTCTTTGATGGTTCGAGGAGTAGACAAGGTGCCAGAGGAGGAGCTATGCTTGTTTCACCACAAGGAATGAAATATTACTCAACTTTTTGTTTCTAGTTTCTTGCTCAAATAACACAAGCTCAGTATGAATCCTTGATTCACATATTGCATTGGGCAAGAAAGAGAGGTATAAAAACTTGCAAGTATTTGGAGATAGTGAGCTAATCGTGAACCAAGTCAAAGGACAAAATGTTGCTAAGAATGATCTATTGAAGAACTACAAAAACCAGGTATGGGATCTTATTGAATATTTTGAAGCTTTTAGCATCAATTCCATCCCGAGAAAGAAGAATGAAGCAACAGACAAACTGGTAGTAATTGGGGCTGCATTTGATGTTGTAGAAAATATCAAAAGTGAGCAATCTCAACCTCATATCAAAGTGGTTGTGAGACCAGATTGTACCAGATAACAACACAAGTTGGCAAGCCTTCGAGAATGATCAACAAATTGTCAATTTTCTACAAGAAGAAGTTGAGTTCTCTGCTAGAAACCAAGGTAGGTTGGAGTGGCGATATGGTGACCAAGTAGTGTAGGCGAGAAATAACAAATTACCAAAGGTCTTGTAACTTTGGAGTCAATCTTCAAACCCAAATGATCAGTTCCTAAGGATAAATCAAACATTTAACTAATCGGAGCCCATTTTAGTAGGTGAAGGCAAGACATTGAAAATTGGAAAAGTAAGCACCCTGCAAGAAAAATCTGAATTTGTTCAAATTTTCAATAATTCTAGGATGTCTTTGTATGGACTTGTAAGGATTTAAGAGGTTTCAACCCCCAAAGCTAACACAACATACTATTGAGCTAGATTTGAATCCAAGCCTATCGCATGTAAAACAAAGGCCAATGAATCCTCACATTGAACCTCTCATGAGAAAAGAGTTAAACAAGTTAATTGAAGCTAGCATCATCTTTCCTATCAAACATTCAAGTTGGGTTACAAACTTGGTGTTGGTGAGAAAGAGAAATGGAGAAATCAGATTGTGTGTAGACTTTCGTGATCTAAATAGAGCATCACTCAAATATCATTATCCACTTCCATCAATGGAGAAAATCTTGCAGGTTGTAGCTGGTTCAAAAGATTTTTATTGCTAGATGGCTACTCAAGCTATAATTAGATAATGGTGAAATAAAATGATCATTTCAATACATTCTTCAATAAAAATGGGGGACATGTATGCTTACAAGAAGATGTCATTTGGACTGTCAAACACTTGAGCAACATTTCAGGAGCTATGGATATGGCATTCAAAGGACTAATCAACAAATAGTGCTTGTTTATCTAGATGATATCACTTTGTGTTCTCAAAGAACATGGTAGATCACCTCTTTCACCTAAGGAAAGTATTTCAGGGTGTAAAGGTTTGGAGTGTCATTGAATCTGAAAAAGTGTGTATTCTTGGCACACGAGGGAAAATTGTTGGCCACATTGTTTCAAGAAAAGGGTTGACAATTGATCATGAAAGAGTTGAAGCCATTCAAACACTTCCATCACCACACCACAAGAAATCTCCCCAAAGATTCTTGGGAAGGATAAACTTTGTTCACATATTTGTGCCTGAATTTTCCACTCTTGTAAATCCTTTAACAATGATGTTGAAGAAGAGTCTTGCATTCAAATGGATAGTAGAAAGAAAAGAGAGTTTTGAGGCCATCAAGCATGCAATATCACAAGCTCCAACTCTTATCAACCCAAACTTTTCAAAGGACTTCATGTTGTATGCCTTTGGGGGATCAGACACAATCTCAGCTATCTTGGTATAGCTAAATAGAGAAGGTTCAAAACAGCCCATAGCATTCTTCAGTCAGAGCCTGGAAGATTATTAAGTAAGGTATTTTTTATTGAAAATCATGTCTTTGTTGTCATTAGGAGTCTAAAGAAGTTCAGAAACTTGGTCTCGAACAATAAAATTCAACTACTAGTGTCTCATGTTGGTGTCAAGGACTTTATCCTAAAAAAAGATCTAAATGAGAAGAGAGTAGGTTGGATCACTTGGGTAATGGAATATGATATTGAAATCAAAGTGACCAAGTTGATTCATGGCAAAGGATTGTGTGAGCAGCTCACTTCCAAACAACAAGCTGAGTCAAAAGGTGAAGAAGAGGTTGTCCTGCTATCAGTAGAATGGTCAAGAATAACTAGCTAATGAACGATGCACCCATTCCATGTTGACTCAAACTTGGTGCATTATCTCCAAATATGTTTTTTCCTCTAGAATGAAACAAAGCTAAGAGAAGATATTTTAGATTGCAATCCATCCCATATGTGCTCATTGATGGCATCCTATTCAAGAAGGATGTGAACAAGGTATTACTAAGGTGTGTCCTAAAAAGTCAAGTTGGGAAGATATTACATGAGTTCCATGACGGGGAAGCAGAGACCACTTTTCTCCACGGGTAACAACTCTCAAAATCATGAAAGTTGGTTACTATTGGCCTATGGTGTTTGGTGATTGCTATTCATGGATCAAGAAATTCAAAAAGTGTGCATTCTTCACGGGAAAGAAAGGTTAGTGGCGCCTCCCCTTCATCATATTTTAGTAGATCAAACATTCATGTAATGGGAATTAGACTTCATTGGAGTTATCAATCCAAATTCAAGTCAAGGCCACAAGTGGATACTTATGGCAACAGACTATTTCACCAAATGGAATGAAGTGGTGGCACTCAAGGAGGCAAATGAATCCAGCATCTTGGATTTCTATGAAGGGATAGTCATGAGGTTTGGTGTCCCTACCACTATCATATCAAATAATGCATTGGAATTCCTTGGCACCAAAATCACTAAATGGGTTGTCAAGAATGGTATATACCTCAGCACTTCATCAAACTATTACCCTCGGGTAATGGCCAAGAAGAATCTACAAACAAAAACTTACTAAGAATCATCATAAGGAATCTTGATGAGAATCAAATAACTTGGCACATGAAGCTCAAATCAGCTCTATGTGTAGACACCAATTTTTGTGTAACGCCCCTCCGTCATCTCGCATTCATTCAACCTTTCCTCTCGCTTTTCTTTTTCCTAAATTTGAGTAAATTCCATCTATTTACTCACCTTTATTTAATTAATTATCAAATGGACTCCATGTGGACCCATTTGATAATTAAAATTTTGGCATTATCTCCCATATCAATTTTATTCAATTCATGGGTATTAATATACCCATCTGACACCCCTTTCTTAAATTCAAGATGGAATCTATTATCTCACCTACCATGTCAATCATGCTCCCCACTCCATCTAATAAGTCAAACCATGGGCCCCACGTGATCACATCATGTCTCTTAACCCGGTTAATTTATCAAACCTTGGTTACTCGTTAACCCCAATCTAACCTCACCTCCAAGTTATAAATATGGGTTTCCCCCCTCTTTCAAAAGGACCTAAAAGAATAAACTAAAGACCATTCTACAAGTTTGAGGTCAAGGCTAACCTTTTCCATTGTTAGAAGTTAGAAGGTGAGAAGTGTGGGAGAAATATTTTCCATTGTTCGTCATCTTGCCATCCTGATGCCCATTTCATCTCCATATCAAAGCACAAGCTAAGTCCCCTCATCATTTCAGTTACTTGTCATTTTTTATTTCATTATTTCTGCATGATATCTATTGTTCATCATTTATTGCTATCTTTCTAGACATGGGGGTTGACATCCTCCAAGGGAGTTAACATCCTCTTGGAACCAAGATTTTCCAGGGAAACCCCTACATATTGTTATCTAATCTTATCTATTTCAGTTTTGTAGATCTATCTTCTTTGTATTACAAATCTATCTTTTTTTCTCTTGTAGATCCACATTTGCATCTGAGGTCCTAATCCCTCCATCATTCAAAGTTTTTGGTGGCTTCCAGTATCAGCTTTCACCCACGCGAGAACGAGGTTTCCTGATCAACATTTAGCACTCCCAAAGTGGGACCAGGACCCATGTTTTGGTCATTTTTCTATTTGCTCGCCTTGTAGAGGTCTCGTACATAATACTGATTATTGTGTTTCATAGCTCTTGTCAATCTAGATATATTATGCGAATATTTCATTTGTAGACACATCCTCTTATAGGATCTTTGGTATTGTCTTTGTCCATGTGGAATGGTCCGTCCGTTTAGTCAATTTTGTTGTCATTGAGGTAAGTACTTTTATTGTTTGAAAGAATGTGTCATTGAATTGTTTATAATGGGTATAAAATTCTTTTGTTATTGCTAGTAAAAACAAAATCAATAATTAAATATAATAATAATAATAAAATAAATAAATAAATAAATATAATATTTAACTAATCAAAAGATCAAAAAAACTTATTACTAAATTCTACTTCCTCAACTACCCATCTCCTCACTCCCCTCAACCCACCCAAATTACCCACCTACTTTCTACTCAACTCCTCATCAAATTACTCCACATCACCTAACTTGAGCTACTACACACTCACCTTAATCCAATACCCACTCCCAACTTCCTCCTTAACTCTCTAAATCATATGACGACAAAGATCACCCTACCCGAACTCGCCACTCGACCATCTCCCTTCCACCTTACTCCCCGACCCTTGCCGAGCTCATGTCCCGGCTCCCATGCATTTCCCCAACTCCACAAGCTCCTATTTAACTTCTCTTCACCCAATTCCTAACTCCCCTTATCTCCAAGTGAGCTCCTCATCTCCCACATTGATCTCTCTACCAATATCTCTCCCACCAAACCCAACACACCGCTTCCTTCAGCTCACTCCATACGAGACCAAACCACTCGTCTCACCCACTGTCACATCTCCCTCTCCCACATATTTCCACCCCTTCGAGCTCTCTCTACATCCAATGCAACCACTCATCCTCATCAACTCTACTCCACACAATTCCTCTTAATTGAGCCACTCGCTCTTCCTTCCACGACCCATCTTCATCGACTCACTCCCCCTTCCACCTAAGCTCTTCACGTCCCTATCACCATTCTCAATATCCTCTCTATGTATATCTCCCCACTCATTCATCTCACTGCGAGCCATCCTCACCTCCCCATTCCACTACCCGACTCAACACTCCCCCATCCTCACCTACCCAACTCCTCTACCTATCTCATCCCTCGATCCACTCTTTACCCAATCCCCGACTCCTAAACTAATCTCTTCCCATTCCGAGCTACTTTGTTCCCTTCCCATCTACTCGCAACCACCTTCCTCCTCACATGACTTATCCCGACTAGGCAGAATTTCATTTGTCCACGGAATTTCCTTCAAAACACCTTTAACATCAATTTCATGCCTCTTAAGTAAGGATACAACTTATCCTTTCCCATATTTGGAGCCAAAATCTCCATTACCAAGTGGTCATGACTCAAAATTACCTTTAAAATTTATTGTTTCATAGCCTTGAATGACTCGTATTAAATGTACACACTTGTTCCTTTTAAGCCAAAAATGAATTCCTCTACAACTAAGCTTGCAACATTTCTATCTTATAATTGGGTTGCTTGAATAACCCACACATGTATCTCGATACATACTCAAGGACATAACATTTATTCATTTCCCATATTGACTTAGACAAGGGCTCTTCGATCGCCTTTAGCTATCCATGCATAACAAGATAAATTTTTCTGGAAGATAGCTCTAATCGTAGATTGTCTTTATTGTTCCTCTCTTACCAATTAGAGCAAACCCCGCCCCAAAAAAAAAAAAACCCACCACAATCATCTTCTACAACTTCACACTTCCATTCATGATATTTATACCACATGTTCGATGTTACTTCATTAAATTGATCGATCTTTGCTATTCATGAACAAAATCGCTATCATCAAACCGCTTCACTTGTACAACATGCCTCGCCTTTAGACATATATATAGACTGGCACAATTATTTCCTATGACTACCATTTTATCTTTAGAAAGCATTGATCCATCTAGAGGTATATGAGCATGTCTTAACAACGACAAAAATTTATCAATCTCATAGCCATCTAGTTCCCTATATTGCATTGTTCGTCCACTTATCCTCGACAACATAGGTATATAGCCTTCCTCGAATCGATCTATCTTACTATCTTTATATGATGTCTAAAACATACCATCTCCCAAAAATTCCACTTAACATCCACATTGGGTTTTTATGTCCATACCTAGGGTCACTAAGATATGTCTCCATTTACTTTAAGCACATATGATATCTACCTCCAAAGACTTGGGTTCCTCACATTGTTACTTTTAAATCAAATCGAATTTGTTTTTCCTTAAAATTATGCATTCCCATCCTAAAATTCTACTCTTCCCAACCAATTTTTGGCTTATCCTCTTAAATTCCACATTCCCTTCCTAAAAGTCTACTCTCCCCACCCACTTTTTGTCTTTACCTTTAAAGTCAATATTCAGTAATTTTATAGTTTATATTGTTTATGGTTATAGTTCACGCAAAGAAAAGAAACAAAAAAAAAATGCACACGTTAATGTTTTTTCGTTTATAGGTTATCTTATTTATCATAACGTAATTCATTTAATAGTTTCGTATCACCTCATCATTAATAATTTGTGTCACATATTTTCATAATTTTATTTCACAATCTATTTCATCGCTTATGTAATTGTTTACTTCATAGTTTATTTTATCAGTTTTCTTTACCCTAATTAAATGCGAACATTGAATTCCAACTTTTATTAATCCTTTAGATTAATTTCTTTTATTTTTATTTTTGATAAAAATAATTTTTGTACACAAAATATTTACGACAGTTATATCATTTTAATCACATCAACTAATGACAATTATCTTCTTTTTGCAGGGTAACGTCTACAACCTTGCGACCAAAAAATAATAATAATGTTGTCAAAGACTAATATTTAAATCAAACACACCACACAAAACACTTTCATCAACCTCATCTATAATTATAAACGGTGCAATTTCAAGGTACCCAGATGTTCCTGATCACTGACGATTGCTTTCACATATGCCATTATCACATGCAATCAAATAACAAGGAAAAGTGTTCTCCATGTTTTTCTCATTTTTCTCTATTTTCTCTCTTCTACATTGTAATTTCCCTTTCTGAGTGATTTTTTGCATTGAACGTCACATTTTGAATTTGGTCTAAAATGAACCTCATACATCCTACTTGCTCACATAGCCTAAATAAGGGGTCTAACCTTCTACATCTCACTTATCACACACTTGCCTAAAAATTCACAAACAAAATCAACACATCAAAACATTCCTTTCACCTGGTTCATTGATTGGGACTTGAACACCCAACAAGAACCATCTCAAACATCTCCCAAGCCAAAACTACCTAAAACCATCCTTAAACGATCATTCCTTAGGCACCTTGATATCCACTTTTTTCACATCTCGTAATTAATCATGATGATAAAAATATGTTGCTTGATTTGTTTGTCAACAAATTACATAAACAAATGTTTCTCTATTTCACGCCTATTGTCACTCTCTCACAAATTGAAACAACATAGTAATATGCTCCATCCAATGACATTACTTCCCCTAACAATCTCTCCTAACAAGATTCTAAACTCAAAACCACATTATCAGTCACCCAACCCCTATCTCTATGACCTCACTTCATGAGAACCATGTCATCCAAGATTGTCCCTATCTTAAAACTAATCCTCATATCCCTCATCAAGCCAATCTTCCTAAACCAACCACATCATCATCTCCCACTCCTCTAGAGACACTCGGGCCTCCTCCTAACCCCATATATGACTTCTTACTCCAAAATCTTCCACAATCTCTCAATCCTCCCAATCTCCTAAATTGGTGGATCGCATTCCACCCACATCCCATTTTGACAATTCCATTTCATATGTTATTAATAGGCATGTCTAGCCATCTCAACCTCTTCACACTTACATTCCTACCCATCGTATGCTCTAACCTCTTAACACCCATATCCCCACTTATCATTTACCACAACAACCTATCCAATTTCAACGAACACATCATGTCCCTATTGTTCAAAGTCAGCCTATGTAGCAATCCCAACCCATGACACATGTTAGTCCTTACCAAGCATTTACACACTTAAGCACACCTGCACACCCATAAGTTTATCAACCACCTTATCAAATGATTCCCAAATACCCACACATCCACAAACATACCCTTCACCTTATCAAACTATATTTCAAACCACACAACCAATTCAATCTCAACCTAACATCGTGTCAAATGATCTTATTCACACCTTAATGAATTGGTTAGCTAATTTAGAAATTGTTACCTTGGCACCTAAGGATACTTTATCCTATGAACAAATCTATAATGAACCGATTCATCCATCAGTTCCAATCAAACCCTACCCTCCTCATTGGAAACTTCCTACATTTACTAATTTCAACAATAAGGAAGATCCCCAACAACATCTCCTCATATTTAAACATGCATGTTGTCTTATTGTGCATGATCACGATCTACTTCTTTGCACTTTCCCCATGTCTTTGTCTAGTCTTGCGTTGGACTAGTACAACAATATCCCACAACATTCCATATTCTCCTTCACTCAACTTACACAATTGTTCTTAGAACACTTTTCAATTAATATCACATGCAAAACTACTATCACTGACTTATACACCATCCGATAGTTTGAAGACAAGCCCATCACCGACTTCATCGCATGATGGTGTGGTGTTATAAACCAATTTTCCTTCACTCTTCCACAAATTGAACTCTTCTCGCATTCGTGTGCAAAACATATATCATCTACTTTGCAAATCCAATCATTCTAAACCTTTGATGAAGCTTTCACAATGGCTCACAAACTCGAAACCTGTGCCATTGAACAAGGTCATCTTAAGCTAAGTTCAACCAAACCTAAAATTGAATCTACTAAACCACTCACACATAACAACAAATTTAAGGGTGCAACCAACACTATGGTCATTAAACCCTCATCTGCATCTATATCTGACACATGGCCTCAACAATGAGTCCCTCAACCAACAATCAACTATACCCCCTTGGGAGAATCATACAGCTCCGTATTTGATAAATTGATGACTGTAAACTCCATCCAACTTCCTCCCATATGACCCGTGGACAACTCGCAAGCCAAGCCTATTTGGTATCATAAAGCCCACTATTGTAAATATCATCAAGTTAAAGGTCATGACATTGAGAAATGTCATTCCTTTAAAGATCATGTCCAACAACTCATAAGTCAAGGGGATATCCAAATCAATAGCTCCACTATTTAAAATTTACCTAATCAACCACCAACAAATCAAGCCATTCCCTTTACATCTCAACTGTCAAATGCTTACACCATTAACACTGTCAATCAAGATCCCATCTCATTGACAAATCCACATGTTCCTACCTTGGACATTATTCCCACTCCTTATTCATAACCTAACACACCTATGTCAACTTTTACTACTTGTCCTAAACCTACACCTTCTCCTATCCTTATCACATCCACATCAAATTTGACTATACCATCCACTTCATCCACTTCAATCACACCCCAATCTACCACATTAGATTCATCCTTAGCACCTATTTCATCCCCATTCATATCCACACATATCTCTACATCTATTCCTTCACCCAAATCTACAATTACGACACCTACATCACTTATCTCTACAACCATCCCAACTAAACTTAGTTCTACTACATGCACCTTTACAGCCCCACCTTTAACATCAACCCCATTAGAAAACATATCATTCTTACCCCTCGAAACATTTATGAAACAACCAGTCCCATCTACTTCTACACCTAAAAATACTCCTGCATTTGTTGCATTACCCATAATGTCTACTCCATCGGTTATCACATATCCAAATATCCCAAATATGCCTACATCCCTATCTATCCCACCTACCCCTATATCTATCATATCAACAAATCCACCTATCTCTACCTTGACATCTTTACCTATATCCTTGCCCATGGCCACATCACCTGGTCTATCCCAATACTCTTTACCTAATTTGTCTATCACAATGAACAAATCTTCTCAATCTACAACCCTATCAAAGATACCCTTTGAAACATCTACTTGAACCAACACATCCACCTAAATCAAATAAATATGGTTTACATTCTCCCTCTACAAAATCAACTCTTTCCATGCCAAAACCTAAACAATCCACATCTCACATAGATCTCATTAATCGCATCATACAAACACCTATTTCTCCATTAACATCCTCTTCTTGTTTTAGAACATTTTCTCCATTAATAACCACACCACCACTATCAGATCCTCTGGTTGAGATTATTATCATCCCCGCTTTCAGAAAATATTCTTGGCCATATTTTTCTTGTCATATTTATGTCTTTCAATGGGCGTCATTTATTTTCATCCAAATCCACCGTCGTGATCATATTTTTGTTTCCTTAAGGACATAGTTTTATTTCTTGCTTGTCTATCATCTCATCTTGTTGCAACTTATTGTCTTCCCTCTCTTGGTGGTAAACCAGAGACATAACCTCTTAATGCATTGCACTTGCAACCACTCTATTGTTAGCATATCTACCAATGAGTAGAAATTCATATCTTTGTATCGTTCCTCCATCCTTAGCCCCTTCCATTTTTCATTGTAATGATATGAATTATGTGGTCTGCCTTCACTACTTTGATATGACCCCATAACCATTACATCCATCACCTTCTCATTCTCCTATTGTAGCCATGCAAAGGGTCCAGGGGTGTCTCTTGTACAATCATCATCCCCTCCTAAGTGGTCTACTTAGTTATTCCCAGCTCTCCCCCATGTAAAGCTAAAATTCATGTATGCAAAAGGAAAAATCAAAGTTATCAAAAACATAATCATCCTCAAAGGAAATTTTTACATGTAAAAAAACTAAAAGGAAAATCATACAAATCAAAATCAAAGTAAAATCAAAATAAATAGATCGATCCTCAAGAATGGCTATCCTATTATTATATCCATCCATATTATGTATATAGTAGACCATACCCTCGAAGGATGGCTACTCTTTTGTTATGGCATTTGGAAGGTTTCCCGCATTGATCAACCTTCCTTTTATCAACATTTTCATAAAGCTTCTTGCATTGATCAACTTTCTTCTATTGTTCTTTCCCTTTCCCAGAGTTGGGGCATAGACTTAAGGAACACCACCTTTGGAGAACCTTCTTCCCAAGATACAAGTTACATCTCAAATCCTTTGTCATGTCAACATTAGGTTTGTGAGAATATTTCATCCATATTTCCTCATGGTCTTTTGGTATAACTAACTATCGTTGGTTATGTGTTAACACCTACTATTGGCTACAAGTGCAATGCCTTGAGTGGTAACCTTTCTTATTTATCTCCAATCCAATTCGAAGCATAGTTTCCTTATACACCCTTTCTACACTATGTTTCATTCATCTCATCAAGGTCATATTTTATCAAAATCACATCAAATTTCACACTATGAATTCTATATCTATCCATAATATCCATGAATGCACTCACAAATACACTTTTTAGTTTGTGAATTCTACTTGATCGTCAGTTGCAGTTTGTGAATCCTACTTGAGGATCCTTCTCAAGGAAAGTTTGTTATCCTATAGCTTCTTATCTCCCAACATGTTCAACAATGTCTTTGATCCATTTCTCTTCACTCCCCATTTCCACTCATCACCATTTATCTCCACATCATCCTTCTCACCTTTCTGTCCCCTTTCATCACACCGAATATCCTACTTGTCTTTCCTCTTGAGTTTCCCTTTCACTCTTCCACTTTTAGTTTGACAATCTTACTTAACCATCCATACACCAAAGAATCTTAGTTAAGGTATATCTTCTTCCTTGGATCCTCCCACTGTAGAAGCTTCTCCACCATTTCCTCTTTTAGTGGATGACAATCACCACCACAAACGTCTTTCCACTCCTCCTTTTTCGCTTGACACTCTTACATCATCACTCCCACCACGTGGGCATCCCAATTAAGGATTGCCCTTACACTCTCCATCTACACTACATATGTTCCTCCATCCACTCATGTCACACTCCTTTGTTTCCTTGTTATCACCTTGATATCACCTCCTTTCATCTCTTGTTCCATTTTGGTATACATTACTCAATATTTTCATCATTCTTCTTCTTCTTTGGCTTGGTGATCCTACTTAACCATCCCCGTCGCATGGTAATCTTACTTAAGAGTCCCTCTTAAGAATGGTTTTCCATCTAACCCTTCCACCTCCCATCATATTTTCCTCATCTTCTGTCTCCCACCTCTCATCATACTTGTCCACTCCAACCAACCATTCCACACCTGTATCCAATACAATGTTGTCTTTCTCCTTCCATATCATCACTGCCG
Organism: Taxus wallichiana var. yunnanensis; assembly: GCA_018340775.1. Taxonomy (NCBI): domain Eukaryota; kingdom Viridiplantae; phylum Streptophyta; class Pinopsida; order Cupressales; family Taxaceae; genus Taxus; species Taxus wallichiana. The sequence continues at coordinate 886,731,910 of CM031240.1, read as the reverse complement.
GTTTGGTGATCTTACTTAACTCCTCTGCGGCATGGCAATCTTACTTAAGAGTCCCTCTTAAGCATGATATATCATCCTACACTTTCCCACCACTCCACATTCTCACCATCTACATTTTCTCATCATTCCCCATCATCACATCCTCTCACCTCCTCTTCCATTCTCACAAACACCACTTCCTACTTGCCCATGTTCATCTCCATCATCCCTTGCTTGGTAATCTTACTTAACCATTGCTTCCCCATTCATTTCATGTCTTGTTTCTTCATTTTTCTCTCATTCATTCTCATCCATTGTGTCCTCTCCTTGCCTTCATCTTCACATCATTATCCCTCCTTTCTTTACTCTTTCCACTCCATCTTCTAGAGTTCTCCCACATATCTACCCCCATACTTACCCGTCATTGTCATTGATCATCTCCTAACATTCTTTCATCATCATATTTTGTTTCCATGCTAATAATTATCAGTGGAATTCTCCTAAAATCACTCATCCCCATTCTGCATAGCCTGGATCCTTCTCTTTGATCTTCCCCATTCTATCTTCATTCCTTCCTTCCTTTGTGCCCTCTGATCATTATCGGGGGACTTCTCCTAATGTCCCTTCATTGCGTTCCCCCTTCCATTCCTCTTTTACTTTCTACCTCATCTTACCTTTTGTCCCATCCTTTCCTACTGATCATTATCAATGGATTTCTCCTAACATCCATTCGTTGGCATTGCCTCTCCTATCCCTTCCTCTCTTTTTCTCGCCACCTCTCCATCTTTCATTCTTCCTTTCCAATTTCTTCACTGTCTTCATCATGCACCCTCTCTCTATTTTCTCGTCATCAACTTATCCCCATCTCATGCATCTCTACATCTTTTCCAATCCATGTCATTCCTCCCCTCAAGCTTCTCTTTATGTTCCTTATGCTTCTCACTCTTTATCGAATATCTTCGTTCTTGGTTCCCTTCCTTCTGCATAATTTTTTCTTCGTTGTCTTCTCCTCCTTTTTGATCCTCATCTTATTTCACTTCCTCTATATCATCTTCTTCCCCATTTTACCTCGCACTTCCTCCTTACTTCCCCATCAATAACCTAACTCTTCAATGTTGTCCCATCTTCTTTATCATCTCACCATCCACATGCATTTCCATGTGGTCAGTTCCATATTATTTTCCTTGGATTTCCTCACCATGTTTTTTCTCCTCCTCCATCTCTGTTCCTCTATTCCATACCCCTTGTCGCCTTCACATTCGATCTTTCTTACTCTTCTCATAATCAACCAGTCCTCCTTTCCATTCCCTTTTCTCTTTCTCAACACCCCTCACACCTAGCATTCACAGTCAATGCCAATGTTTCTCCATTTATGTACCACCATCGATCCATTTCATTATCGTTCTCATTCTTCTCTCTGCAGCATTGACCTCTTCTCTTTTTGAGAACCCTATCACATCTTTTATCTTTATCAGTCCTCTAGCAACGGCATCATCATATCCATTTCTAAGAATCTCTTCCCATCTTCCTTCGACATTTTTGTCTTGGAGGATACCATAACGGCCATCACCTATCTGATCTTGTTCTCTTCCATGAATGTTTGCTCTACTTTTTTTTCATCACAAAAATATCTTGACTTCTTATCCTACTTATTAAAGAAGCGAGACTATTTTTTCTTTTTGACCTTCTAATTTTCCAACATGTATGCATCTTTCCTATGAAACATGATTAACATCATATTTATCACCCTTTTAGGGAATTCTATCTCACCCTTATATCCTATCTGCTCATCATATCCATATTTATGATTATTCTATCCTATCTCGCAAAAGCGTGATCACCACCACAAGGAAGTGGGGAGCGTTGTTTATGAAATTCCCCACCTTTACCTATCTCAAAGCTGCCAACTTCTTGGGAGAACCCACAAGATTTCCGAGATATGCAGGGCCTAAACTAATCCTTCTAGAGCTATTAAGGTAGCTTATCACCTATCACGAGAAGTGTATGAAGAGGAAGAAGGGAGGAACTCCATTCCCCCTCATCAGAGGTAGGTACATGTGCCCCTCACAAAGTAAAGCTCGGAGATGTATGCAGAGCTTGAATTGCTCAATTTAAAGCATAATTTCCCAGCAAGGCCAACCTTTGATCCTCATGGTTGCCTTCCAGGGCAAAGATCGATCCTATCCACGTTCCTCATATTGAGGATATCTACATCGACTTAAATCATGAAGTTGAACTTAGATGAAAGGATCACTCCTGGCTAGCCCTGGCAGAGATCATTCAATATGGTGTGGCCATCATCCCAAAGGATTTCCTAGAAACTGATCAGGAAATTGATCAGTTTTACCTAGACATGGAAGGGGATGATTGGTTGTTCACAGATATTGACAAGAACAAAGTGTCCTGCGAACATCCAAGAAAGGGTTAAACCTACTCTGCAACGCACTAAGCATTGGTGTAAGAAAAATGGTATCATCTATCTTGGGGTATATTTTATCACATCTCCCTGAAATGCACCCGCCAGGCCAAAAAAATTTCCTAAGGAAAAGGGAAAGATAAAGTGGGAGAGGCAAGCACTGCTCAAGAGAAAGCTCCTGAAATCCCTCCTACTACCATAGAAGAGCAAGTTGTGGACTTAGTGTCCCCAGGAAAAGAAGAAGCGGTAAGTGCTCCAATGGACACATCCACTCAGGATGTTGTCACAACTACAACTGGCGAGGTACCAACCATTCCCTCTCTCACTCCTCCTTCCCCTCCTCATGTCACTCAAACAACCACTCCTTTGGTTGTGTCTTCTCCTCCGTCTTCTTCCTTTCCCCCTCCCTCTTCCTCCATCTTCTCTTCCCTTGCGGATCTGTCCCCCAACATTTCTTCCCTCATCTCGTAGATCCCTTCCACCCCCATGGCCTCCTCTCTTGTAGTGACTCCTAATCCCGTGAGCGTTGGTGTGTCACCCCTTTCTCCATGCCACCACCAAGTGTTTCGACACACTTCCCCGTGTCCACTGCAATTGTTCTTCCTTCCACCCCTGTCTCTTCTTCGTCCTCTAGTCCCACTCCCATAAGTCCAAGTTGGATCTCAAACCACCTAAGCCAACACAAGAGGAAAGTCCCCATTACACCCATGGACTTCTCCATCATCCTGGCTAAAGGACAAAGAAGTAAAAGTGATAACTCACTTTTCAAAAAGTGCTTCAGTGAAAGGGTTATGTAGATAGCCTACCCGGATCCCATAAAGAAGAAAGAAGATCTATCTCCTACATATTTTATAGTGACCCAGGTCACAATGGAAACATCATCAGAGAGCTTACAAGGAGAGGCCTTGTCATCCATGGATGCCCTTTGTAAGAAACTGCAAGAAGCAAAGGAGAAGAAGAGAATGTTAAAGGAACAAAACAAACATCTTCTCCAATCTCTGCAAAGAATGGGCAATGCACCTCCTATAGCTACCGCTGAAACTCCTGAAGTCCTTAGTCGAGGAAGATAAATGAATATGCCAAGATTGGTGAACAAGGTGCAGCAAGATCCTCCTCAAGAGAGCAAATCCTCAGAAATAGTGAGGAAGTAATCACAAAGTTCACAGGCCTCTACCAAAGTATAGATAAGGCAAACAATGAACTCCAGGAAATAGCAAGACCCGTCTTCAAAGAGTTGGACCATGCCAGGTTGCAACACGAGACATTCCAGAAAATGGTCGATTGCTAACCGATGACTTGTTAAAATTTGGCGTCATTGATCACCCACGAGCACACAACAAAGCACTTGTCGCTTTAGACTATCAGGTTGATCAAATGGAGTTTGTCCTAGAAAAGATAGACAAAATCAAGGAGGAATCCCTAGACACGAAACATCAAATGGAGCAGATTGTCTTGAGGATGTCTCTAGGGTTGCTTAGCGCATCATTCACCTTGAGAGAAGAAAACGATACTATTCACTTTTCAAGGGAATTGCATCACAAGGTTTGACGCTAGAGGTCACTTTTGACTCGAGAATCTATTAACAACCTTCTGGCTTGCTGTGATTTCATCAGGTACTTGATAGAGGCAGAAACAAATACTTCAAGCTCCCTGATAGGCTCAGAGATGAACAAGAAACTTGCAAAGTTATCGGAGATCACACAAAGGGTCCCGATCATGATCAACTTCAAGATGATCAAGTAAGTTCATGGATTATTGAGCTCGATATCATATCGCATCTCCGTGAGAAAGGTAAGCAAGACACTCCATTCAAGCAAAGGGATGATGATGAATAGGCTTCCTCCTCCTGGGATAAATCCCATTTTTGTAAAAGTATTTAAAAGTATGTTGGCACATGTGATGACATCATCCATGTTGCACCATGGGATGTTGTCATCCACAAAATTGCCCCAAAGTCAACATTTGACTTTTAGATATTTTGTAGATATTTTGTAAATAAGTTGTTGGCTCCTTTTTGTCTTCTTTCTCCTTCTCCTTCTATAATTACTAGGATACTTATAGTATTCAAAGGTGGACAATCTTGTATGAAAATATAAGTGAGGAGAGAAAGACTTTGAGCTTTCTTGTAATGTGAAGAAAACATTAATACAAATATTAAGACTTTGTGTTGAATTCATGTGTTATATGCATTAGATCTTTCTTACATCAGATCTATGTGTTTATCTGTTAGATTCATATCTACTTTTTTCATTTTGCTTATCAGTATTGCTTTATTTTTTTATGTGAGTAAGTTTGGCTTTGTTTACTACCGCCCAAAACATAAACCCTCTCGACATTTCTTCTTTGGAATTCATTTCTTTTCTCCTTCGATCCATCTTTCTTCCATTCCTTCCTTCATTCCTTTTTGTTCTTCATCGGAATTAACTCTCTCGGATGAGATCCCAAACCCCCCGAAAGCATAATATCTTGTAGGACTTGCATAGGGTCCTGCTTGTAGAATAGCAATAAACTAGTTTCGCTTTGCTTTGCCTCAAAGAGGGGCTATGCCCCGCACACCGTTGGCATGTCTATCCATAGATCTCGCCCACCCGGCATTTTCAGGACCAACACTAATCAACACTATGGGCTAATAGAATCACACCTAAGAGGTATACAGTAGCTCTCCATACAAGCTTGTATATCGAAGGATGTAGTACTACCTATATCACTTGAGTTTCTAGCATTAGAACTCATGAAACAGCTTAGAACTAGTTGAATTTGAGCCCGTAGAAATCGGTATTTGGAGCCGATGGAATTAAAGGAATAAAGATAATATGCAGAGATGTACTCATGGAAAAATATCAAACATTGATCAATTAGAGCTTTGACAAGAAAGATAAGGCTAGGACATTCAAGGCAAGAGATTTAGTACTCAAGTGGGATGTTGATCATGTAAAGCAAGGGAAGCATTCCAAGTTCGATGCCATATGGAGTGGTCCATACATGATCACTAAATACAAGGTCGCAATGCCTTCCGCTAGCTTAAGTTGAATGGTGAAGAATTGTAGATTCCAATTAATGGAATCTATCTCAAACATTGCTACTAAAAGGAGAATTTCTCAACCTTGTACATATTAGTCTAGGATTACCAATGTCTCTAAGTGTTGGTGCACATTATTGTTGTTGTTAGGATATGCTTGATTTCCCTAAGTGTCGTTGCACACACTCTATTGCTTCTAGTGTGCACTTGTATACGAGTTCATCATGCTTCAAGAAAAGAGAGAGCATTGCGTGGGAATCCCATAGTTTCTTGCAATAGTTACAAATTTAAAATTCAAACAAATACAGAGAAACTAAAATCAAATGTTGACGCAACATTCATAGGTACTCATCATTTAACCTCATGGATCATAGTTGTAGGAATGGGTGAAATCTGGGTTTCAAGTAATTTTCTACTCTCACAAACCTTGACTTTAATATTTTCTTACAAAAATGAGACTAGAAACAATGGAGAGCGGTTTCAGTCCAAGCAATGTTTCAATAACTCAAGGATGTGGGTATTCAAGTTTTAGATCGATTTAAGATTACTAGGTAGACTTCATGCCCAATGGATACTTCAAGGCCACTGATCACTTCATTTGGCAGGTAGATAACCCCGTTAAGTCACCAAAATTGTTATCCAAAATTCACCCCCAAGGTAATTTTGATAACTTGCATGATTTCTTCAGCCGAGCAAGCGTAATGATGAAAGGCCAAAATTCAGATTTTGGTGACCCCTTTACTTTTCTCTAACTCCACCATCCTAGAATAATCCAAGGAGGTAGTGATAATTTGCAAAAAACTTAAAAATGAAGTCAAAGGATTGTTTTAGTGCATTACGGGTTTGGGGGATGCAAATGGAACCCATGCGGTTCATACCAGGGTTCATCGTATCAAGTTCAAGTCTGATTTGAAAAGGATGCAATGTATTGTAGAAAAAGCGAAAAAATTTATCCCGGGTAGCACAAGTTCATGCGGGACAATCGGGACCGAAAAGTCAAATAGCTGCAAGCCGTAGAAATACGTAAAAGGTGAAAGTTTTTATCTGCGTGATCTACAGATGATGGGAAAAAGAATGTGTAGGACCTGAAATATCAAATCATTGCAAAGTCGGTGTATTGCAGATATGTTGGAAAAAATTTGGGACAATCGGAACACTGAAAAAGCCAAAATGGCCACAAGCCAAAGAAATGTGGAAAACAGGAATTTTTATCCGCGCAAGACATGAAATTCTGAAATCAACACAAGTCGTTGTATTGCGGATATGGCAAAAAAATGTTTGGGACATCAAGGACACTAAAACTTGAAATCACCGATCAAAGTGCGGGCTTATTGTCACTTGCGGGTTTTCGAAAAAAATTGTCTCAAGTCACACAGGGACAGGTGGGACATCCGAACCCAAAATCACCACACGAAGAAGGAATCAGAAAAGGTGGAGAAAAAAGGCCCGGATGGTCTTAGTACCATAGGGACATGAGTTCCCTAAAAACCTGCATACCCACAATACAAAGGAAAATTCAACACCCGACCCCCAAACTTCAAACGGTCATAACTTTTGACCCAGAGCTCCATTTTCACAAAAATTGACTTTTCAAAAAGGGCACGATGTCCTCTATGCCAAAAATGGATTTTTAAATTTTAATGAGGGTATATATGTGAAAATAAAATAAACATCTCCAGATCTAATAAATTAAATGCTCATTTCCGTAAATACAAGAAATCCCTGGTAAACTCAAACTCACACTCAGAAGGCCACAACTTTTACATTTCTCAACAAAATTGAGAAAAATTGGTACCATTGAAATCGTGGCTCTGAGCCCGACACATATAAATCAAGAAATCTAGAATTTGATGAGGACCTAATGGAAATTTTTCTGAAAACGTGGCCAAGTTCATAACAGTGATTTTACTTGTGGTTGGGATGTATTTAATGAAGCGTAAGTGTACATTTTTCACTTTGCACAAGTTATGGGACATCATGGGGATTCTTTTGCAAGTAATAAATCATCATTTCACTCCATTTTTGACATCTTGCAAGTGGTGAGAAGGTAGATTTCGGGGTTTGCATCTCTCTCTCTCTCTCTCTCTCTCTCTCTCTCTCTCTCTCTCTCTCTCTCTCTCTCTCTCTCTCTCTCTCAGTTGGGCTCATTGTAAAGGAGATAGTTTTTAGTAGAAAAACTCTATCAAATTGGTTTTGTGAAGCCAATGTGTTGTAGGCTCTTGTATTAGACTCCTTGCATGATTATCCAGTGCCCTTATTTTATAATAGATTAATCTGTGTATATCATGCAGCAATAGATACAAGTTTGTGGATGTGTCTTCCCCTGTTGTGTTTGTTTACATTCTTTTTGCCTCTCCAACCTCATTACAAATATATTGTGTCTATTTTATGCTATTGCAGGGATTCATTATCATTGTGTGCGCATGAAATATTGTTGTGAATGCAGTTGCTAGACTATGGAGAACTGTTATCACCCCTTCTAGTATGCACTTTGCTTCCATTTTTCACACATTGGATATTATTCTCACACCCTCCTTTTCTGGTGTATCACCACTTTAGTAAAGGTTTTGTTTTCATGAATCTCTCTCCCTAGTCCCTTGGAAAGATAGATTAGAATAAGATAGTTTTGCCTATATTAGAGTAGATTGTGGCAAGTAGTTTAGGAGCAAGAACCATTTTTCTCTAGAGGTCTATCTCAAGTAGAAAGTCCCACAACATGGAGATAGTATCCATGTTATCCAGATCACCTGCTTGTGAGCTCAAGCACACACACTTGTACAAATCATAGGGTGTTGTGATTTTGTGAACACAAGATTCTAATATATGGTTCAAATACCCTATTCATTAGGCATTGGAATGTTGTTGGAGCATTACACAACCCAAATGGCATAACTCTATAAGAAAACATTCCCCAATGAGTGGTTAATGTATTCTTGATTTTATCTTTCTTCTTTATACGAACTTGGTTGTATCCACTATAGCTATCTACAAAACTATAGCACTCTTGGCCAGCTACTTCATCCAAGATCTTGTCTGAGAATGGAAGAGGGTAACAATTTTTCTCTATTTCCTTGTTGACCTTCCTGTAATCAACACAAATGTGTAACTTCCCATTCTTTTTTATTGATATTGCAATGGGAGAAACCCATTCTGAATTCTCCATAGAAAATATGAATTTTACATCAAGCAACTTATCTATTTCTTCTTTTACAATCTTGGAAAAATTGGGATTCATTTTATATGGCATCTACTTTATTGGCTTAGCACCATCTACTAGCTCAATAGAATGTTCTACCCAACTTACTTGATGGAGTTCCTTATAATTAAAATTGAATAAGTGCATGTACCTTCTAAAGAGTTGGAGGTAGCATTCCTTCTCAGTTTCCATCACAACATCACTAATTTTTATTTGGTGGAGACGATCATCAATTTCTTCTTCGAAAATTTTATGGGTTCATGAGTCAGTGTGACTAGAAGGATATCCATGAATAACACATCCACCTCACTTTCTTCATCTTCTATGTCCACTTCATTGGTACTAAAGTAATTAGAGGATGTCCAATCGCCAGCTTCATCACTTGAATCCACATGTTCTGTATTATTATGTCAAGGCATCACATTTATCTTCACCCTCTCTCTACCATGTCCAAGTTTCATGAAGCCTTCATTCCATTAGTTTCTTGAAAAAACTCTCTTTAGCCAGGACTTCCCACAAACATTGGGTACATAGCAGTACCATTCTTCATTACCTGAAATTATACCACACATACAACACCCATGACAGAGATATTGCCACATCTAAAACAACACCTTCTCGGTTTAGTTTTTCCCTTATTTAATGGCCTTAACATGAAAATTGGGGGCAATCAATTTTTAAACCCAACATATTCATTACAGACTACGGTCATTACATTAATCGCAACACCTCCATCTAATAAGACATCATGCATTGAAATTTCATTACAAAATACCTCATCTTGTGAAGCATAGGGATCCGCCTCTTCTTCTAAGACAGGGACCTCAACCTCCTTCCTTCATCAAGAGTTGAGTCCAATTCATAGCTCTCGTCTCTTCTCGGAAGACATAACAAGAAGTTGTCCATATGTAATATTTACAAGGTGCTTAGAGAGATCTTCTAATATGAAGTATGGTCCTTTCCCTATAAAATCAAAAAATCCTACACACCCAACTTTCTTCTCCTATGTTTCTTACTAGCCTCTCCTTTCATCTTTTTAGGATCATTTCCATCTTGGTTATCTTTCTCTTTCTTTCTTTTATCACAAGCACGTCTACTTCATTATTTATGCTCCTATCTACTACATCAAATTAATTCAGATGTGTTTTTCCTTTATCATTATCTCTTGCACCAAATGTAGAGGCCCTATCTAGACAATTATACTTATAATGGCCCTTTTTATGACAATCATAACATACAACTTCGATATATTTATTTTTTTGACCTCTATCTCCTTGGGAATTTTGGGAAATAAATTCCTTTCCTTGAAGAATATTAATATTTAACTAGCCCATTTTCCTAAGTAGATTCTCATACTCGGTGTATTTAATAGAGGGAATATTTGTGCTCACCGAGAGTTTTGTGGCATATGGACCAAAGGTGTTGGTAGGCTCCACCTTAGTAACCATTTCTTTGGGTTCCTCTTCAATAATTTATTTTTACCTTGTAGCAATCTCCTTTTCTTATTCAAGGGTTGTTGGATGGTCATACTTCACTCGTTGTCGATCTCTAGCTTAATACAAAGAATGAAGTGCTTACAAAGGAGATTATCCACTCCATTCATCAACCCATATGCTAATCCTTCCTTCCGATATAGGCATCAAGATTCCTCCTTAGCTCTAGAACACGATCATGATAATCCCTTATCTTCTCCTTCTCTCTTTGGGCTAGCTTTGTGATCTTGATCATGAGATATGCATACTTCTATTGTGCACCAAATTCTTCAAGAAAATTTCAATTAATAAATCCCATGAGTTTTTAACATTATCACCTAGTGTTTCAAACCACCTAAGGGTTGAACCATCCAAAAAGGTAGGAAAAAATCAATCCATTGTTCCCTTCTTATGAGGCCATTACAAATGCAAGATCATTTAAACTCTTGAATGAAAGAGGGAGCATCTTCATTAGATTGGGCTGAAAAAACAAGAATCTTTCCTTTTTTCAAAAGTAACCATAGTGAAATATGAACCCATAAGTACAATCAGTAAGACTTATGTGCACAAATAATTGGAATCACTACAATAGAAAGTGACTTTACACCTTTTTGTGGTAAAATAGGAATGACCATGGTAAATTTACATTTACTATGGTAAAACTTGACTTACCGTGGTAAAGACTATTCATGGTAAAAATTGACTTTACTATGGTAAATACTATGCATGATAAAAATTGACTTTACTGTGGTAAATATAATGTATGGTAAAAAGTGACATTACCATGGTAAATACTATGCATGGTAAAAACAAAGTTACCCTCCAAATGATTTCTTACTAAGTGAGAATATTTCTCTGAAATTCCACCAATGAGGAATAGTCCTACCACGTAACCAAAATGTCAACGTTAATCTAGAACTATGATAATATTTCACTAGGAACTCCTCGTGTTATGATTATTTCAATAATGCACAGATTTTGGTTTGGTGGTAGTAATCTGGAAACACAATAATAGACATAACACAAAATACCACCACAATCTATAATATAAAGGAATGATGAAAATCTGAAATACAAATGTAAATTATATTATTAACATGGTACTGATACAATCTCACCCATGAATTATTCTAATTGTTACCAACTCCACTTTCCTTCCAATAGTAACTTTGGGAGAAACTTCACAGTTACACATTTTGATGGCTTCCTTAACACACCTTCACAATGACTTCTTTATTCATATAATAATTATTAAAACTTTATTCCATGCTAAATGAGGGGGTGGCCTCTCTATTTATAGAACTTTAAGGCTTATCCACCCTATCTCTAAGATAGGATAGGAAATCTCTTCCTAATCATATTTCATGCCTAAACTTTTATCTTTACATGTAGGCTTATCTTCTAAGATAAGATAAACCTTATCATTTCACATGGGTTCCACCTTTCTAGATTTTATACAAAATATTTATGACATCACTCCTTGTGATTATTACATATATAATATTTCAAATTCTTGATCATGTAGACCCCACTTATCCACTTACCCTAACTTTGACATTTTAACATTACTCGGACCACTTATGACAAATATTTACTTTTTACCATTGACTACAATATTCCTACTATAATTTTATGGTTATTGTCTTGTACTTTATTAGTGGCGTCATATCGGTAGCATCATTATCTTCTAGTGGATGCTACTACTAACTATAATTAACAACACCTTATTCATAATGCATATATAGAAATTATGGAGGAAAATTCTAGTGTTGACAGGTGAAGTTCTAAGAGGAGTTGGCCCTACACTTCCGAGTTGTTAAAGGGATTTTGGGGATAAGATTCTTCTTAAATAGAACCCGACACTTCACGTCAATATGCACACAATACCCATGATGAGAATAAAATAAAGGAGCTACGGTAGAAGTCTCTGTAGCCTTTTTTGTTTGGTCATGTTTGACCTTGGATTCAAGCTTCTTCATATGGTTTCGGTAGGCTCTACAATTAGAAACATCATGTCCTAGATCCTCATGCCATGTGCGGTATGGTTGATCCATAGAAGACTTAAGATCCATAAGGGTAAGAGATAGGGGAGAGTTATCATAGGCTGTAGAGGGCTAGTTGGTGTGTCTAATAGGGTACTGATGCAATGGGTGAGGATGGCATCGATGGAGGATTTTGTTCCTAGTAATCAAGACACGATAAATAATATCTTCACCCATAATATCATTGGTTTCGTAATCAAATTTTGTGACCCATTTATCCACTTTTGTCAACAAGAATAGGTCGCCTAAGTCAATGTTGGTATGTAGAAGTGTAGCCAGGTGGAACAATTTGACGCTTAGGTACCGGTGGAGAATAATCGTTAACTATGTTTGGAGGTTCCTCTTATACTAGGATAACATTCACATCATGATTAATTTTGGTGCATAGGGTTTCTTGGTAGCACAAGACTTCCCTATCATGAATCTGGGCATAACTAGCTAAATGAGGGTCATCTAAAGTGTAACCATCATCGTAATATGATATTGAAGCATCCACCACACAAGATTCAACTATGGTTTTGAGTTGGACCATACACTCCCATGGGGCCTATTACTAATCAAGATCTACCACCACGAAATTTTCAAGATGATCCAACAAATCAGATCAAAAGTTTTGGTCTTCATAAGTTATCCTCCCACATCATTCTCCCCCGGTTGAAAAGAATTTTGATCATATGGATTCAGTTGATGGATTTCATCTAATTTTTATTTTCAATCTTCTTGATTCCCACTCAAGAATCCAATTATTTTCTTCCTACTACAAACCTTCCCACTACACCAAATATTTTTTGTAGCTCCCATGTTTAATAGTGATTGTCTTTTGGTCCAAGACATGCATTACCCTTTCATTTTTCTTCTTTAGCATCTATTGCTCCCAATTTATTTCTTCCTCCACAAAATTTTCCTCATGACCTAGAAACTTATATAAGTCGAAACATTAAAAACTAGTGAAATAGAAAAGTTGTCAGTAGCTCCACCTTGTAGGCATTATCACTCATTTTCTTCATAATCTTACATGGCCCAATCTTCTTATACTTTAGTTTATTATATTTCCCTTTTGGAAACCTCTCCTTTCTAAGATGAACCATCACCATATATCCTTCTTCAAATAAATTTACTCTCCTACTGGCATCTGCAACTACTTTATATTGTGCATTACTAACTTTTAGCTTTTCCCTCACTTCTTCCTGCAATTGTAGAATGTGTTCTGCAAATGCTTCTGCATCATCACTAGTTTTATCTTCACCAAGTAGCACAATCAGATCTAGGACTCCCTTAGGGTTCCTACCATATACAATATGGAAAGGAGACCTCCTGTTGACCTATTTACCAAGCTATTATAAGTAAACTCAGCTTTTGGTAAAGCCGTCCCATTTTTTCTTTTCTCCAACTATGCAACGTAGGAGATTTCCCAAGATTTTGTTCACTACTTTTGTCTTCCCATCATTCTAGGGGTGATATGCACTAATAAATTGTGGTTTTGTCCCCTTGTCCTCCACAAGAGTCTTCCAAAAGTAACTTAAAAACTTTGTTTTCCAATCAAGTGATTATTCTTGGAACTCCATGCAACCTAACCACTTCTAAAAAATAAATATATTCAACTCTAGAAGAATCATTAGTTATCTTACAAGAAATGAAATGTGCCATCTTAGAGAATCTATTAACCACAAAAAAGATAGAATCATTCCCTTGTTGTGTGTTAGGAAGTCCTAACATAAAATCCATACTCAAATCAACCCATGGCCCTATAGGGAAAAGTAATGGCATATACAACCCAATATTCTTTGTATGGCCCTTAGCCATTTGGCACACTCTACATATTTCTATGATCCTACTTATGTCCCTCTTTACCTTCAGCTAATAATACTTTTCTACAACAAGAAAAAAATTGTCTTATTTATACCAAGGTGTCCAACCAACCCCCCCACTATGCAATTTTCTTATAATATTTTCTTTGATCGAACCAACGGGATGCAAAATTGTTTTCCCTTGAATAAAATACCATCTTGCATCAAATAATCATAAGAAACACTACCCCTGTAGGGTTCTTACATTGTATCACAACATCACCAAAATCTAGATCACCTTCATACAATTCATTAATTGCCTCAAACCCTACTACTTCATTTTCCATTGTTATCAAAAGTGTTACATGCTTACTCAAGGCATCAATAACTTAATTTTCGCTTACCTGGCTTATGATTTAAGACAAAGGTATATTCTTGTAAAAATAAAACCCACTTTGTATGCCTACTATTTATTTTCTTTTGTGTTTTTACATACCTCAATGCTTCATGGTCAGTAAAGAGTACAAATTCCTTAGCTACCAAGTAATGTCTCAAATTCCTTAATGCTTGAACAATAGCATAAAATTCCACATCATAAGTAGAATATTTCCTCCTAACTTCATTTAGATTTTCATTGAAGAATGCCACAAGTCATCCTTATTGACTCAATATAGCTCCAATCCTAACATGTGAGGCATCACAATCAACCTCAAAGACCTTGCTAAAATATGGAAATACCAAAATAGGTGCCTCTGACACTTTCTTCTTCAACAATTTAAAACTCTTTATTGTTACCTTGGTCCATACAAACTCATTCCCCTGTGTACACTTTGTTATGGGTGCAAAGAATGTTACTAAAATTCCTGATGAACTTCCTATAAAAATTTGCCAATCTATGAAAACTACGAACCTATGTCACATTCCTTAAAATAGGCCATTCCAAAATTTCCTTCACTTTTTCCTCATCCATCCTCACTCCATCCTCTGAGATGAAAAACCCCAAAAAAACTAGACTTTTCTATAGAAATATACACTTTTTTAAGTTTACATACAGACTCTCTTTACGTAACAATTCTAACACCAATTTTAGATGTAACAAGTGTTCTTCAACTTACCAAACTTGCTGAATATCAAAATGTCATCAAAATAGACAACATTCTCATATTACTATGTTCATAAACCTCATGAATGTATTGGGTGCATTAGATAGCCCAAATGACATCACCATCCACTCGTACAATCCATATTTTGTTTTGAAATTTATTTTCCATTCATTCCCTTCACATTTAGATATATGGTAGTACCCACTCCGCATGTAAACATTAATAAAATATTGTGCTCCTGCTTTAGCACATCCATCATATCATCCAATCTTGGAAATGGGAACCGATACTTAATTGTGATTTTATTTATGGACCTAATTTATACACACATTCTTCAATATCCATCCTTTTGGGAGTCAATAATGTTGGATTTGCACATGAACTCATGTTTTCTCTCACTAACCCTTCCTATATTAGATCTATCACTTGCATGTTTAACTCCTCACTCTGTATTGGACTCATCCCGTATGTTGCCTAATTTGGAAGGGCCAATCCTGGGATCAAATTAATATGGATTTTTATATCCTGCTTTAGAGGTGACCCATCTAGTAGCTCATCTGGTATGACATCCTTGTATTCATTTAGTACCTTTGTTGCTTTATAGCAAGGATATCAAATTCCTCTATTTCTACCTTTTCGATATCAATACATAACACCAACTAACATATTCCATTTCTATAGAAACTCTTTTGTATCCAACAAGCCCTCACTCTTCTCTTTTTCCTTGAAGGGTAACAATACCACCTTTACACCATCCTTCCAAAAGGTATATGTATTTTCCCTCCATCATGTGTAACCTTTCTATCATATTTCCAATTGCCTCCCTAGTAATATATGGCATGCATCCATTGGGATAACATCAAACCACACCTCATCCTTATAGGTATTCCCAATCAAAACTTTATAAGATAGATTTTATCTATTGTTACCTCATTCCCTTTCTTGAACCATGATATATGATATGGATATGGGCGTTTCTCACATTTTAGACTTAGTTTATCAACCATCACGATTGAGGTCATATTTTTACAACTACCACCATCAATAATAATTTTTCATACCTTTCCTCCAAAGGTGCATCTTGTTCGAAATATATTTTTCCTCAACCAAGAATTAGCACTAGCACCATTTTTTTCTTTCTCCTTGGGAAAATTATCATCCTCCTTATCATGAGGGTTTAGCCCAAGTCTACAAAGAACTCCATTTAGTATTCCTCTTCAACTTCAAGCATGTTTAATCGTGGTTGTTCTCTTTATCATACTCATGTTTTCTCTCACTAACCCTTCCTATATTAGATCTATCGATTCTTATGTTTAACTCCTCACTCAGTATTAGACTCATCCCTGTATGTTTCCTAATTTGGAAGGGCCAATCCCTGGGATCAAATTAATATGGATTTTTATATCCTCGCTTTAGAGGTGACCCATCTAGTAGCTCATATGGTATGACATCCTTATATTATTTTAGTACCTTTGTTGCTTACAACGGGGGATATCAAAGTCCTCTATTTCTACCTTTTTCAACATCAATGCATAACGCCAACTAACGTATTCCATTTCTATAGAAAACTCTTTTGTAGCCAATAAGCCATAACTCTTCTCTTCTTCCTTGAAGGGTAACAAGACCTCCTTTACACATCTTTCCAAAAGGTATATGTATTTGACCTCCATCATGTGTAACCTTTCTATCATATTTCCAAAGGCCTCCCTAGTAATATATGGCATGCATCCATTGGGATAACATCACACCACACCTCATCCTTATAGGTATTCCCAATCAAAACTTAATAAGACATATTTTATCTATGGTTACCTCATTCCCTTTCTTGAACCATGATATATGATATGGATATGGGTGTTTCTCACATTTTAGACTGAGTTTATCAACCATCACAATTGAGACCATATTTTTACAACTACCACCATCAATAATAATTTTACATACCTTTCCTCCAAAGGTGCATCTTGTTCAAAAGATATTTTTCCACAACCAAGAATTAGCACTAGCACCATTTTGTTCTTTCTCCTTCCTTGGGAAAATCATCATCCTCCTTATCATGAGGGTTTAACCCAAGTCTCGTAGAAGAACCTCCATTTAGTATTCCTCTTCAACTTCAACTAGGTTTAATCGTGGTTGTTCTCCTTGTCATCTATCCTATGTAGGATAGTGTGAACACTCAAAATATTTATGCCCTTATTCACCACATCGGTAACATGTATACTACCTTTGGGGGCTATTCTAACCCCATCCTCCATTATAACCTCTTCCCTCTAAAACCCCTACCTCTTTGGTAGTTACCATGGCTTTGACCAGATTCTTCCTTCCTTTTGCATTAGAGGATTCACCTTTTATAGAATCAAATCTACCTCTACCTCTCATTGGAGATGATGATGGCCCTCTCTTCACACCTCTTCTAAAATTACTCCTCTTGTTCTTTTCTTCTTATTTTAATGTGAGTTGATAAGCATCATCCAAGCTATGGATTTGAAGCATACTCAGTTCATCTTGTATGGTATAACTCAACCCATTTACATACCTTGTATCCTTCTGTTCTTCGACTCTCCTTGTTCCACCTGGATTGATATCTTGTAAAATTCATTGGTATACTCTTCAATGTTGAGATCCTTTTGTCTTAGGTTTTGAAACCTTCAAAATAGTTTCTAGGAATAATCTATAGGAAGAAAATTTTCTTTCAACTTCTTCACCATTTTATTCCAATTTTGGATCTTGCCCTTTCCTTTCCTTTGTCTTTCATTTTGTAAGTGATCCCACCAAATCAATGCATTTATGACCAACTTAGTGCATGAAAACTTAACCTTCTTTTCCTCTAAAATGGTTTTCCACTCAAATAATTTTTCCATGTGATTCAACTAGTCAATCAACTCCTTTGGTCGTAACCCTCCACCATAATCAAGAACATTAATCTTGATGTCATCATTCTTTCCTTCTAAAATTTGGATAAATCTCTCTCAAATGTTCTATCATTAGAGGTTTCTTCATATTTATCATTTTATTCTTCATTTCCTCCATTAATTAATGGAGGTAATTCTTCAATATCACTATCTGGGTTTGCATCCCCATTTGCATGTCTCCTTCTACGATGAGTAACTTCTCTTGTGAGATTAGCAACTTGTCCTCAGTAGCTCCTGTATATGCATATTCATCTGGGCATAACCTCCCCTCCCATGTCTATCCATGATTATATAAAATAGAGGTAATAAATTACACATAAAAATGTAATATATATTACCTTCACCATTCCCGCAAGATCCAAATCCTACTCTGATACCAATTGATGTGGATCCAACTGCAAGAGGTTGAAATACCTCTAAAACACACACAAACTATTTATAAAAAAAAAGTTTAAAATATTTTTCTTCTCATTTTGGAATCCAAACAAATCTTTTACATCATTACAATCTTCCTTTTATTTTCGGGTTTTTAATTTGAGTCAAAAACCCAAAAATGCCAAAAACCTAAAATATCAAAAATGCCTACTAGTAAAACACCTCATATGGGCCCCAAATTTTGTGTACAAAATATTCCTTTGTAAATTAAGTCTCACACAAAATTTTAGCTTATTCTATAAAGCATAGAAAAAGTTATTAAAACTCTAAGTCCTAGACAAAAGCAAAAACGTCGGAGCCAATTTTAGACCACTAGACGAAGGAATACGGCCCCAAAAATATGCTAGAATGGAAATAACCTTTGTGGAGAAAAAAATTCACAACATACTACTAATCAATATCTACCACCCTGAAAAATTTCAAGACAATCCAACTAGTAGATCAAAAGTTATGGCCTTCACAAGTTATGCTCCTACATCGCCTAAGTCCCCTACTCAGGAAGCCCCTTCACATAGGTGTTCACCACCTCCTTCACCACATAGGTCTCCTTCACATATACATCATTACTCTCATACTCCATTGATCTTAGATCATCATCACATGCCTTTATCTCCTTAGATATTGGGTGGAGGGACTTTACCTTTCACTATCGTAAGATTGGCTTCTATCCTCCTCACACTGGGGGAATCACACTTTCTTCCCACCCTCCTAACATCATTAGTTTTATACCATTCCTACTATTATGATTCTTACTTAATACTTCCTATTTCTAAGCATTCATACACATCTTGATACACACCTTATATCGTCATTACCCTATGACATACTCTAGTTCCATGGTTCATACTCGACTTTGTTGAGGGTCTAAATCTGAAATGAGCCTCACCACATTCACTTTTCATGCTCTATGCTTCATGATCTATATCTCTAGAAAGAATTCTCAAACCATTTCTTGATCACGCACTTGTTATATGGTTCATTCTTGACTCGTTGAGGGGCATTTATTAATGAACCTCATCTCATACACATCCACTAGGGCCACATTATTCCTTCCACCTTCACACTTTGCATTCCATTCCATCACACTCATACATTGCATATACATATCTTGGTTACACTTACTCTTGCTTAATTTTACTACTTACATAATGCACTTTACTTACTATACTAGTAAGATACTCAATATGTCATTATCTTTATCATATACGCATGCATGTTCACTTGGTCTCTAGTTATGAATGCATGTCTCCTACATAATTTCACATGTTGCAATGATGCTCAACATTGTATCCTTTACCAGTCCCATCAAGGCTCTTAGGGATCTACATTTCCTACTCTAACACAATACAGGTTGTTATTTTTAATCATTTAGTACTTCTACTTTCTAGCACATTACTTTCCATTGATACATACATGCCTTGACATACTTTTTATCTTTCTAACATACTAATGGGTACTTCATGTGTAGCATTTACCTTGCAGGACTACACATTACCATGTTTTCCTTATACAATTTTTCTTCCATTGATTGTTATTATATGCCATTATCTACGGCTATGCCCTATGTCTTTTTATCATTGTTTGTATGCTTTTGGTCGCTTGCCCTAATTGTCTTGTGTAGACACTTGATTAACAAAAATTAACTAAATGGGGTGTAGTAAAATATAGTTAATCTAATATAGGAGGACATATAAATGCAGTAAATAAATGTACCAAGATAGTATGTAAATGACATAAGTAATAAAACTAATAAAAATAGAAACCCTAATGTGTAAGAGAGAGAGAAAGAACTCACTAATTCGACAAAGTGACGAGACTGTGTCAAAGAGGAGACTAGAAAAATTAGAATCAAGAACAACTATGTATGAGTGCCGAAAAGGATGGAGCCGGAGGATCTAGGCTGGACTGGAAAGCCTAGAAGAGAATTGGTGCACCTGCGGGGCTCTGGTCTGATCTGTGCACCATGGCTTGTGCAAAATCTCTAAATTGATAACTTGAGACAAGATTTACACACGGAATCATTCTATATTCTCTCGTATATTTCAATATAAAATACATTATCTATTATATAGATAATATAATAGCTTAAACTACTTCCTATTAAATAGGAAGCACAATTAACAAATAACCCGTTTAATCAATTTATGGGTGTAACAACTGACTTAATAATATGAGTTGTTTTAACAACTTGTATAACAATATTTATCTATATTATATTATTATTAATGAGTTACCAAACTCATATAATAATATAATGAATTAATAATGTTTAAAAAATTAATTCCTAACATTCACCCCCTTGGTGTGAACATTATTAATTCCCAATATTCACCCCCTTAATGTGAACACAGAAAAAATGCACCATAGAATCCGAAACTAGAATCATATGCTTTCGCATATTTTTAGGTCTCCGCATACTATTGGCTTGGATCTTGATGCACATGACCAATCCGCTTCACCACCTTGAACCCCATACCGATGATCACACTCCCACCGATTCACCTACATACGTGAACTCAACAGCCTGTTTTCACTTCCAAGTGAACGATAGATTTCACCAATCGATCAATGTTATAAGTACGATAATCTGACGATCGAAGGATCTATACAATCAGAGGATCATTCCATTTCACTTCCCTCCTATACAATTGTTTTCAATACCCAACACGCACATCCTCCTCGGTTTAATCAAAACAAGGAAGGGAAACCACACACCATTTTATTTTGAACACACCACACAACTGAAATAATATAAAATACCGCCACCAAATTTGAATGTGACCCCGTCATTGGTGATTGACGAGAGGTGTTGATCACCCTCCATCCTTCATTGCCTCCGACCTCTAATAGATGGATGTTAACTTAGCCGGATGTGAACATGAGGCTCAATGGTTGTCAAGACATCGGGTAACACCGAAAATGCGTCCGTAAGGTAAAAACAAAATTACAGTTTGACAATTTTCCTAATAATCACCTAAATGACAACAAAAATGACCCTATATAGAGATCTGGGGCCCCTATACTATATGGCAACGGGAGAGGAGAGGGAGACACGCACGTGATCCATCCATTCTATACGTAATATGATAGATATATAGGTGCCCAGATAGAGATAGATAGACACTTTGATTCTGACTATTTTGAATTCTTTGAGTTTTTGACAATGGACCCAAAAAGACTAGACTTTTACATAAATATTTTTATACTAATAATGATCATGGACTATAGTCATATCTTATTACAAGGACTTTATTTATTATCTTGCCGAAAGGCATGGATATAGTTTTCACCACATCTATTAAATTTTTTTCATTTCTTTCAATCAATTCTTGGCATGTGGAATATTTCATTTGTACATTATAGTTTTTTGAAAATATTTTTCTTTTACAATTTAAAAATATCACTTATCTTACATTCTATTGGTCTGCCCCTTTATTTGGCACTGTAGATGGGAGAAAAAATATTGTCCTGCCTTGCTTTAATGATAGCCACTGTGCATGACACCAAAGGTCTGGTTACGGGGCTCAAGGTTCTGCTGCACAGCCTGTCTTGCTCAACTTTATTGATAGTGATTGCTCTTCTCTTCCCAGACAACAAGCAAGTTACGGTTCTTTTCCATTTTGATTTTCATCTTCAGGGTATGCGTCTCTGTATTTTCAATACATTACTAATCCATTAATATGTGATTGCAGGATCTCGTCAAATTTACTTGGCTTTTCCTGGTGAAAGAACCTTCACAGAGGAAGATATATCAAATTATTTCAGGTAGGAAGAGTATTCCTTGATCTGAACTAGGAGAACGGATTTTGTTCAGAGTTTGTAACTACTATAAAGGGGGATTTGGTGATGACAAATTGCAGTAATATTAATTGTTTCAATCACAGGACTTATGGGTCTGTACAAGATGTAAGAATACCCTACTTGCGGAAGAGAATGTTTGGGTTTGTAACATTTGTATTTACAGAGTCTGTGAAAACCATACTAGCCAAAGGAAATCCCCATTATGTTTCTGCTTCTCGTGCTCTTGAAAAAATCTATCCTGGCGCTCTTCCAATCCCAAACACAAGCAACGGCAAGGAATGTCAACTCTGGCCTATGAAGATCTACCACCTCCTGCGTAAGCATCTTACACCCTTTACTGCACATGAACTGCTCTATAGGCTATTTTTTTCTTTTACTAGATTGTTTATATTGGACTCAACTAGTCATTGTTCACATATTCATATAAACTGTGGAAACAGTTTTTCTCTATCCGTTGGCCATGAGTTTTGATATTTTGGGTATATATACTTTTATAGAAGCTTTTACTTTTGTGCTCATCCAAAAGTCATTATTTCCTACAAGAGCATGTTTTCACCATCACGCCAGACCCTCTACTCTCCATTAGAGTTTATGGTTACAGTCAAGCACCTTGCAATAGTCAGTTGAAACCAGGTCAGAATGCTTGCATATATCAAGACAACCACTTAGACGGACCTGCAAAGTTTAATTATTACATTTAGGTTGTTGAGATAATCATATTTGCTCAAGTAATTCTTTTCCACTGTGAGTGTCCATGATATCATCAATTTGAAGTTACGAATAGGGTGCAGATCACCCAACCCAGTGCAGTCCCTTAAGGATGGACCTAATTTGTTCAAGACTCAATATAACCCTTACGTGTTTATATGCACCGGATGAAATCATATGTATATGTTCCTCCTATTAAGGTTTTAGGGTCAGCCAGTTATACCCTAAAGAAATCATAAACGTATCATTATGAGGATCCAGAAATATGAAAGGGTTATCTTTTGATTCTGATATCATTCTAATTTCTAACAAGCTTTTACTCTTTTTAGCAATAATTAGAAGTCACCACTCTAATATAACAATACAGACTGATATGGATGCAATGATTTCAGTTCTCATATTATGTCCCTTGCAGGCCAAAACTCTAGACTGTTGGATTTATCATTTTTTCGTATTTGGATATCACTTTCTCAGGACCGGACCTGGCCAATATTTAATGACAGATTATGTTTTAAAATTGCTTAGTTTATCGGTATCCTCATTCTATCTTGAAATTCACTGTGACAGTTACTGCTTTGTGTATCACGTTGTCTATCAGGCATATCTACTGAAATGTATCATCATTTTTTGTATATTAGCAGTTACTCTTGATTTTGTATAACTTGTTCATCTTAAAAGTGAATATTAACAACATTAATCTGTGCTCATACAAAATTTTCTAGGAATACGTTTGTTGTTATCGATTTTTTAGATTGTAGGTTTGATATAGTAAGAAGTTTGGGGGGTTAAGGATTTGTCCCACTGTGAAATGTGTTCTATGAGTTTCTAATATGGGACAAACATAATTCTCTTAGACATGATTTAAGGGTGATTGACTAGTCTTGATTTTGAGTCTAACTTCACATTTGTTTGGGCAGTTCCAAGGCCTGGCATGCAGCTTGATATTTGTGAAGCTAAGACCACTCGCAGTGTCAAAAAAACTCATAATCCTACTCTCATCATCTGCTGTAGGATACAGTATGATCTAGTAAGAAATATTGGGGTTCAGTATTTGTCTGGCATAATTTTTTTCCTATGATACAGGAGAAATATTATTCTCATCTATGTGATTTATAAGGGGTGATTAACTGATCTTGTTTTGAGTGTGCCATTGCATTTCTTTTACCATTTGGGGGCTGTAGTGAAGTTAGCCATTTGCTTACATATAGAAATGATACAACATATATTGTAAAAAAACGTTCAAAATCTGTTGCCCTAATCTGTCTCAGAAAATAGTATCTTTAAGGAGGTTATGGTAATAGTCAGGTATATGTTTACAAGTCAAGACTGGAGAAATTATTATGACACATTTTGTTAAGCAAAATGTAATCAATTAGATATAGGTCTTCCATATTTCTAAGTTAGTTTTATTGTAGCATGGCATTAGCTACAGAAGGGCCTAATGTGGATATCTAGACATCTAGCAACGATTTAAATTACTAGCTATTTCCAATTGGCATAATTGACTTGTTACAATGCAGCATATTGAGTACAGACATTTAGTATAACAATTATGACCTGTAGATATGAGTTTTTTGGACTATTTCGGGTGGCTTGAGTGAAGTTAGCCATTCGCTTACATATAGGAATGATACAGCATACATTGTAAAAACCTTCAAATTCTGTTGTCATAATCTGTCTCTGAAAATAGTATCCGTAAGGAGGCTTTGGTAATAGTCAGTTATAGATTTACAAGGCAAAACTGTAGAAATATGACACATATTTTTAAGCAAAATGTAGTCAATTAGATATAGGTCTTCTATATTTCTAAGCTTGTTTTATTTTTGCATGGCATTAGTTACAAGAGGGTTTAACACACATATCTGGATCTACCACAGATTCAAATTGTTTGTTTTTTCCAATTGGCATAATTAACATGCTATTATGTAGCATATTGAATCCAGACATTTAGTCTAACATTTATGACCTGTGGATAGGAGCTTTTTGGAGTATTGACAATGCTGGTATAGATGATCTGCAAACATATCACTTCTACTTCAATGACGGATGAGTGTTTACCGAAGCATGTTTCAAATTAGAGTTAAAAGTAAATCTGTTTTGCTAGTGCAACATGATATGTGATGGTGGTTAGGGGTGTGGCCCACTTGAGTAATTGAGACCAAGCTGAACATTTTAGAAGGTTGACATTCCCTGTATGCAGATGATTGAGATGTATGAAGGTTGACATAAAGGCAATATTTGCAATGGTTATATGTTTAATTTGTAGTTTATAATTCAATAGTAAATTGTTATTTGGTGTTGTGGGTTAAATCATGGTTAGTAATCCAGTGCGAGGCCAATGATACTTATTTCCTTTTCTGCAATTTCATGCAACATAAGGAACTTTTCATCTTGGCTTTGTTGGTTGAAATTTGACTGATTTTGATTTCTGCAGGCCTTTAGAAGGTAGCTCGAAGAAAGAAATCTTCAGTGCTGAAAATGGGGGCATAGGCTTAGCTTCAATTCTTTCAAATTCATGAAGTCCGTCCTGTTGGCTATCAAATTTGGGCATAGCTGATTTAATCGAGGACCATTTTAAGTGAATGGTAGAATTAGTTATCAATTATGTTCCTTCATTGGCGTATTTTACCAAGTTCTTAGCATTGAAGAAGTTATACATGAAGCAATTTCATTCTTTCATGGTTATTAGACACCTTTTTTTTGTTTGTATTCATGCATAAACAATTATATACTATTTTGGAATGCTGTCATATTTGGCTAGGTTCTCCAATCGATGCATGTTGTTGGTTTAGTGTCCATGGAAATGCACGGCACAAGACTCATTACATACTCTGAACATTCATGTCTATAAGAAAGTAAAGGAGAGTAGATGCAGTTGCTAGTGTCCGTGCCTTGCTGATCATTGACATCTTTGGTGGCCATCTGCACAAAATGTTGGTCAAGTTTCCAAGTCATTAATTTTGCCCAACAGAGTATCTAATTTTGTTGTTGTATATATCACCGTGGGATTCGATGTAGCAGTGTACAACCCCGCAAAGAATGAAATATGGGGTCTGGAAATATACGGGCTGTCCTTTGCCTATCCTTCTTTGCCCTCATAAATATCAGTGCAGGAAACTATGCGTGCCAAACATTTCAAGGTAGATTTTATTTTGGTATAAATACCTCGAATACCATTCATTTGTTTTAAATGGTAATTTTTCTAAATTGTTTTTTCCAAAGTTTAATTGTTGTTTTGAAAACATTTCATGCTTTCATGGCATGTAAACATTTCAACAAGTATTACAGCAATCAACTATCCTGCACTCAAGATCAAGCTCTTTTTTGTGCCTCATATTGGTTGTTATTTTTGCATTTTGTAATGTGGTTAATGGCATTATCCAATGACAATCTCCTTTTGCTGCCACACATCTCAGCTGCATCTTCCTCAGGTTCATCCTCTATTGCACCCCCACAATCTTCTTGTCCTCCCAATTGGGCCTCTGTTTTCTTCTAATTTCTTAGTAATACATCATTGTCTCCCAAAAGCATAGAAAGCAGGCAAACATGGTGCCAGGTTAGCTATTTTTTTCCTCCCTTTCCCTTTCTCTTTACATGGTCATAATGTTTCTTTTCACTAACTTATTAACGATACATACTTTTCTCTCATTGCATGTCCGCAAACTAGGGTTTCACTGAGATCAGTGGATGTAACACGCTTCAGAGGCTATCCAGAACTATGTGCTGAGCTAAATCGTATGTTTGGTATAGAAAGCCAACTGGAGGACCCTCAGAGATCACGCTGGCAACTTGTATTCGTTGACAAGGAGAAGGATGTCCTACTCCTTGGAGACGACCCTTGGGAGTATGCATCATGATCCTGTTCATTATTATGTTACAGATGGATACATGTTATTATGCATAATATTTCCTTGGCAGTTATTATTCCTGTACTTGATGGTTTGGTTTGCAAAATGACCCAAAATGATGTTTTTTTGGTTTCCATCTGTCCCTGAGTCCCCAGCCAAGCTCTGTAAACCATTCTGGTCAAGCACAGCTCCACCGCCGCTCGCCCATCGACTTGATCAGTTCCCTCGTAAGTGAGTAATATTTCATTTTCAAGTATTAGGGTTTGCGATTGTTGAAACTTTTTTGGCCTTTTCTAGACTGAAGGTGGATATGATTTTGGTTGTGCAGATAATTATTCTCATATATTAATTATGAGTGTGTTAAGAGGATCCAAAATGCTAGGATTCAGTTAGGAGGACACTAATAAGGTGGATTCGAGATCTCAAAAACATACCTATAATTTGCGATGAAGTTAAAGAGGGTGGGAATTTTCACATTTCTTTACCAAGTCAGCGGTTGTAATGAAAGTTTTGTGGAACTGCTCAAAGATGGGATTTTACTGGTCGTTGGGAAACTTAAGATCGGATAAATAGAGCTCTCGAATAGCTTTGGGGTCATGGGATTCAACAAAGCATTGGTTCTAACGCACAGACTATTATTACATGTCATAAAAATCAGCAGAACGAGTTCCTTCACCGAAAATCGATATATGCAGAGATTTCTTGCTCGTCTGATACTTTCTGCAAAATATAACGGTTCCTCTCTTCTGCAATTTGAAATTTAAAATATGATCAACAATAATTTTTTCTGCCTAGAAATTTTCTTGATAGATCGGTTGTCAATGCCAGAGCCATTTTAGCTGGAAGTTTAGTGGAATTTCCAGCGTATCATGTAAGAAGAACGTAGCGGTTTAGTGGGCACCAATGGTTTAATAGGAGACATAAATATCACCTTTGAAATTACCGAATGGGTCGTGCCCAATATGTTACTAATGTACTGTACACAGCTATTAAACAACTATTCAATGCGTTGCACAACTTTTGTGGCTTGTCCCTTGGGATAAGTATACATGTAGTTTTACTAATACTTTCTATATAAAATGTTAAGCAGTTTCTTGAAGTTAATTTTGGTGTCAGCAAGAGTGTATTTACATTTTCGTAATTGCGCTAAAAGGCGTGTTCCAAAGTTGAGTGGGAACGATTAACTCTAAGATATACCAGACCAAACAAACTTGCGTACATCAATGTTGTTTGCAGAAGATTATCCACCATCGATATATTTGAAACCGTCGCTTATTAACACTTTGTCATTGGTTGGTTTGTACCTGTTATTGTTGCGACATCACTATAACAAAAGACATGGATTTTCTCATGAGACAGTCACGCCTGTTCCACCGTATGCAACAAATTGGTCTCTAGGACTCTACATAGACCACTTTATTTTGATTTTGAGGTAATGAAAGAGCACTACGACGATGTCATCAAGGTTGTCTCTGCTCTCTTATCCTCCTTCACAAAATTGTATCCCAGCACCGCTACACAATTCCCTTACTTGGATAACTCTCAAAGGCCGGTCCTGCATACGGGGGTGTTTTATGTATGTGGTTATTTTTCCTTCATTTGTGGGGATTAACGTATTTCTTATTGTTGGGTTGCCAAAATATTTTTTAGCTACGAAATCATCTTTGTATATGCTATTTAATAGGCACCCATGTGCATTTTAATAGAATGAATTTTTTTCCATATTAATATTATTGTTGGTTGTATTTATTTTTTAGTAAGTTTTTCTGAGCTTCGCTCTTACAGATTTATTGTTGTAGTCCATGGTAGGATCTTCATGTTGGACATCCTTGTGCTGGAAGTGGTGGGAATGGTATCATGCAAGTAGGTTGCAGAAGAAACAATATCTACAAAAGATTAGTGTAATGAATAAATGCACTCTGATTTGGAATTCTAATATGTGTTTGCATGCTCTTAAAAAATATGAGAACAATAAGATCAGGTGCCATTTATCATCACTCCTCTCACTGAAGTCAATGTCGTAAATGTTGCTTGAACTGTCACCTAAACTGAAAACAATTTGTTTCATGTTTTATTCTTGCTTGAAGGACACAAAATTGCTTTTAGTGCTCATCTTCGGCAGGGTTTGCCATATCATGGCCTTGTTTTTATTTGACACTTCTAAGTAAATCTAATACCACAAACAACACTAAAGACTCATATAACTATTGGAGTCTTTTACAATTGTTTCAAATGGTACGACATTACGTAATAAACAAAAGATGATAGTGACAATATATCTCAAGCTATTATTGAGAATCTAATGGACACCAAACAAAATACTTAAAAGACGTTAATATTGACACATATACAAAAAAACTTCCAAACTGGCTCTAAACTCAGCATGTGGACAACATGGTTGTTACAAGAACGGAGGAAAAGTTTTGTGAGAATATTTAGGATATATAAAATTAATTCTGCAAAACTTAGAGGAATCTTACGGATTATTAGACAACATGACATACCACTTGCATGTTGAATATGGCGACAAGTGTGAAAATCCCATGGAGTGCATTTTCTTCCTTGATCTTCAAAACAGTTTAGGGTACCGATTGGGGTGAGCCAAGCGTGAAGACCGGAGTTATTCCAAGAATAAATTACCAATATAAACTAACTCACCAAGTCTATGTCGAGAGTGCTTCACACACCCAAGATGTCGTTGAACCCGATCTGGAGAAAAACACAGCCAACAAAATCTGATTCAAAACTTTAACAATCTATAGATCGAGCCTTGGATTACTGCGTTGAAGGATGACAATTGTCATGGTACCGAGCTAAATGCAAATGTCCAATTTCTTGATCCGTGAGGTAAAGGACAGTGTATCGACTGATGGATTTCAAATCCAGAGCAAAGGAGCTAGTGGTGGGTGATCAAGTTCAAATGTTGAACGCAGATGCAAATCAAACTAAATTGACCCAAATGTGAGGATCTTGAAGTATATTTTGATGAAAAACATCGTAGACTATTGATGCAGATCGATGCAAAATCTAAATCACAGTGAATGGAGAAAGTAGAGAGAAGCCACACGGTGAATTCTGAGATGAAATTTGGTGCAATGTCTATGAAATCAGCATCAATATACAAAGAAAACTTTTCTGGTTGCACGATCAAAGCTCTAAAAATATCCCTGATATAAGACTGAACATTTTGAATATAATCTAAGATAAAATGAAAATTTTGGGAAAGAGATTAACATTCACAGGGCAAAATAAAGAGTTATAGTTGCCCTTCAAACAAAAAGATCAATAATTCACTCTATACCAAATGATAGCTTGTGACCAAATTTACACACGGAATAATTCTATATTCTTTGTATATTTCAATATGAAATACATTAGCTATTATATAGGAAATATAATAGCTTAAACTACTTCCTATTAAATAGGAAGCACAATTAACAAATAACTCGTTTAATCAATTTACGGGTGTAACAACTAACTTAATAATACGAGTTGTTTTAACAACTCGTATAACAATATTTATCTATATTATATTATTATTAATGAGTTACCAAACTCATATAATAATATAATGAATTAATAATGTTTACAACAATTAATTCCTAACATAAATAGGATCTCCACAGGGTTGAAAGGTGATCTTAAACCCTTGTTGCCTATCACATCAACTTCGTTGTACTATGTTGGATGTCACCAATAACTCAAGATGGAAGAAAGGCCTATAAGACCACAAAACAAGCATCAAACCCTAAAAATAATAATGTATATGAAGGGGTCGGACTGACCTCAGCTGCCACAATGGTGGACTTATTAACTGAGTGTTGCACTACATCTCATACCCAATGTAGTTCTATGTGGAAGTGTGTGTGAACATGCCCTAGGTTGCTCTTGTGCTAGTCGCACTTTGTGAAGTAGCGAGAAATAACTATGTGTAGAAAATGTAATAGAATGTGTGCATGGAATATAATAAAACCTCCCCTATGAAGTGTGATGCAGATGTCTTAGCCTTGTGCCTTGATGATGGAGTTATGTGGATGTAAGTGATCTCCAATGTAATAGATGGATGCAACTCTATATGGAGTGATAGTAGTGAGTGATGCTAGGTCCCTCATTATTGTCCCATAACTTTATATTTATAGGGTTCTCTTAGTCTAATTTCATAATAAAGTACATGATTTTTCACCATTACTACATAAGACCGAGATAAATAATGTCTAAAGTACATGATTTTGTGACTACATTTTTCACCAACTTTATGTTGGTGATCGAGAGCTTGGTAACATAAACTAGATAGAAATGTGTACCGATACCAATGTAGCGTGATGAAGAAGGCGCACCAAAGGACTAGACAAAGTGTGGGATGATAAAAATGTGGAGAAGCATGGAAACTAAACATGAAAAATGTGCAAAGAAAAGTGATGAGAGTGAAACTAGGGCGGAATGCATGTGAAGTTGTTGTATCCATTTTTTCCCTAGGTAAAATGGAAAATAGGGTACAAACGGCACCCAAGACACTGGACATGGCACCTAAGGGTGAAATTGAGTTACAAGTGGTTCCAAGGTTTCAAGGAGCACATTCAGTGAATTCAAGAGTAAAAATCATATTGAGGAATTTTTTCCTCTTCTGGGTTTTGACCCTTAAGATCAACTTTAAAAATGATGAAATGCGGGCCCTGGAGGCCCACATCTAGCCAAAATGGGTGAAAGAGTGAAACGGTGAAAAAAGCCCTAGACACCCTATTCATTTCCCCTCAACCCCGTGTCTAGGAAAATTCATCAATAAATCCATAAAAATCAAAATTTTCCTGGAGGGCCTTCACGAGGCACTCGAGCTAAAGGATATCTCAATGAGCTAAGGTTGTGTAAAGGTTACCGAGCTAAAAGAGAGCTCTCTAGAGTAACTTGGAGAGCTAGTTAATTCAGAGGGCTCAAGGATCACGTGGATCGAATGATGAGTTAGGGTGAAATAGGTGGAGAAGCTAAGTTAGCTCGAAAAATGTTACGTAAAAACTACATTACGAGCGGGTGGTCACGGAGGTTAACTTGGCCGAGAAAGCTAGTCAAAGCATAGGGGCAAAGCAAGCTCAAATGTATTGAGCTCTTGGGTAATTGATAGCTCAAAGTCATATCAACAGAGGTGTAATGTGAATGAAGGAGGGCCCAACTCGTACATTACAATGGGGGGTCTTGATAGATGGGCAGCTCATCGAGCCAAGCAAAGCAAGGATTGAGACGAGGAACTAAGTAAGAGGTCACGGGTGAAGATCAAGGGATGATATCCCCGAGCTTGGCCATTTAATACATCAAAAGCAGATGTGGAGAGGTCGACTCACCGCAGAGCATCACAAGGAAAGGATCGAGCTCAAAGCTCGTTGGGTGAGAACATCGAACTCGTCACATGTGATCTCTTATGGGCTCTGTGTGGCAAGTCATGGGCTAACTAAGATGGAGAAGCTCACCAAAGGGTCGATTTAGGAGTGAGCTCATTATAGAGCCCGGTGACATGAATGACAAGGTGAGAAGAACCAACCCGAGATAAATCTCAAAGAAATGAACAAATGAGCCGACTTAGAAAATAGGAAACGAGCCCATGGCATAAAGAACTCGGAAAAACTAAGGCCGAGAATGTAATGGGAGCTTGACCACGGGTTTTTCAGATCACGTAGATAGATGGCTGGAGTTGAGCTCGTGTGGTTTCAAGGTCCACCTATTTTGGAGTTTTGGGGAAGTTAACTTCGGGAATGACATGAAAGAACTTCAAGTGGCGAGGTGTGTATTTTCCAAAGACCTAAAAGCCCGAACTTCAAGAAGCTCAGGGAGTCAACTCACCCAGTGAGTCAAGACGGACAACTTTGAAATTTTAAAGGAATCAGTGTCGATTCATTTAAAGGTGTACGAGTTCAAATATCTAAATCGGGAGATCTCAAATCCCGAATGGAGAAATCCTAAAGTGACGTGGCAATTTCAGTAAGTTAGCGAGCTATTGGGGGTCAATGAGGTATGTTTTTCGAGATCGGGAGTTTAAATATTTGAAGAGGCGAGTCCAAAATCTCTAAAGCCACAAGGTTCAAAAACCCAAAGTTGATGAATGTGTGGCAAGTTAAAAGTGGTTACATGGACGGAAAATTTGGTGAGACCGACGAGTCAGTGATGCAGAAAATCCCAAGGAAGATAACTCAAACCCCACCAAAATAGAACTCAAATCCCGAAGTTTGAGTTGCTAAGTCGCATTGGCCGCATAGCCATCTTGGGTGATGCGTCAAGATCTACAAAATGGTAGGTGGAGTTCTAATCATCACCAAGCCAAACCAACTCTGGTGTGACTAGGTCGAGTTACATTCATGGAGGAGCTCGGTGGGTGGATGCAGAGCCAAATGATGACCCTTCACTAAAATTTGAATAACTTCTGCATCCTAACCATTTTTAATGAAATTATACTTGATGGAAAGGTATTTCGAGCTCTACAACGATGGGATAGTCTAAGGAAAAAAATTAATAAGGCAAGTGGGAGAAAAATCATGATGAAGTCAGGAGCTAGAGGCTATACCCAGGAGCAATCAGAGCCAATTTCTTCTTGCACAAGGCGTGTCATTAATCAAGCATGGATTTTGTAGATCTTCCATACTCATTGTAGGATAAACAATGATTTTTTGTGGGTAATGGAGGCAATTTTGGATTTATTTTCTCTCTCTCCTCTCTTGAAATTTCTTCTATAAATTGTAAGGAGGGGCCCTATTCAAAAGGTTGGATACTTTGTAATTGCCCCTCCCTTCTTTCTTGTCTATGAGAAACCTGTGGAGTTTCATACCTCTCTATCTGAATATTGTAATGCAAGATTTGTGCCTTTGACTCCTCATGTAATGTATTGTATCAACTTTTGGAGAAGTAAAACAAATATGTGGATGTTTTCAACCCTCCTTTATGTTTATTGTATCTTATCTGATCTTTTATTACAATTAGAGTTTATTGTCACTGCCGACACTAAAATTTTCCTCCGTAATTTCTATTTCATTAATGTATGTATTAGGAATAGGATGTTGTTAAGTATAATTAGTAGTAGCGTCGATAGAAGATAATAAAGGTGCAAGATTGCAAGATGCGGTGCATAATAGTGTGGAGTACGGTAATACCAAAGTACAATAGGAATGTTGTAAAAAGTAAATATTTGTCGTAAGTGGTCCGGTAATGTTAAAATGTCAAAGTTTGGGTAATTAGAGAAGTAGGGTCTACATGATTAGGAATTAGAAATATTATATTGGTAATAAGGACAAGGAGTGAGGTCATAAATATTTTATGTATTTTATTTGTAAAAGTCAAAAATGTGGAACCCATGTAAAATGATAAGGTTTATCTTATCTTAAAAGATAAGCTTACATGTGTGAGATAAGAGTTAAGGTATGGAATATGATTCATCGAGTGGATTTCTTATCCTATCTTAGAGATAAGATGGATAAGCTGGAAGTTCTATAAATAGAGAGGCCACCACCCTCATTTAGCATAGAAGGAAGTAGTGAGAAATATTGTAGGAAGTGTGCAAGGAAGCCATCGCTTAAAGGTGTGTTGAAGAAGCCATTAAGAGGTGTAATTGTAAAGTTTCTCCCATAGTCTTGGTGAAAGGCAAGTGAAGTCAATAACACTTGAAGTACCTCATGGGTGAGATTGTAACAATTTCATGTTAATATTATAATTTACTTTCATATTTCAGATTTGTCATCATTCCGTCTTATCATAGTCGATGGTATTCTTGTGTTATGTTGTTGTTTTGTTTCCGTATTACATCCACCAAACTAAAGGTTGTGCATTAGTAAATAATCATAGACGAGGAGTTCCCGGAAAGAATTATCATAGTGCCGGATTGGTGATGACAATACATTGTTACATTGTCATTATGCAAAGATATCAATGGTGTTGTGTTCATTGGAAAATGGGTTTTTAGTAGGTGTTTGATATGTGGTGCTTCACCACCCTCCCAAAGTTTCTTGTTCTCATTCTCATCCATTACATGTTGTCTAGCACTCCTTCTTGGTGCATCATCTTCCCGAGAGTATGTTTAATTTTCATGTAATACTTTTATCCTTACCCCTTGGAAAAGAAATAAAGTAGGGTTAGATTAGCAAATCTCTACACTTTGGAGTAGTTGGCACTAGGTCGGAAAGGAAGTCGGCCTTCTTCAAGAGTTATCCCATTTCGTTAAGTCCCACACTTTAGGATAGCTCCATGTTCGACAAAGCACATTGACTACTCGCTTAATTACTTGTAAGCATTCATGGGTGTTGTGATTTTTCCACAATAGTTTTGGAACGCCTGGTGCTACAAGAGGTCATTTCAAATTTGGAGGTATTTGTAAGAGATTCGAACTATGGATAAAGTATATTTCAGATTTCAGAGTTTTCACCACAGGGTTGGAGTTCCAAAATCATTTTTCGAGGTTTTTAATGAGCAAAACAAGTCCAAATTTCATTGAAAGATAGATCGAGGGCCAAAGATCAAAAGGGTATTCTTAAAAATCCAAATTTCTAATTTTTAGAATTTTGGAATTTTTTAGCATTTTGGGATTCAAAATTTTGGAATTTTTTACATTTTAGAATTTTGGGATTCAGAATTTTTGACTTTTTTTGGGTTTTCAAAATTTTATGTTTTGGAAATTTGAAAATTTTGAGATTTCAAAATTTTTGGGTTTTCAGAATTTTGGGTTTTGAAATTTGAAACTTTTGAGATTTCAAACTTTTCCAAATTTTAGAATTTCAGGTTTTTAAATTTCAGAGATTTTTTTCAATTTTGGAATTTCGTAGACTGGCATTGCAGTAAGATAAGGTCTAACTACCGAACATCAACATTCAGGCCCTTCAAAGTTGTTTTCTCCAGTTTATCAAGATTAGGTGTGTGTCTTGGTAAAACCCTAGCCTTTAAAGGCTCATTTCCTAACACATTTGGTGACTCCTAGGGTTAGAACTCAATGGTGTAGCAACACAAGTTTCCCAAGTTCATGAGAAGAATTCGAACCAAGTCTAAAAGAAAAGAAGGAATATTTGTGTACCTATAATTATCTCCATGAAGAGGAAGGAGAGGAAGAAGACCACATAGGTCATCATTTCCACCTAACAATACATTGTCTACACCTCTGCCTAGTAGACCTTTCCTTCAATCAACTAGGGTTCTCGGACCAATCATAACGGTTCATTAAGTGCCACCAAATCCTTTTGTCAACTTCACGGGAAGTAGACCACTTTCCCTTAATGCACAAAATCCAATCTCGGTTCTGACAGCATTGAAAAACATCCCATACTTCATGGGAGAAAATCATACAACTCATATTGACCATATTCAAGATATTGCAAATGTCTGTGTAATTCATCAGGTCAATTAAATGGATGTTGCAGTCAAGTTGCTAACTTCCTCTTTCAAGGGTAAGGTTTTGCAATGGTTTAGAATCCTAACAATGCAAGGTTGATCACAAATTAGGACCAATTGTGCACAACCCTCTGATAAGTTTTGGGAAAGGGCAAACAATCTGTCTTTATTGGAATAATTAACAACAATCAAGAGAACTGAAATGAATAGATTGTAGATTTTAGTTTTGAAAGTCGCCCAAGGTGTCTTCCTCTACTTCTTGAAAGCTCTAAATTCAAACATAGCTAGGATGATATAGTCAATGGGAGGAGCAAAACTACCAGAGCCGACAACATATCCATCGAGTAAATAATTTTTGATTTAATCAGAAAATCTTACACCTAAGCCACTTATGCCTCTATATCTAGAAATGGGAAATCCTACAACTAGTCAAGCACCTAAATTGAACCCCATTCCAGCCCCTAGGAATTATATAAATAGTGAAGCCTCCGCTTCTTCAAGTACTTATAAGGAACTTCATAAGGTTATGAAGCAGCTATAGAATTTGGGGAATGAATTGGTGACTATTAAGAGGTAAAGAAGTGTAGAATTCTAGACCATATCACCTCAAGTTCAATCCAATAGGAATCCTTACCATACCAAATAGACTTTCATTCAAGTTACAAATCAAAATCAGAACCAAGGAAAACCTCAAGCTATCAAGGCATTTCAACCATATAATTTGAATGCAGCCTCAACATCCAGGGCCTTGGTTCCAACCCAAAACAACCTCACATAAGAGTATGAATGGTGCTTCCCATGTAATCAACCTCACAATCAAGAAATGTGTTTTAATGGTGCAAGAAATTATGCTTTGATAGTATGAACCATCAATGTGTCCCAAGAGCCAACTCAAGAAGAAAATTAGTAGCATGCAAACACCTGAAGCTTCTCCAACTCAAACCACCACCATTAATTGGCAAATGAAAGAATTTTGTGGACTTAACCAACCTCCTCTCTAAGGTATAGTTGTCACAACATGACATCAAATAAAAAGAACATAGAAGAAGGGCATTCATCTAGCCCGATTGTTTTTCAACCCACTCACACCATGGAGTTAGTAAGCCGCCAAGTGTAGCCCCCAATGTATAAAATTGGCCTAAAGCACTGGCTGCACAAATGCCTCAAGCCTTTGGATCATGTGTAGGAGAAGGTTTTTTGGGAAAAGGAAAACACAAATATAGTCCGCATCCTTTAAATATCATTGGTCAAATGAAGAAAATGCATGTTAGAATTTCAATATGGGAATCACTTTGTAATTCCAAGACAACAGGATTTGTTGCACTAAAGCAGCAATGGCTAATTGGTCTAGCTCGAATGGATCATCCAAAACCCAAGAAAAGGTTCTCACTAATGTAGTGCAATAATAAGGAGGTCAGCCCACCATTCTATGTGTCATTGATTGTCACAGATAACTTGGTACAAAACCGCATGATCAATTCAGTGCAAGCAGCTTCATTAATGTCAAAACAAATAGTAGATCAATTGGGCCTAAAGTATGAACTAGTCTCTAAAGGATTGGTGCAACTGGATAGGATAGCGGTGGGAATAGTTAGAGTGATTAAAGGATTAATTTCGATATCGCATGCTTGCCCAAATGTCACATTTTTGCAAGATGTGTCAGTTATTGACCTACCACCACTTTTTACCTTGTGTTTTTCAAGATATTTCATTACCAAGATTAGAGGTTACTTACTATGTAGACTAGTCCCACATGTTCTTTAGAATGAGATATGGATCCAAATCCACAATCATGTCAGAAACCGATTACCGACTTCCACATTGAGCCTCATGTGCCAAGTCCGATTAATGTAAACTACTTAGCATTTGATCACGAGGATTGCCCAAGCACTCTAGAAGAAGGTGCTAAATTTGGTAGCATTCCAAATTTGACATTGGATGAATGGGAAAATAAAAGCATGCTTTTGACCCATATAAGGTGATGGAAGAAGCGAAACTAGGCATATATTTCTTGTACGAAGAAAATCCACCTCTCCCTAGTATCACTAAGCCGAGATAGTAAGGATGAAAATGAAGTATGACAGCTTGTTTTTTGATGGTTTGAGAAGTAGACAGAGTGTCGGGGACGTATAATATTTGCATTGCCAGAATATTTGATACTATTTGGCCTTCCGATTTTAATTTGATTTCTTAAATAACACAAAGTAGTATGAGGCTCTAATCCATGGGTTGATTGACAAAGAAAAGAGGTATCAAGAATTTGCAGTATTCGAGATAGTGAATTGATTATCAATCAAGTCGAGGATAGGATGTTGCCAAAAATAATCTCCTAAAGAGATACAAGAACAGGATATGGGATCTCATCGAGGCCTTCGATATCAATTCTATACCTAGGAAGATAAATGAGGCTGCGGACATACTTGCAGCAATTGGGGGCAGCATTTGATGTTGTTGATAGTATTAAGAGAGACAAAATGCAACCCCATATTAAGGTAGTTGTGAGGCCACTGCTCTAGATAACAAAACAAGTCAAGGTGTTTGAGAGTGATTATCGATCATCAATTTCCTATAGGAAGAAGTTGAATTCTCCACCAAGAACCAGGATAAATTAGAGCAACAATATGGGGACCAAGTGGTTCAATTAAGGACAAACAAGCTTCCAAAAGTCTTGGTGACATTGGATTCAATCTTCAATCCTAATGACCAATTCCGGAAGGAGAAGGCAAACATTCAGGTCAAAGGGGAAGATTTGGAATCTATTTCAGTTGGAGAGGGTAAAATACTCCAAATCGGAAAAGTGAGTACTCAACAGGAAAGATATGATTTCATACAACTTTTCCAAGAGTTCCTATATGTCTTCACTTTGAGTTATGAACACTTGAGAGGTTTATCCCAAATTTGGAGTAGACACTATTAAATTGAATCAAAGCTAAGCCTATTAGGTAAAAGCAAAGACTAGTCAACCCTCATATTGTTCCTCTCATGAAGGAAGAGTTGAATAAGTTGATAAAGGCCAAAGATCATATTTCTAATCAAGCCTTCGAGTTGGGTTGTTAATTAGGTGTTTGGTTAGGAAAATAAATGGAGAAATTAGGTTATGCATGGACTTTCAAGATTTGAACAGGGAATCTCTCAAAGACCACTATCCACTCCCTTCTATGGAGAAAATATTGCAGGTCAGTAGCTGGTTGAAAGACTCTCCCTAGATGGATTCTTGGGCTACAATTAGATTATGGTGAAAGAAGAGGATCACTCAAAATGAATTTCACCACCAAATGGGGCACTTATGCCTATAGGAAAATTCCATTTGGGTTATCAAACACTAGAGACACATTCTAGAGAGAAATGGACATGGTGCTCAAGGGTTTGATAAGCAAGATAGTGATTCTCTATCTTGACGACATCACTATGTTCTTTAAGAATGAGGAAAGTCACCTCTTTCATCTCAGGAAGGTATTCCAAAGGTGTAGAGATTCGGAGTGTCTCTAAACCCAAAAAAATGCATATTCCTAGCCCATGAGGGAAAGCTCCTAGGCCACATTGTATCTAAGCAAATATTGAAAATTAATCCGTAAAGGTTTGAAGTTACTCAGAATTACCACTTGCCAAGTCACAAGAAGGCTCTCCAAAGCTTCTTGGGGAGGATCAATTTCGTTCAAAGATTTGTACTAGATTTTGTCACTCTTTTCAAGCCAATAACCATGATGTTGAAGAAGATCATGGCATTTAAGTGGATGGAAAAGGGAAAATCATGTTTGAAGCTATCAAGAATGTTATATCTCAAGCTCCAACTCTCATCAATATGGACTTTTCCAAATATTTCATGCTCTATGCTTTTGGTGGGTTGACACAATTTCTACAATCTTAGTGCAATGTAGAATAAAGAGGGATCCGAACAACCGGTTTCCTTTTTCATTCAAAGCTTGGAGGACTATGAAGTGAGGTACTCCTTCATTGAGAAGTGTGTCCTTGCAGCTATCGATTTATTACAAGTTCAAGCATTTGGTCTCAAATAATAGAATCCAAATGTTGGTGTCTCACACCGAGTCAAGGACTTCCTCTTGAACAAGGACTTGAATGAGAAATGGGTAGGATGGATCACTCATGTAATGGAATACGACATAGAGATCAAGGTCACTAACTTGATCCATGAAAATGTATTGTGTGAATAAATTAACTTCCAACCGCATGTTGAGACAAGTGATGAAAAGGAATTTGTTTTGGTATTGCAAGATAATCAGAAAAAAATAGATGATAATGTGCCTATTCCTTATTTGACCTGGAGATGATACATTTCCTATAGACATGCCTATGCCCTCCATAAATGAGAAAAGAAAAGAGGAGATACTTTAGACTCCAAGGCATCTTGTATGTGCTTATTGATGGTGTTTTGTATAAGAAAGACATTAATAAAGTCATATTGATGTGCATTAGAACCAAGAAAATGGAAAAGGTGCTACATGAGTTTCACAATGGAGAGATCGGAGATCATTTTGGTCCATGAGTAATAACTCTCAAAATAATGAAGGCGGGCTATTATTGGCCCACAGTGTTCAATGGCTACTACACTTGGATCAAGAAATGTAAAAAGTTTGCATTCTTCACAGGTGTAAGGAGAGGGGCAAAGACTTCCATTGCATCCTATCTCAGTTGAACAACTATTCATGAAGTGGGAATTGGAATTCATCGGGGTCATTAATCCAAATTCGATCCAAGGACACAAGTGGATTCTAACAGCAATAGATTATTTCACCAAGTGGACCGAGGCAATGCACTCAAGGAAGCAAACGAGTCTAGCATACTGGACTTCTATGAGGGGATAGTGAATTGATTTGGTGTACCGCCACCATTATATCAGATAATACTCTAGCATTCCTAGGTGCCAAGATCACATAATGGGTTGTTAGGAATGGATTTTATTTGATCTCCCCTTCTAATTATTACCCCAAGGTAATGGACAAGAAGAGTCCACGAATAAGAACTTGCTAAGAATCATCAAGAGGACTTTGGATGAAACTTAGAGGATGTGGCACACCAAGCTCAAATCAGCCTTGTGAGCTTATAGGATATCACCGAAGAGGTAAACAAGTAGCTCTCCATACAAGTTATTCTATGGGAAGGAAGCAACTTGCCGTATCACTTTGGAGTTTCCCGCATTAGAGCTCATGAAGCAACTAGAGTTATCTGATTTCGAGCCTATGGAAGCTAAGTATGTGGAGCTCATGGAATTGGAAAAAATAAGAGAACATGTAATGCAAACCATGGAAAAGTATCATGCCTTAATTAAGAGGTCATTTGACAAGAAAGCCAAAGCAAGGACCTTCCAGGAGGGGGACTTAGTTTTGAAATGGGATGCAGATTGGGCTAAGCTAGGTAGGCATTCCAAGTTTGATGTCAATGGAGTGGCCCCTACATGGTCACAAGATGTAAGAGTAGCAATGCCTTTCAACTATCCACTTTGGATGGAGAGGAGTTTCCGATTCTAGTCAATGGAATCTATCTCAAGCACTGCTACTAAAAGGAAAATTCTTTCCTTGTACATATTAGTTTAGGATTTTAAATTCCTCTAAGCATGTATGCACATTGTCTTAGTGTAGGTTAGGTTTCCTTTCCATAAGTGCCTTCGGCATAGGTTTTATTGCTCCTAGTTGTATCATTGCACAAGTTAACATGCCTCCTAAACTAAATGTTGTAAACATGAAGCTCAAAGTCATACAAAATTGTTGCATACTTCAAGAGATCTCAAATACAGAGAAACTAAAATCAGGTCAGGGATAAATTTCTATAAGTGTCATTTTTCAGTCTCTAAGGATCAGTCACAGTTTGAGCTTCTAACATCGCCACCAAATCAAAAAGCAACCTTCATTAGCATGTCACAAATGGAACATTCAAGAAGAGAAAAATTAAAATTTAATAGAGTTACATGATGTCCAAAACCAAGGTGTTTTACTCCTAACTCATGCGGTA
The DNA here is from genome assembly GCA_018340775.1 of Taxus wallichiana var. yunnanensis. Taxonomy (NCBI): domain Eukaryota; kingdom Viridiplantae; phylum Streptophyta; class Pinopsida; order Cupressales; family Taxaceae; genus Taxus; species Taxus wallichiana. The sequence continues at coordinate 886,689,874 of CM031240.1, read as the reverse complement.
TGCCCACACTTAGTGAAATTAGGTTACGAACGGGTTCGGAAGTAAAATTTTAGTCCCACAAATCATGGTTGCAGATAGGAAAGGGTGAAAATTCCAAGTTCAGACAATTTTCCACTCTCATAATTTTAATCTCAATATTTTCTTATAAATATTGGGAGTGCGAGCGATGGGACATGTCTAGGGTCAGTAGTTTTCAAGAGGTTTTAAGGGTGAGTTCCAGGGTCCATATCAGTTGCCGGGCTATCGGTTGTGACTCTATGCCTAATGGAGACATCAAGACTACTGATCCATGAACATCTAGCGAAAAGATGTCACAAGTGCGAGTCACCAAATTGTTATCAATTTTTTCCCCGAGAAAAAATTTGGTGTGATCCGCATAACATTGAGTCTTCCTCAAAGTGTGGGACTCTATAAAACAGGAAGACTCTCCAGATTAAAGGTTGGTTCCTATTCCTCTGTTTAGGTGCATACATAGAAACTTGCAGAGGGTCTGTTCTTAATCCTAATCTAAACTTTACCAAGGAGACAGGGATAGAAGGAATAAAAATTAAAACAAAAGCTAAACTACGAGGTGATGCACCAAAGGAATGATGGACACTTGTTTTGCTTGATAGACACAAACCGAATAAAATGCGTACAATAATCAAGCACAGATAACCAGATTAATAATGAAAGACTAGATGAGAGAAAAAAATAGGAAAGGATCTAGAATCGATCACAAAACATGTTTTATTGCTCTGTAGATTGATACAATACATTAATAAATGGCCAAGAGGTGAGAAAGCGTATTGTAGTTTTAATGGAAGGTCTAAACTCCATGAGTCCTTTGCTAGAAGGAAAGGGGAGCCTACAAAAGACAAGAGAATGTCCAACCCTTTACAATGAATCATGTCCCCATATTTATAGATTCGATCAGAGAGAAGAAAGAGAGAGAGAAGCGGAAAAATAGGTCAAAGCTCAACCACTACTATTAATGCTTCTGATGAAATCTTCCTCCAGATCATCTTTACTACATCAATCCTTGGTTTGGCACCTTGAAAGAAGAGGAAACGGTGAAACAGATCAAATCTACGATCTTGTTAGTTGAGGCAGAAAGATCTTGCATTAAGGCCTGAAGATTTTCTCCATTTTTCTCCCACCTAACCTCCTCAAAAATTAAAGTTTCAGACCTCCATGGCATGTGAGCGAGGTCGAGATCTTTCCAACGGTGTCATATTTGCAATATTTCGAGCCCTGAGTCGAAAGATATGCCCCTTCAAGTTTGCATCGAGTCCATACAAATGGGTGGGAAAAAAAATTTGAAAAATGGGTCCCCTTTTTAATATGGGACATGTGGCATCCAAGTTAGAGGAAAAATTGGGCTTAGGGTCTCAATTTATCTTTTCCCCTATTACACAAAAAAATCAAAACCCAAAAAATTCCCATGCAGCCCCAAACTCGCTTGGACACATGGCACCCTTTTTGGTTGGCTAGGGAGATGCGCTTCCATTTTATCTTTGTGCCCCTTTTTCAAAAGGAAAATTTTCACCTTTTCCTCCAACTCCCCACCTTGGTTTGACTCGGGGTTCAACGCTGACTTTTTCCTTTAGTAGAGTCATGGGCCATTTTGAAACTTTTACACTTTTTGGGTTAAGGGGCAAAAAACCAATTTTCCTCTCGATGGCCCACTTTGGATTGGGACACGCAGAAATCTAGCACTCGTTTGAAAACCTTTTATCTATTCAATCCTTGGATCAGAGCCATTTGGACACTTGGCGCCTCCGCATTTTGGCATGGCTATGCATTGACAATTCAAACTTGCCCCACCTTTTAGACTCGACACACGTGCGGCCTTGCGCTTGCTTGAAAGCCCGATTCAAGATTTTCCTTTAGAGGAGCATCGAGTTGACACTTGTTGGCTTCCACAGTTTGTGGACTTTTCAATGGTTCCTCTTATCTTTTTAGACTTTGGGCTACGTGGCGAGCTCATGCTCATTTGGGTCTCCGCCTTGAGACCAACTCTTGGAGATGCGCCATTAAGACACTTGGCATTCTCCACTTACACTTTTATACTTAGCCAATTTTGAGGCCCACCTTGTCCCCCTTTTGACTTTGTTTTGACCATTTGCTACGTGGAGGGCTAGCGCAAGTTTGAGTCTCCACTGGATTTCCTTCCTGGTTTTGTGCCAAGCTGACACTTGGCACTTCCTTTTTAGTTGAAGACTTTTCAACGCCCCACAATTTCTTGGGGTTTTGACACGTGGAAGCTTAGCACAAGTTTGGGCTCCCCTTTTTTGGATTCACCTTTGGAGAAGCATTTAAGACACATGGCTCCTTCCACAGCCTCTCCATACTTAGTCATTTTTGGACCTTTCCCAAACTGTTTTCGAGCCCAAAACTTTGAATCCTCACCATTTTTTTTTTCCCTTTTGCTCCTGCCTCTCTGCGGCACTGCCCCCTTTCTTCTCTCCCTCAATTTCATTGTTGAGTATACCTATAGCTTTACAAAATAGATTTAAGGCATGAAACGGCTTGACAGAGTCATTTTTTCTCGCATCAGGTCATTTCTTCTCTCTCCACTTCCACCACTCCATCTATGAGTCTTTACTACTTCCTTCGTAGGATCTGAACATGGTTTCTCAAGGTCTCTTTCTCTATGGGGTCATGGCCGATCCAATATTCTGCTCGGGGGGAAATATGGATAACAATTTGGTGACTCATAGGGGTATCTACCTGCTAGATGAATGATCAGTGGCCCTTTTTACATCCATTGGGCATGGAGTCGAGGACATCGGTCTGATGTAGATTCTACCTCTGATTCATGAGCACGACTGTTGGCGCTCTCAATTTTTCATAAGAAATCTCAAAACAAAGGTTTCTGAGAGTAGAAAATTGTTTTGACCCGGGGTTCATCTACCTCTCTCTGAATGGACTACATAAAGAGCAACAAAACAACACCACAACTATATACAAAATTGAAAATCATACATGTTCCAAGTAGAACATGCAGAGTGTGCAAAGCACTTAGGAGAAAAGCAACCTAAACTACAACAAGACAATGTGCACAAGCACTTAGAGGAAAAGAAACTAAGCTAATATGTACAAGGTGGGAGCCTTCCCTCTAATAGCAGTGTTTAAGATAGATTCCATTCACTGGAATCTGCAACTCCTCACCATCTAATGTAGATAATTGAAAATCATTGCTACTTTTACATTTTGTGACCATATAAGGGCCACTCCAGATGGCATCAAACTTAGAGTGTCTCCCTGGTTTTGCTCTCGGTCTACATCCCATTTCAACACTAGGTCTCCTTCCTGAAAGGTCCTTGCTCTAGCCTTCTTGTCAAAGCATCTTTTAATTGAGGCCTGATCCTTCTCCATTGTTTGAAGTGCATGCTCTCTGGTTTCTTCTAATTCCATCAACTCTGCATACCTGGCCTCCATTGGTTCAAATTCAGACATCTCCAGCTATCTCAGGAGTTCCAATGCTAGCAACTCTAGTGATATAGGCAACACTGCCTCTTTCCCATAGACAAGCTTGAATGGGGAGCTTCCTATAGATCTTTTGGGCATTGTCCTATCAGCCCATAAGGCTGATTTGAGCTTTGTGTGCCAGTCCTCTGGTTTTCATCAAGAGTTCTTGATGATCTTAATAGGTTCTTGTTTGTGGACTCAGCTTGACCATTACCTTGAGGGTAATAGTTTGATGAGGTGCTCAAGTAAATCCATTCTTGACTACCCATTATGTGACCTTAGAACCTATGAATGCCAATGCATTATCTGATATAATGGTAGTTGGCACTCCAAACCTGGTCACTAACCCTTCATGAAATCTAGTATGCTAGATTCATTTGCCTCTTTGAGTGCCACTGCCTCGGTCCACTTGGTGAAATAATCTGTTGCTGCCAAAATCCATTTGTGGCCTTGGCTTGAATTTGGATTGATGACTCCAATGAATTCCAATCCCCATTGCATGAAAGGTTGGTCAATTGAAATTGGGTGCAATGGAAGTGCTGCTAGATTTTCTTTTCCTTTGAAGAATGCACAATTCTTGCATCTTTTGATCCATGTGTAGCAGTCACTAAACACTCTAGGCCAATAATATCCTACCTTCATGATTTTGAGTGTTGTCACCCTTGGAGAAAAATGGCCTCCAACTGCTTCAACATGGAATTCTTGTAACACTCTTTCGATCTGATTTGTCCCAATGCACCTTAGCAGAACACCATTGATGTCCCTTTTAAACAAGACACCATCAATGAAAACATATGGGATGGCTTGGAGTCTAAAATGCCTTATTTTTGCTTTACTCATCCCATGAGGACACATGCCCATTTGAAGGAAGTGCACCATGTCTTGAGTCCAACAAGGAGCAGTACATCAACATCTTCTTCTTCTTGACTATTATGTAGAACAAAAACAACCTCCTTTTCACTTTTTCTTCTTCTTGCTTGCCCCTAGGCTAGTTGTTCACACAACCCCTTACCACGGACCAGCTTAGTGACCTTGATCTCAATGTCATACTCCATGACACGAGTGATCCATCCTACTCTTTTTTCATTCAGATCCTTACTGAGAAGGAAATCTTTAACTCCTGCATGGGAGACTAACAATTGGATCTTATTGTTTGAAACCAGATGCTTGAAATTTTTAGTCCTCTGATCACTGCCAAGACTTTCTTTTCAATGAAGAATATCTTACTTCATAGTCTTCCAGACCTTGACTGAAAAAGGCAATTGGTTGTTTGTGTCTTCTTTGTTCTGCTGAACTAAGATTGCAGAGATAGTGTCACTGCCACCAAAGGCATACAATATGAAGTCTTTGGAGAAATCTAGATTCACAAGAGTTGGGGCTTGTGATATAGCTTCTTTGATGGCCTCAAAGCTTGCCCTTCCTTCATTTCCATCTGAATGTTAAGCTCTTCTTCAACATCAATGTTATTGGCTTAACAAGGGCAAAAAAGTTCGGGACAAACCTTCGAACAAAGTTGATCTTCCCTAAGAAGCTTTGAAGATTTTTTTGTGACTTGGCAATGGCAATGCTCTTATTGCTTCAACTCTCTCTGGGTCAATTTCCAGACCCTCCTTAGACACAATATGGCCTAAAATCCTGCCCTCATGGGCCAAGAATATGCATTTTTTAGGGTTCAATGATACCCCAAATCTCCTACATCTTTGAAACACTTTCCTTAGGTGAAAAAGGTGGTCTATTGCATTTTTGGAGAACACAGTAATGTCATCCAGATAGATCAACACTATTTTGTTGATTAGCCCTTTGAATGCCATATCCATGGCCCTTTGAAAAGTGGCACCGGCATTAGACAATCCAAATGGCATTTTTCTGTAGGCATAGGTGCCCCATTTGGTGGTGAAAGTAGTTTTGAACTGATCATCTTCTTTCACCATGATCTGATTGTATCCTGAGTAGCCATCTAAGAGAGAGAATCTCTCTGATCCAGACACCACTTGCAAGATCTACTCCATTGAAGGGAGTGGGTAATGATCTTTGAGAGAAGCTCTGTTCAAATCTCTGAAAGTCTACACACAATCTAATTTCCCCATTCTTTTTCCTAACTGGGACCAGATTAGCAACCCAACTTGAATGTTTGATTGGAAATATTATACTTGCCTCTATCAACTTGTTCAACTCCTTCTTCATCAGAGGCTCAATATGTGGATTGACTAGTCTCTACTTTTTCCTGATGGGCTTAGCAGCTGGATCTAGTTCAATTGTGTGTTGTGCTAGCTTCAGATTGAACCCTCTCAGGTCTTCATAACTCCAAGAAAATACATCTGGAAATTCTTGGAAAAGTTGTATGAATTCATACCTTTCTTGCAGATTAGCCACTTTGCCAATTTGGAGTGCTTTTCCTTCTCCAACTGGGATTGACTCTAAATCTTCTCCTTTGATCTGTATGTTAGCCTTCTCTTTTCTAAACTGATCATTAGGATTGAAGATGGACTCCAATGTCACTAAGCCTTTGGGAAGCTTGTTTGTATGTAGATTGTACTATTTGATTCCCATATTGCTGCTCTAATGTTTTGATTATTAGCTGAGAATTCAACTTCTTCTTGTAGAAAATTAATGATCTATTGATCATTCTCAAACACTTTCCAACATGTGTTGTTATCTAGCATTGTTGGCCTCACAACCACATGGATATGTGGTTGTTCTTTGTCTCTCTTGATGTTTTCCACCACATCAAACGTTGCTCCAACTGCTGCAAGTCTATCAAGCACTTCATTCTCTTTCCTGGGTATGGACACAATGTTGAAGGCTTCAAAATCCTCCATGAGATCCCATACTCTACTCTTATAGTTCTTGAGTAGGTCATTCTTGATAGCATTAAGTCCTCTGACTTGATTGGCAACTAGTTCACTATCACCAAACACTTGTAAATTCTTGATTCCTAGCTTCCTTGCCCAATGAAGACCATGGACTAAAGCCTCATATTCAGCAGTGTTATTTGAGCAAGAAAACTAAAATATGAAGGCTGAATAATACTTTCATACCTTTGGGGGACACAATCATAGCTCCTCCTCCAGCTCCTTGTCTACTCCTTGAGCCATCAAAGAATAATTGCCATACCTCATTGTCATCTTTATGTTCTGGCTTAATTAGGGCAGGAAGAGGATGATTCTCTTCATGTAGATAGTAGACACCTAGCTCAGATTCTTCCATCTCCTTATAAGGGTCAAAAGCATGTCTTTTGTTGGCCCATTCATCTAGAGTCAAGTCTGGGATGCATCCTACCTTGGTATCTACTTCACAAGTATTTAGGAGGTCTTCTTGATCAAAAGTTGAGCAGTTGGCATTGATTGGGCTAGGCACATAAGATTCAATATGGTAATCAACAATGGGCTCAGATCTGATTGTGGCCTTCACCCCATACCTTGTTCTAAAGAGCATATGTGACCAATCAATAGATAGATAGCCTCCAATTTTGGTTGTGAAGTCCCTGGACAAACACAAAGCAAAATGTGGTGGCAAGTCTATGACTGACACATTCTACTAATATAGTCACATTGGGGCAGGCATGTAAGTGAGGCTCAGATCTTTGATGATTCCAACAATTGTCACTGTTTTGTCCCATCTAATTGTACTACTCCCCTAGAGATGACTTCATATTGGAGACCCAGTTGATCAGCTATTTTCTTGGGCATTACAGAACTACTTGCCCTAGAATCAATCATACAATTGTGCACCAACTTGTCCCCAATAATCAATGAAACATAGAAAGGGGAGGTCTCAGGTTCTTACCTTGTTGTTCTCCATGGTTCCTCCCAGGTTGAGCTGAATTGGTAAGCACCCTCTCTTGCTGATTAGGGGGTTGATTTGAGCTTGACCAATTTTGTATGGCAGTCTGCAATAGATCCTCTCTCTGAGGAATGGCCAGTGACTCCCATAGTGAAATGTTCACACTTGTCCTCTTCATCTTTCTCAATGATATTGAATGAGCTATCCTTTTTTTCCCCTTCCCTGGCACATTATTTTCTTGCACATGGGTTGACACAACCGGTGCCTGAGTGGATTTGGGAGGTGGCTTGGATTGGCTCTGCATATTGGGAGTTACATTTGGAGCACCAAAACCTTGTGGAGTGATGGAAGGTTGAGGGTTACCTGAGTTCAGTGGTTGGCCTTCTCCAATGTTTCTCCTTTTAGACCGTGTATTGGCAGCTACACTTTGAGAAGGGGACTGGTTCATCCCACAGAAGTCCTCAGCTTTCCAATTGACAAGCATAGTCTCACCTAGGAGATGTCTCTTGTTGAGCTCCTTGCTTGTTGATCTCCTTCTTGGCTAGGTTCTTGTGGCACCATACTTGGTCTGCACCATCAAGGCCTATTGAGTGCACCATTAAAGCACATTGATTGGTTATGTGGTTGATTGCATGGAAAGCACCAATCATATTCTTGTGCCATGTTGTTCTATGCTGGAACCAATGCCCTTGATGTTGAGGTTGTATTTGGATCATAAGACCTGAAAGGTCTAGTAGCTTGAGGTTGTCCTTGGTTTTGACTCTGATTTATAGTCTGAGATGGTGGTCTATTTTGCTGATATTGAGGTCTAGCCTGATACTGAGTCTGAGGCTGATATGGCCTAGAGCTCTGGGCTTGTTGTCTCTTGATGGTCACCAACTCATTCCCTAGGTTCTGAAGTTGTTTCATGACTTCTTGAAGTTCTTTTGAGGTATTAGATGATGAGGTGGAGGCTTCAACTGAGCTTTGACTCTTGGGAGTAGGTATAGGGGCTAATGTGGGTGTTTGGCTAACATCTAGGCTTCCTAGCTCGGGGTATAGAGGCATGGATGGCCTAGGAGTGATTTTTCCAGCTTGGATCAAATGGTTCTCAACCCCTATGGAAAGGCTATAGGCTGCAGGTAAGGTTGTACCCCCATTGATTGAATCATCAAAGAAATATCAAAATTTAAAGCCCTAAGAAAGTATAAGAAGGCACCTTCATTAGTGGGCTTTACTGTTGTTGGAATCCTATCCCAGTCCGTTAAAATATGAGGTTAAAGTCTATCAGTTGCTCATTCGGGGCTCTCTTGATTGTTGTGAGTTGCTCCAACAAAGATAAGTTATCACCTTTCTCCCCAAACTGGTTGTGGAGAGTTGTGCACAACTGGTTCCAATTTTGGATAGAGCTTGCCTCAAGGCTTCTTGAACCATTGTGAAGCTTTCCCTTGAGTGAAGAGGCGAGCAAACTTGACTGTAATGTCCATCTCATGGATTTCATGGATTGTGCAGACATTTGCAATATCTTGGACATGATCACTAGAGAAGTCTAGTTTTCCCCAGTGAAATATGGGATGCTCTTTAATGTTGCTATCGGGACTGGATTTTGTGCATTCAGGGTGAGTGGACTACTGCCGTGAAGTTAACATAAGGATTTGGCTGAGCCATCTTGATCAACCTGAGCACCCCTCTTGATTGAAGAAAACGGCTCTTGGGAGGAGGTGTCGATAAGGCTCTATTTGGTGGAGATAGAGACCTTTGGGTTCTTCTTCTTTCCCTCCCTCTATCTGGGGACAAGTCTAGATAGACAAATAATCCCTCTTCTCTAGTTCTTGACCGTGTTTGTATTCTTCTCATGAACTTTCTTGGACTACTGAAAACCAAGTGGACTTGTTTCTTTTGGAGTCACCAGATGTACAATTTCAAGACTTCTTAAAATCCAAAATCACAGCAAGTGTACATCAATTCTTACTATAATAAGATGGAGACTTCTCTAGTCCCATCCCACCGGGCATGCCAAAACTATTAGTGCAAAATCACAACACCCCCAAATGAGTCTATAGATCTACTTTTCTAAGGCAGAATCATTTGGTGTAATCCACATAACATTGAATCTTCCTCAAAGTGTGGGACTCTTGTATAATAGGAAGACTCTCCAGATTAAAGGTTGGTTCCTATTCCTCTATTTAGGTGCATACGTAGAAACTTGCAGAGGGTTTGTTCTTAATCCTAATCTAAACTTTACCAAGGAGACATGGATAGAAGGAATATAGAAATTAAAACAAAAAGCTAAACTACGAGGTGATGCACCAAAGGAATGATGGACACTTGTTTTGCTTGATAGACACAAACCGAATAAAATGTGTACAATAATCGAGCACAGATAACTAGATTAATAATGAAAGACCAGATGAGAGAAAAAAAATAGAAAGGATCTAGAATCGATCACAAAACATGTTTTATTGCTCTGTAGATTGATACAATACATTAATAAATGGCCAAGAGGTGAGAAAGCGTATTGCAGTTTTAATGGAAGGTCTGAACTCCACGAGTCCCTTGCTAGAAGGAAAGGGGAGCCTGCAAAAGACAAGAGAATGTCCAACCCTTACAATGAGTCTTGTCCCCCATTTTTATAGATTTGATCGAGAGAAGAAAGAAGAGAGAGAGAGTGGGAAAAAAAATTAGGTCAAAGCTCAACCACCACTATCATTAATGCTTTTGATGAAATCTTCCCAAATCTATCTTTACTTGCATCAAACCTTGGTTTGGCATGCCTTGAAGGAAGAGGAAATGGTGGAGCAGATCAAATCCGATCTAGTAGTTGGAAGAAAGAGATCCTACATTGAAGGCCCAAAGTTTTTCTCCATTTTTCCTTCCCTAACCTCCCAAAATTAAAGTTTCAGACCTCCATGGCATGGACGAGGCCGAGATCTTTCCAACGGTGTCAAATTTGCAATATTTTGAGCCCTGAGTCGAAAGATATGCCCCTTCGAATTTTGTATCAAGTCCGTACAAATGGGCGGGAAAACAATTTGAAAAATGGGTCCCTCTTTTGATATGGGACACGTGGCAGCTAGATTAGAGAAAAAATCAGTTTACGGGTTCGTAAATTATCTTTTTCCCTTTCCATGAGAAAAATGCAAAACCAAAAAATCCTACATGACCCCACTTCTCACTGGACACGTGGCACCTTTTGGTTGGCTGGGAGATGCACTTCCATCTTTATCTTTGTGCCCCTTTGTCAAAAGGAAAATTTTCACCTTTTCCTCGACTCCCCGCTTTGGTTTGACTCGGGCTCAAACGCTGACTTTTTCCTCTTGGCGGAGTCGTGGGCCATTTTGCAACTTTTACTCCTTTTAGAATAATAAGGGGTAAAATCCAATTTTCCTCCCGACGGCCCACTTTGGATTGGGACACATGCAGCAGTCTTGCACTCGTTTGAAAACCCTTTATCTATTCAATCCTTGAATCAACGCCATTTGGACACTTGGTAGCCTCCACTTTGGCCTAGCTGCATGCATTGACAATTCACCAACTTGCCCCTTTTAGATATAGACATGTGGCGGCCTTGCACTTGCTTGAAAGCCCGATTCAAGATTTTCCTTTGGAGGAGCGTCGAGTTGACACTTGTTAGCTTCCACAGGTTTGTGGACTTTTCAACGGTTCCTCTTATCTTTTGGGACTCTGGGCTACGTGGCAAGCTCACGCTCATTTGGGTCTGTGCCTTGAGACCAACTCTTGGAGATGCACCATTAAGACACTTGGCATTCTCCACTTACACTTTTATACTTAGCCAATTTTGAGGCCCGCCTTGTCTACCTTTTGACCCTGTTTTGACCATTTGCTACGTGGAGGGTTGGCGCAAGTTTGAGTCTCCACCCTGGATTTCCTCTCGGTTTTGCACCAAGCTGACACCTGACACTTCCTTTTAGTTGAAGACTTTTCAATGCCCCACAATTTCTTGGGGTTTTGGACACGTGGAATCCTGGCACAAGTTTGGGCTCCCCCTTTTGGATTCACCTTAATCCTTGCCCTTTTTTTTCCTTTCTTACTCCTAGCCTCCCCGCAACTTTGCCCCTTTCTCTCTCTACCCCTGTAATTTCATTGTTGAGTATACTTGTAGCTTTGCAAAATATTTTTAAGGCATGAAACGGCTTGACAGAGTCATTTTTTTCCCACATCAAGTCGTTTCTTCTCTCTCCTCTCGTCACTCCATCTCTAGGTCTTTCTGCTACCTGTCTATAGGATCTGAATGTGGTTTCTTAGGTTCTTTCTCTACGGGGTCGTGGCCGATCCAATATTCTACTTGGGGTGAAATATGGATAACATGGTGTAAGCGGGACCCAAGCACTGGGCAGGGGCACCTAAGGGTGAAATTTAGTTACGTAGTTATGAGGTTTCGGGAGCACATTCAGTGAATTCAAGAGTGAAAATCATATTAAGGAATGTTTTTCTCTCTTAAGGGTTTTGAGCCTTAAGATCAAATTAAAAATGATGAAATGTGGGCCCCGTAGGCCCACATCTAGCTAAAATGGGTGAAAGAGTGAAATGGTGAAAAGTGGCCCTAGGACACCCTATTGATTTCCCCCTCGGCCCTCGCATCTAGGAAAATTCATCAAGAAATCTAGAAAAATCAAAATGTTCCCGGGAGGGCCTTGATTAGGCACCAAGCTAAAGGATATCTCGATGAGCCTCTCGGTGACCTAAGGTTGTGTAAAGGGTACCGAGCTAAAAGAGAGCTTGCCGAGTCACTCTACAAGCTAGTCGAATTCAAAGGGCTAAGGAATCTCATAGATTGAATGATGAGTCGAGCGAAATAGGTGGCGAAGTCGAGTTAGCTTACCGAATGTTGCAAAGAAACCGCATTGAGTGGGGTGGTCACGGGAAGTCAACTCATTGGGTGAGCTAGTTGAACCATAGGGAGAGCGATGAGCTCGGATGTATCAAGCTTGTGGGAAATGGATAGCTTGGATCCATATCCACCTAGGTGCAATGTGAAAAAGGAGGGCCCAACATGACCATTGCGGTGGGGGTCTAGAGAGATGGTTGGCTGGTCGAGCCAAGGCACCAAGGTCGAGAGGTGAGGCAATGAGTAAGAGGTCGCGAGTGAAGATCAAGGGTCGAGCTCAAAGCAAATTAATACATCAATGGGAGATGTTGAGGGGTAGAATCAGCCACAAAAGTGTTGCGGGAAAATGATCAAGCTCAAATCTCGTTAGGCATCAAACATGGAAGTCAAAGCATAGTGAGCTCTTATGGGCTTTACGCGCGGCGAGCCATGGGGCCGGATAAGATGGAGAAGCTCGGCTCAAAGGGCCGAGTTGAGATTGAACTCATCGTAGGATCCCGGTAACATAAATGGTGACGCATTGAAGAAACAACCCGAGTTAAATCTTGGCAATGCACAAATGGGCCTAATCAACACAGAGGTAACAAGCCAACGAACGTAAAGGGCTCGGCAAAACCAAGGCCCATAATGTAATGGAATCTCAACTATGGGGTTCATCGGATTAGCAAGATAGGTTAGGGTTGATCATGTGGTTTTGAGGTCCACCTATTTCAAAGTTTCGAGGAAGTTAACTTTGAGGAACGGTGTGGAATAACTCTAAAGCGGAAAGGTGTGGATTTTCTAAAGGTGTAAAAACCAAACTCAAAGTAACTTAGGAATCAACTTGCCCGGTGAGTTAGTGAATGTCAAAGATGACTTCGACTTTCGAGAGGAATCTATGTCGAATTTTCAAAGGTGGGTGAGTTAAAATCTCAAAATTGAGAGAGCTCAAAATCCCGAATGGAGAAATCCTGAAGTGACAATGTAATTTCGGATGTCAACAAGCTATCGGGGTCAAGGAGTTTAAATCTCCAAAGTGGCAAGTCCAAAATCTCCAAAGCCACAAGGTCTCAAAACTTGAAGCCGATAGATGCGTGACAAGTTGAAAGTGATTTCGGTGATGGAAAATTCAGCGAGACAGACGAGTTGTGAGGTGGGAAAATCAAAGCGATAACTACGAAACCCCGCCAACATAAAAAACTCTAAAAGCCTGAAGTTACACCCATCGAGTCGCATTGGTCACTTGAGCCATCTTGGGTGATGTGCCAAGCTCTATAGCGGTATGTGGGAGTTGTTTTGATTGCCGAGCCACAAAGCAACTTGGTGGCATGACCAGCCGAGTTGTATTCATGGAGGATCTCGGTGGGATGCGAGCAAAATGATGACCCTTCACTAAAATTTGAATAACTTTTGCATTCCTTCACTATTTTTAATGGAACTATACTTAATGGAAAGGTATTTTGGAGCTCTACAAGTATGGGATAGTATGAGGAAAAAAATTTAATGAGGTAGGTGGGAGAAAATTCATGATGAATTTGAAAGAGATAGAGGCTATACCTAGGAGCAATCAAAGCCATTTTCTTAGTACAAATGGCGGTTTCATTAATCAAGCATTGATTTTATAGATCTTCCATACTCATTGCAAGATAAAAAAATGTTTTTTTGTAGGTAATGGAGGCAAAAAATTTCTCTCTCTCCTCTCTTGAAATTCCTTTTATAAATTTTAAGCAGGGGTCCTATTCAAAAGGTTGGATACTTTGCAATTGTCCATCCCTTCTTTCTTGTCTATGAGAAACTTGTGGAGTTTCAAACCTCTCTATCTGAATATTGTAATATAATATTTGTGCCTTTGGCCCCTCATGTAATGTATTGTATCAAATTTTGGAGTAATAAAACAAATTTGTGGATGTTTTCAACCCTCCTTTGTGTTTATTGTATCTTATCTAATATTTTATTACAGTTAGAGGTTATTGTGCATTGTTACATTGTCATTGCAAGATCTCAATGGTGTTGTGTTCATTGGAAAGTGGGTTTTTAGCACATGTTTGGATCTATGACGTGGATTTTCAAACCTCTCTATCCGAATATGGTAATACAATATTTGTGCCTTTGACCCCTCATGTAATGTATTGTATCAACTTTTGGAGAAATAAAACAAATATGTGGATGTTTTAAACCCTCCTTTGTGTTTATTGTATCTTATCTGATCTTTTATTATAATTAGAGGTTATTGTGCATTGTTACATTGTCATTGCAAGATCTCAATGGTGTTGTGTTTATTGGAAAGTGGGTTTGTAGCAGGTGTTTGGATCTGTGGTGCTTGACCACCCTCCCTAATTTTCTTGTTTTCATTCTCATGCATTGCAAGTTGTCCAACACTCCTTCTTGGTGCATCACCTTCCCTTAGAGTAGATTTCATTTTCATGCAATACTTTTATCCTTGTCCCCTTGGAAAAGCAATAGAGTAGGGTTAGATTAGAAACTCTCTACACTTTGGAGTAGTTGGCACTAGGTTAGGAAAGGAAGCCGACCTTCTCTAGAGAGCTATCCCATTTCGCAAAGTCCCACACTTTAGGATAGCTCCATGTTTGACAAATCACACTAACTACCTAGTTAATCACTTACAAGCATTCAAGGGTGTTGTGATTTTGCCACAACAAATGCTATTGCGGTGTGTGATGTACTGCATGGTTAGTAAAAGAACATGTGTTTTCATGGATTTTTGTTGTTGACGATGTCAATGTTGTTTCCCCATTTTACTACCTTTTTCTCATATGGCCGAACCTATAGGGAGAAAACAATCAAGTAGTCAAACATGTATGTATGTGTAAAAGCATTATGTAAAAGATGCATGTATGTGTAAAATATGTAAATGTAAATGTAAATGGAACATGTGCATCTGATCCATGTCGAGAGAGAAAGTGTAGAAGGATATCCTATACTGCGAGTTTTGGGGTGATCTCATGCCATAGGCTGAAGAAGTGTAGGGAGGAAATGTTATGTGTCCTCCAAGATCTAACTACTTCCATGAATGTGTGTGAAGAGATCTCTAGTGTCCTAGGTTTTGGGTGATCTCGACACCACCGGCTGAAGTAGTGTAGGGAGGCACACCCACTATAACCTCCAAGCCATAATTGCTTCCTAGAATGCTAAGGACACCATCTCTTATAAAATCCACTGTGTATGGGGTTCGTAGACCGGCCTAAACCACTCAATATATATAACTAAACCGAACCATTGTAGAATCTTTGTGTTAGTATGTAAAAACCTTAAATGATGCCCTCCTCTTTGGGGCGCATGTAACATCACTGATAGGAGAATGTGGCCCCAAAAGAGGACCAACCACATGTACTTTATAATGGTGCCCTACAGGAGGGAATGGAATGTGATTGGTGTAAACCAAGGTGCATACAAACAAGGATGGCTAGCCAAAAACAAGTTTTAGTACGAAAACACATGCATGTAGAAAACAAGTGTAAAGTGCACAAACAGTGTGTAAGCTAAGCAGACAGTGTAAAATCTACCAAGAAAAGTAGTGTAAACATGTAAGAAGACAAGTAAGCCGCACAAAGTGGGTCACAAACATAGGACATCACTCACGATGTTGCAAGACACACAAGGCTATCATGGTTGTAAACAACAAACAAGTGTGCACACTAAACATAGGGAAAGGCCCATATAAGAAAAAAACAATGGCAGACAAGTGCATACTAGAGAATTAGTCATGAAAACATGTAGTCCTGTAAAACAAGTGTTGCACATGGAACACTCATTAGCATGTTAGAGAAATAACTAATATGTCAAAACATGAATAACCAAGTAATGTAAAGTGCTAAGTACAAAATGAAACAATAAGCACCTATGAGACGAATGTGGATGCCCCAACGACTAGTGTAAGAAGGGTAGAAGACAAGCATCTATGTTTTGTTTGAAGGATTTGTATCTACAATCACAACTAGAAAAAGGAGTGAACGTGAATGTGTGGATAGTATAGATAATGACATAGAAGAAATTAATCTAACATGTGTAGTAAAGTGATCATGTAAAACACTAGTACACAAGAATAAATGCCCTAAAGATAATGCAATATGTTGTAGATGGATGGAATGGAATGCAAGATGGAATGATAGGAGTCATGTGCATCCCGAGTGAATGAAATTTTATACAATGACGTTCAATTTTTTTCCCCCTCAACAATCAAGAATGAACCATAAATAAGATTACATCATTGGGAAATGGTCAAATTTCGTGTTTGTGTCTAACGCGTTGTGGTGAATGTGTAAGTGCGGTGATGAGATGCGACCTAGAAATTATGTGTGCATGAACCTTATAGTCAAAGTGTATATCACTATGAGATGAAATGTGGAGTGATGATTTATCCCTAAGCGTATATCACTATAAGATGAATGGAGGAGTGGTGATGTAACCTAAGGTGTATATCACTACAAAATGATAGAATAGGTGACGATTTATCCTAAAGCGCATGTCACTAGCCTAGGATTGTCGCATATGTGATGAGTGTAAGGTCCATTTGATTAGTAAAACCCTTGGCAATCGAGTATGGACCGAGGAACTGAAGTACGTCATCAAGTAGTGAGTGCAAAGTGCATATAAGAAAGTGTAGTATATGTAAAAGATGACCATGTGATGAATAGAATATGTAAAAATGAGGTGTGCAAAATGTGATGGTGGATGTGGAGAATGTATAAAATGTAATGTATAACACACATGATGCATGGTGAAATGCCTATAGTGCAAAGTGTGTGGGGTTCATGTGTAATAATCCTCAACATTCAAGAGTGAACCAAAGCACAAGAGTGTGTCATCGAAATGGATGAAGTGTATGTTGTAAAGAATATGTCACTAGATGTAGTGTAGAGACACTATGTGTAGAATGAAAGACAATATGTGTATGCACCTAACAGTAAGAAGTAAGTGATATGTATAATGTCTAGTATGGTGAATAGCATGCAACGCTAGTATACTATATGCCTAATGATGACTAGTATGATATAAGAGGTATGATGTGTGACGTGTGATGAAACACAATGGGTAGTTCCTATAGTTCGGTGTGTGAGGTTCATGTGTCATGATCCCTCAATAGTCAAGTGTGAACCATAGCACTGCAGTGTGTCATCAGGTTATGATGATGATAAAGTATGAATGAATAGTGGTAAGTTGTGAAATTGAAGAATGCAAAGATGAGATATGATTAAATGTTATAATGGTTTGTGCATAAATGCTAAGAATATGATGTAGTACTATGTGAGAATGATAATGCAATAATGAACGATATGTCTATGTTGTTATTGTGATGAGGGGGCGAGATGTGTGAGTAACTATGCCCCCTAAGCATGTAAGCAATGGAATTTTAGTCAAAATATAGTAATTGGATCAATGTAAGGAGTAGTTTTCTTAACAAAAATAATTACAATTTGAAATGGTGATGGTGAAGGAGCCTTACATAATGGAAGTGATGTTTGAAGTGTGTCCCGACTTAGAATAGGAGTGGTTTCTTTCAAAAACGAGTTAGAAACGGAAGTGGAGGAGGATGGCTAGAAAGCTTGAATGGTGGCATCTTTGGCGGTATGGATAACGCTACCGAAGGATAAGGTTAATTGATTTTGAGAGGTAGTTATGCATTTTGACGTGGTAATGTTGTAGATATGTTGGGAGGAAGAGGTGCTATATTGGTTTTGATAGGTGGTTGTTTAGGTAGTGTTTGTCTTGCCAAAGAATGTGCATGAGAAACACAGTGGTGTGATGTTCATTAAGTGGAAGGGAAGTAGTATCGGTAATAGGATAATCATGTGATGGAACTATAGTATTTGTCTGACTAGGGGAAGAATCATTATGCTCATGTGAGTGACCGTTAATATCAAGCATGTAATGAATAAGAGAATTATCTAGAACTTCCTTAGAAATATTAGGAGGTACACTAGTATCCATATAACATGGTGTAGTAGTTATAGATGGGAATGCTTAGAATGAGATAAAACCCTAGCATTCAAGATATTTGATCTGTGTTGTATACCATAACAGATCATTTGTCATTATGT
Organism: Taxus wallichiana var. yunnanensis; assembly: GCA_018340775.1. Taxonomy (NCBI): domain Eukaryota; kingdom Viridiplantae; phylum Streptophyta; class Pinopsida; order Cupressales; family Taxaceae; genus Taxus; species Taxus wallichiana. Next base: position 886,671,772 of record CM031240.1, on the reverse strand, counting down.
CTATTGATTCTATGATAGTTGCAATATGGATGACATTGATATTTTGTAAGCCGATAAGGAGGATAGAAATGAGTAGGTGGAAAAGTGATCAACTAATGACTAAGGAGTTGAGTAAGAATGTCATGTGGCATAGTATTGTGCTCAAACATAAGAGGCTTAGGAAATGGCATGTCTTGAGGTTCAACTAAATGACATGTAGTGGACATAGATTGCATATAAGATGTAGAAGGAGCACAAACATGGGATTGAGAAGCATCCTTAAGCTGTTGAATTTCATATTGGAGGGATGTGATCATGGATTCCATAGTTGTAAATTTGTCTTGAAATAAATCATGTAAAGCATGGATTGAGTCCAATATCGGTTGAGTAGATGGAGACTCACTAGGGTCGTTAAATAGACAAGCGAGCATAGGACTTAGTTCGTGTGGCGGTGTATTGTCATCATAATACTTGGTGTCTAAGGATTTTTGCAAAGTAGCCTAACAATTAGGGTATCTCCTAAGTAAATCAGATAAAGAAACTTGACCCATGATAGAGGAAAAATGAGGATCCTAAGTGTGAAGAACATTAGGTTCACCAAAATCATTAACTAAAATTAGCTAAATGGGGTGTAGTAAAATATAGTTAATCTAATATAGGAGGACATATAAACGTAGTAAATAAATGCACTAAGAAAGTATGTAAATGACATAAGTAATAAAACTAAAAAAATAGAAACCCTAATGTGCAAGAGAGAGAGAGGAAATAACTCAACTAATTTGACGAAGTGATGTGACTGTGTCGTAGAGGAGATTAGAAAAATTAGAAGTAGGAATGACTATGCAAGAGTGCCAAAAAGGATGGATCTGGAGGATCTAGCTAGACTGGAGCACCTAAAGAGGATTGGGGCACCTATGGGTGCTTTGGTCTATAATTTGGGTGCCCTGGTCTGCGCAAAATCTCTGAATTTGATCTCCATATGGCCGAAAGTTGATATGAAACCCTTGTTTCCTATCCCATCAATTTCGTTGTATTGTGCTTGATGTCGCAAATAACGCAAGATGGAAGAAAGACCTATAAGACCCCAAAACAAGCATCAAACCCTAAAAAAATAATGCATATGAAGGGGTGGACTGACCTCACTGCCACAATGGTGGACTTACTAATCGAGTGTTGCACTACATCTCAGACCCGATGTAGTTCTATGTGCAAGTGTGTGTGAACATGCCCTAGGTTTCTCTTATGTCAGTTGCACTTTGTGAAGTAGCGAGCAATAACTATGTGTATAAAATGTAATAGAATGTGTGCATGAAATAGAATAGAACATCCCCCCCTATGAATTATGATGCAGATGTCCTAGCCGTGTGCCTTGATGATAGACCTATGTGGATGCAAGTGATCTCCAATGTAATAGATGGATGCAACTCTAGATGTAGTGATAGTAATAAGTGATGCTAGGTCCCTCATTATGGTCTCATAACTTTATATTTATAGGGTTTTATTGGTCTAACTTCGTAATTGACCCCAAAAGGTCGACCAAAAGAAAGATAAAGATGTAAATCAACTAGAAAGAGCCCAAAAGTGGTGGGAAAATGTAAAAGGGACTCTGGGCACCTGGTGAGACAAAAGCACCCACGGGCTCCCCATTACTAATCTGGGTGCCCCGGTTGAGGCTAAAATGACATGGGATGACAGAAGTTGGTTGGGCATATGGGTGCAAGAGTTTGGTAATGATGAAATAAAATAAAATTATATGTCCAAAAGATGGGGATTAATTAGTACTTTCTTCACTCAAGAACCTTCTAAATAGTAGTATGAGACCAAGATAAATAATGTCTAAATAGCATGATTTTGTGACTACATACACAAAATAATGCACTTTTTGGTAATTATCTAGTCCTGATTACATAATACTATTCATATTATTCCTAAGTAAGAAAAGTAATAATTAACCCATATATTTGGCCACCTTTATTTGCTTTCTATTGCTACTTTCAATATTGCACCCTTACTTTCTCAGTCTGTCTTTTTACTCTTCGGCATTTTCCATCTTGACACTAGTGCCCATCCAGACAGTGAGCTAGGCGCTCCTAACCCCTTTGGGTACCCTTGTCCTCTTCGTACTTACACTTTTTGGGTCCTTTCGAGCCATTTGAGCATCTTATATTTTTGGTAGTTGGCCTTTTGGGGGTTAATTACGAAATTCAAGCAACTAATCATATAAATATAAAGTTATGTGATCATAATAAGGTACCAATCACTAAGCATCAGCTATCATCACCTAAGGTTGCATCCATCAAGGCATCTAAGAGATCTATTACACCCATCTAGCTCCATCACAAGGGACAAAGGTTGGTTTTCTACATCAAACTTCATAGGGGGAGTTTATTATATTCCATACACACATTTACTACATTCTACATCTAGCTAATTGCTCACTATTCCAAGTGCCACACACACAAGAAAAACTTAAGGCACAATTCCACATACACACACAAACACATACAAAAACTACATTGGTTCTAAGATGTAGTGCAACACTCGATATTAAGTTCACCATTATGGCGGCCGAGGATGGTCTAACCCCTCATTTTGCATCTTTTATTTTTGAGATTTGATGTTTATTTGAGGGTTTTGCAAGTATATTCTTCATTACAAGTTTACGGTGACCTCGAGATCATTGTGTGAATCTCAGAATGCGACAAAGGAGAGTATCAACGAACATCTTGCAACCCTAAGAATTAAGGTTACTAAGTAGTTACGTAGACCAGGCACCTGTAAATGCAGACCTATGGTGCCCATAGGCGACCTTGTGCCACTCCAAGCACCCCAATCCAGTCAAATCTTCCATATATGCAATTTTCTAAGCTCTAGTGTGATGGTCAGTGCTTCACATTTCTCTATTTTCCAGCTCCATGTACTTTCTAGATCTCGATGAATCGAGTCAAGGCTTCTTACCCTTCTTAGAACATTAGGGTTTCATTATTTATTACTTAGTTACTTGGGTGTATTTTATGTACTTCATTGGTATTCATTTACTGTTGTAATATAGCATATAGATTAGGATCTTATTTTACATTTTAGCTCAATCAACTTGTGACATTGTGAGCAACGTCCCATGTTTGAAACCCACTTTCCTGCGGTCCATTTTGTTTACACACTTACTTGTTACATTGTCTTTTATTACATGCTTACTACTTTTTCTACTAACACATGTTACTAGTCACTTTATTTATATGTTCCTTGGTTTCTACCATGCACATCCCCTACCTCTGCAAGTATCAACATCGTGTCCTCTCCTTTTGGTTGCATTCTCCTAACGATGTCACATGCACCCAAAATGAGGGGGCATACATTGGGTGAAAAAATCAGCCCTGAATAGCTCGAGTTATTATTCAAGTCATCACGTTATAGAAATAGAAAAGGAACACAATCATGGAACAAACTAGAATTTGATTTTTATCATAGACACCAACGCCTGTGACTCGATACATATAACACTTGGGTGCATGTGTCCTCTTTTGGCGTTAATGTACTGAGGAGCACATACATCGCTTATAAGTTCATCACAATTCACATAAGTCTTCATATCATTTATACGATTATATGCATAGTCCTCTAATCACATAATACATTCTATATCCTTTAATCATTATAACTTGAAATAATCGGACAACGAAACAAATCAAGAACGTACCATCTGCAGTGGTGCTTATCGAGTAGATTCATGGATGGAGAGTAACACTAGACCTCTCTCCCCAATAACTTTCTCTTTGGTATGAGATCACCCAAAATACTCACACATGGCATGAGATCACCCAAAATACTCACACTTGGAATTATATCACCCTAAAACTTTCTCTTAGAATGAGAACACCTAAAAAACTCGCTATACACATTATTTCAGACATTTTTCTACCTTTTACACTCTTATACATCATGTGATCTTTAATGAGAAAGTTATGTATAAGCAAATTGTAGGGAAAACATGGAAGAATCTAAGAAAAATATGCGGTGGTAGAGGATATTCCCGATGGGTAAGTGGCACATGAATCATTTCAGAACCTACTCAACAGAACCCCAAACTCCTATATTAAGGAGGACTTCTAGGGTAAGAAGAGCACTGAACATTTTTCTCCTTCTCTTATTATTTATTACTCATGACATTGGATATCCATAGAGCTTTGATGAAGCAATATCACTAGATGCTAAGAAGAAGTGGGAGCAAACCATGGATGAGGTGCATCGGTCTCTTATGGAGAACCAGACTTGGGATTTGGTGAAGCTACCCAAAGGAAAAAGACCATTGCAGAACAAGTGGGTGTATAGAGTTAAAGAGGAATAAGGAGGCAAGAAAATATACAAGGCTCGGTTAGTGGTCAAGGGGTTTGCACATGAAAAAAGGTATAGATTTTGATGATATTTCTCTCCTATAGTAAAAAGAATTATATTAGAATTATTCTTGGAATAGTGTCGAATAAGACTTGTACTTAGAGTAGTTAGATGTAAAGACTACATTTCTCCATGGTGATTTGGAGGATGATCTATATATGCATCACTAGAGGGATATGAGGTCAAAGGTAAAGAGGAGATGGTGTGCAAACTAAAGAAGAGCTTGTATGACTCAAAACAAGCTCCACATCAATGGTATAATAAATTTTATAGCTTCATGATACAACAAGGTTATATTATATGTCATTCTGATCATTACATGTATATAGAGAAAATTCAGGATGGCGCTTATATTATCATATGCTTGTATGTGGATTACATGTTGGTTGTAGGAAAAACATGCATCTGGAAATAAAAGTACTCAAGAAGTAGCTAAGTGAATCCTTTTCATGAAGGATTTGGGTGCAGCCAAAAATCCTTGGTATGAGGATATCTCGAAATAAGAAGGAACGAAGCTAAATTTATCTCAGAAGAGTACATTAAGAAGGTATTGGAGAGGTTTAATATGTAGGATGCTAAACCGGTTAGGACTCCTTTAGCATGCCATTTCAAGTTATCAAAGGAGTTGTGTCCCAAGATAGAGCAAGAGAGAAACCAGATGTCCAAAGTACCTTACTCATCAATGGTTGGCGCTTTAATGTATGCCAAGGTGTGTACTAGGCCTGATATGGCCCATGCGGTGGGAACAATGTGTAGATTTATGAGTGATCCATGTAAATATCATGGATAGGTTGTAAAGTGGATCCTTCAAGATTTCGGAGAGGGACCATGGGGACAGTTTTGTGCTACAAAGGGATTAGATGCCACTTTGCATGGTTATGTAGATTCATTCATGACTAGAGATATATACGAGTAGGAGGAGCACGATGGGTTATATTTTCTCTATAGGTGGGACAATAATGAGCTAGACTTCATGACTACATAAACTTGTGGCTTTGTCAACCACGGAGGTTGGGTATGTTGTTGCTAAAGAGGAAAGCAAAGAGATGATTTGGTTATAGAAATTTCTTAAGGAGTTGGAGCATAAACAGGGGAGGAAGGTAAGTTGTATAGTGATAGTCGAGTGTTATACACCTAGCTAAGAACTATATTTTCCACTCTAGGATGAAGCGTATACAGTTAAGGTACCATTTCATTAAGACAAACTTTGGAGGAAGAGAAGTTGAAGTTAGAGAAGATTCATACTAGTCAGAATCCTTCAAACATGATGACCAAGGTGGTCACAAGGGAGAAATTGAAGATATGTTCAGCTTTGATTGGTCTTCATAGATGACAATGAAGGGTTGAGAAGCTTTCTCACATGAAAACTAGTATCCAAGTGGGAGATTGTTATGTTATGGAGCATGTTTTCCTGTGTGGAAGTGTTGAATATTGTATACTAATATTATTGTACACTCTCCATGGTTTTCATGTGTGGGAGTGTTGAATAATGTACGCTAAAAAAATTTGGCCTCGAAAAATGTGCTCAATATCTCGAGAAATGTGTTCGTCTCATATGGGCAGTATTTTGACCCATAGGTTCATGGGGTGGTTTTGTCCCATGGTTTCGGTACCCATGGTATTGTATAACTTCTTAAGCAATTGTTATTGATATGCTTTTGTGCATATGGTAGGTGAGATGTAACATTGTAGATGTGTGAGTTCAAGTGTGAATTTAGGAGAGTTTGTTGAGTATAGCTCCAAACAGATCTGGTATTGTATTAAGAGAGAAAAGGTGGCTTATAATAAAATATAAGAAATTCATTCTTGGTGGACATAGCCCAAATTGGGTGAACCACATTAAATATTGTCTTTATGTTGTGTTCTTTTATTTTATGCACTTTTATTTTAGATTTGTGATATTTTTATGTATATTAGTTTCTACTATTGCAATTATGTGTGGGATTGTCCCACATATTTTGTCCATTATTTCTTAATAGTTAGTTTTATTGATTCTGATTGAGCCAATGATCTTGATCATCGGAATTCTACCTCATGCTACGCTTTTCTCTTGTTTTGGGTCGTGTGTCAATTGGTCGAGCAATAAGTAGGATTTGATTACGATATCTTCTAAAAAGGTAGAATACATTGGAGCACTCAACGTTGCTATGGAATTTATTTGGTTGTAGGGGATTATGATAGAGTCTGGTATTCACTTTCAACGGCCTACTATCATTTAGTATGACAACATGAGCACCATCTCAATTTTTTTAAATCTAGTTTAACATCAATGACGAATCACATTGATATTTACATGCACTTTATATGGGATTTGGTTTATGGAGACATCATTGACTTACATTATTGTCGAATTTTGATCAAGTTACTGCATAAATTTTCCAATCCCTTCACTGAAGCAAAGTTCCTTCACTTGCGCTCTCTTCTTGGGGTGAGGTCTTCTGCAGCCACCCATATTCTTTTGGATTTCTAGTCCTCTTCTCCTCTTCTTATTTTCTAGAAATATTATAGTTTGTACATGGGTACCTTATCAAGACTTTAGTTTTCATGACCCATTTGATGCATCTTTCCTACCTTTCTAGGTGATTTCTCTTTCATTTTTGACTTACCACGAACTCTACCTTAGATTTGATGAAGGGGAGTGTTGGTGTATGTGACTTGCCTCATCATAACTCAAGCCTTTTCCACCTCACATGGCAACTCATCTCACTTAGGTGAGATCATAGGTCATAGGAGTTAAATGACATATGATAGATTATGTCATAGAATATATCATTGGCATATGTGTCATAGGTGTCATAGGAGATACATTACATTTTGGAATCGTAACTCCTCTTTCCCTCATGGAGGGAATGATTTTCCAAGCACGGTAGTCACACAACACTCCCATTATGTACCATTTTATTTATCTATGAGGATGAGTATACCTCCTTATTCTATGCATGGTTTTCCTTGTTTTATTTCATTTACTGATTACTTGGAGCTTTCTCGTTACATTTGGAGTGTAACCTCATCAATGTGAATGGGTTTCCATTTTGATCCTCATAGAATAAAATCACATATTTAGAAGGGAACATTCAACCAAGTGCAATGATCACTTTTTGGGAGCCTAATTGCTCTTACCTAAAATAAATATGGGAGGTGGCAAATATACATTGACTATAGAGCCTTGATAAAAATACAATGAGAACAGATACCCACTTCTATGGATTGATGACCTTTTATAATAGTTCATGGGAGCCAAGTTTTTCAAGAAGATCAATATGAAGTAAGGGTACCGCCAATTTCCCATTGATCTTGAAGATGTTGGGAAAATTCCATTCAAATCAAATGAGGGCTTATTCAAATGGTTGGTCATGCTTTTGGGCTAACAAATGTACCTACAACATTTTATGAGGATTATGAATGGTATCATGTGAGCATTCATTGATTTATTTATTTTCATGCACCTATGATGTTCTTTACTATAGTAAGATATGGGAGGAGTATGTTCAATATGTATAACAAATTATTTATACATTATGTCAATATAATTGCTATGCCAACATATCAAATTTTTCCTTTAGGATGGAGAGTATCCAATACTTATAATATATCATCAACAAGGATGACATGCATGTAGACCGAGAAAAAAATCTAGATCATCCAAGACTGCCAACACCAAATAACATCACCAAAATTCAAATTTTCTTGGGACTTTCCAACTTCTATCATAGATTTTTACTTGGTTTTTCTCACATTACACATCCTTTGAATCAGGTGACACATGAGAGAGCAAAAGAAAAGTTCATATGGACAGAGGCACAATAGAAGGCATTTACACAAATGAAGGAGAGAATCTTCTCTACACCAATTTTAGTATTACAATATCTACAACAGTCATTTGAGATAGAAACAAATGCTTCAAAATATGTACTTGGTGTATTCCTCACCCAACATGGGAATTTGGTGGCTTACCATAGTAAGACATTCTCCTTGTGTAGGTATCGACATATGATAAGGATTTATAAACCATTATATAAGCTTATATATAGTAGAAGAACTACCCTCTAAGGAAAAATTATCATATCCATAAACAATAAGCCTTTTCAGTTCATGTGGACCCAAGACAATCTTGGGTCCCCTCCTTTTATACTCTAGTCCCTTATGTTCTCCAGTCCTCCCCTTCGCACTTCATTCCTTACACTCAATGCATCCACCTACATCACCTATTTTATTACACCCTACTTTTATCCACCTACATCCTACTCTACCCCACACGGGTGTATTCTTCCCGCAACCTTCTTGTAAATTCCCTTTGACCTTCCTACAACCAACCCACAACCTACATGCAACAATCCCCCACCTCCCCGAAAACATATTGCAATCTTCCTACAACTAGATAATGTCCTATAACCTATTTTTTCCACCCACCATCTCTAAACGTTTCCTATGCTAGTCATAGGCATGGTCGATCCTATGATTTTTCTTCCAAAGTTTTCCCATGTAAGTCACAAGTATGAGTAGCCTAATATTTTCATTTCAAAATTTTCCCCATGATAGTTGCAAGGGTATGATTATCCTATAATTTTCATTCCAAAATGTTCCCTGTGTTAATTATGAGTGTGACTGATGGTAGATTTCACTCCAAAATTATCCACGTGCTAGTCATGGGTGTGACTAGCTTGTTATTTTGTCCCAAATTATTCTCTATGTCACACGCATGACTAATAAGTGATTTTCACTCCAAAATTTCCCCATCCATTGCATTTATCCTACATAGTGTTCTTTCCATTCATAATTTGTACAATCTCATTCACAAGTACATTTCTTTATTACCATTTTTTTCTAGCTTTCATTATCCACTTGCACACACTCCGACATTTTATCTTTGGTCCCCTTCCACATGCATTCTATCCCTTACATTCTCTAGTCCCCTTATTGTGCACTCTATCCCTTACACTCTCCAATCCCCTTCACATGCACTCTATGATGGCAATGGTTACTCCTCGTGCTCCTATAACATCACGTAATGGGTTGCACTTGGTTGGAGACTTATATTTATAAAATTTCCTTATGACATCTACATTGATCCACTCTCAAGGAGCTTACAAACTCTCACTCACCGAGTTATAGAGTCTTTATGTCCTCTTAAGTACCTAACCCAATACTTGTTATTTAATGACTTGTCTTTAATGGCCTTCACAAACTTAGTCGATATTAGCGGGCTCCCACCATTTTCCCTCTAACGCTACAACAATAATAAAATGGTGAGCTTATCCACCTTTATAGTTATACACCTGACATCCTTTCTTGCTTATCTTTCCTCACCGGATCTTCCAAATATTTCATGTTTAAATCCAAAATTTGAAGTTGGGTCCATAAATTCCCTTATCCACCTCATTGTCAATTGACCATTCCTATTACACCATGGCATCCTAGTGGTTGACTTCCTAACTGAAATTTTGAGTGAGTGGTCATTGTTAATTCACATGATCAAATAGGTATGATACCTATCACTTTTGATGCCTACTATGTCGTGTCATTTCTCCTTGAGTTCCACCTCCACGCACACTCACTCTCATTGGTGCATATTCCTTCAATGATGTTTACATGCCCCCTCAACTTGTTTGTGCCTCCATTCCCTTACTTCATTGTCTTATTTGTATATTCCCTTTTAAAAACTCTATCACATGCTCCAAAATTCTCACGTGTTACTTATTATTACACGTTTCAACTCTTCTTCATGCTTATCTATACTCAAGTATGTTTTTCCTTATTGTCAAAACTATTGCACTCCATATATTTTGTGTTCCTCCTCCTCGAGGCTCCCTAGTAAAATTTGTGCACATGTTCTACTTTTCCCCGTATGTCACTAGAATACCACGCATCTCACTTCATCCCACACCTCTTCTAGCTTTTGTGCATCCTTATATCATGCATTGTTTATTCCTTTGTTCCCTTACAAAACTCCACATGCGTCAAACTTTATTTAGTGCCTTCCATCCTTATCCATTATGTGAACCTTGTATACACCTTAATCATGATCTCCTCCTATTTTTATGCCTCCACTCTTTACTCCTTGTACCATATTCTTGCGCACTTATACTTAGGACAAAATTGAGTAAGATTGAATTGGAGCTAGGATGCTCCTACATCAACATCCAAGGTACTTACAAATTAAGCTCCACATCAATTATATTCAATGAGTGGTAGAACCACCCTTCAAACCATAAATAGTCCCAACCTCTTTATCCAAAAATATTGACCTTTTCCTTTGTATTTCTTCTAACACCTCGTTTAGTCCTTCATCACCTTTTTGTGACTCATATACACTATCTTGCACACTTTAGTGAGCTTCAACTCAACACTACCAGATATCATCCTCCTAGGGTTTCTCTAATGATCCTTCTTCCTTGCGATTATGTGCTTACTTTCAATTTTCTTTTGTTTTGTCCATATGCCTCCTCCTAAAGCCATCAAGGATTTGTTTCTCTCTAGATCCCACCTTCTTTTTGGGCTTATTTCCTTTTTTAACTCCCTATTGCACTATAATTTGTATGACTAATCTTTGTGTTTCTTACAAGACTTCCTCCTATCATACTTTTATAGTATGTGTTATTCTGACACACCATCTCTCCTTTTCACGTTCTCTAGCACCACCAGCTTTTGCTTTATTCTCCTTAGCACATCTATATTCATGTGAAGTTATGGGTTTGGACCCATTGTAGACCATCCATTTCTTGGTTTTCTCTACCTTTTCTCCTTCCCACCCAGAGATTTTCTCCATTTCATGTTTTCCTCCTTGCATGCTTAACCTTATGTGATTCTACTCCTTAACCTTTTCCTCCTTTCTTGATGTCTCCTTACAAGGTTATCCTTCATTTTTCCTCTTGGCCTTTGTTAGACCACACTCCTAATTTTGTACTATGTTTATTGCTTTGGTGGCTATAGGACATATCTCCTCACCTTATTCCTCGGAAACTTTTCCCAATAGTTCTCCTTTGTCTCATCCTCTTCTCGTGTGCCTACTTTGTTGTGCAAAACTTTTGGTCCCTCTTCACAGTGATCCCCTCCTTTCTCTATTACCTACATGTCAACTTGCATAGTGTCACCTTACTACTATCATACATTTCCTCATACATGTATTATCCATCCTATGTGTCTCTTACACTATGCCCTCGTGCAAGATCCTCCTTTGATTGCTACCCTTCTAAATAACCTTTAGGGAAATTTATCCTTCTTCACATAATTTTTATTTACACTCTTATTCTCCTACATACTTATCTCGTAAGCTCTTCCTTGAGATCTTTATTGATCTCCATTTTATTTGGTTTCTCTTTTTACATGCACTCTTGTAACCTTCTCTCGAGGGTTTCTCTACTTTAGTTCTCTTCAAGCAATTTCTTCCTCTGGGGTCATCTATTTTCATCCTCTCTTGATCCCATTTTATTTTGTTATTTCTTTTGGGGTATCCTTTGCATCCTCCAAAGAGTATCTTTATACTATTTTCGCACCTCCTTTGACTCGTGTGCTCTTCTTATTTTGTGCACCCTTCCGCACACCTTTCCTAATATCTTCCTAGATCTCCTTACCAAGTACACTTTATTTCGGTGCACTTTCACAATATGGTTGGATTGATATGTTTCCTCTATAGTGGTTCCATTATTGTTGCACGTGTATCCACCTATGCATTCCACGTAACTCCCTCAAAGCTCTATATTTCACTTTTTTCTCATATGCTCTTCCTTTTCTTCGTAGTCTTCCTCCTCATGCATTTTGTTACACATTATTTCCATTTCTCTCTCTAGAATACTTATTCTATGCATTACACTATCATCCCTAGTCCTTAAGTTTTTATTTTATACACCTCCATCCATTCGCACTTGATGGCTTCTAGTCATGACATCATGTCACTTCCCTATGTGTGCTTTTGGTCCTTCATAACCATCTTCTCCTCATGTGTAAAATTATTACTCATTGCTATCGATTGGAATACACATGTTTATATTTCTTCTCATATTGTGTTGTATCCTTCACGCACTCCTCGAAGTGACTCCATCTTCTCTTTTCACCCTTTTCTCAACTCTTAAGAAATCATTTGCCACATTCTTCCATGCACCACTCGGTTGGTCCTCTCTGACCGCTCAACTTTCATTTATCTAGCGCATTGTCATATGGATTTAGTGCTTTGCACCTTCTTCTTTCAATGAGGTTAGATGTAATATCTTCCATCCTTACGCACCTTCACTATGTTGGCTCTCCCATCGTAGAGCATTTCCTGGTCATATTGTCATGGCCTCCCTAGAAGGACATGACATGTGTCTATTGGAAGGATGTCACACAAAAATTGATTAGTGAATTTCCTTATCTTCATCTCCACCTCACATTGCTTGCAAATAATTCCATCATGACCTTCCACCACCATATCACTTTATACATTTTGGGATGCCTTCTACGTGTTAACCCAAACTTCTATACCATCTCCTCTATAACTAGATCTATGGTTTTCCCATTGTTGACCACTACTAGGAAACACTTTCATTTGGTCTTGTACCTTGTGTGGAATACATGTTACCGATTCTCCCATGACTATACCTATTTTTCTTCAACACTTGGTTGTCTCCTTAGTGCCTTTCATTTTCCCATGCCTATTCTTTCTCTTTTGGCTCCACTTCTACACACATTCTTCCACTATGTTGGCTACCCTCATGTCGCACTCTGGGACACTTTGTTGCTCGATGTACCCTTTCCTCACATACATAACAACATTTATTTAATGTTTCACATCAGTCTCTTCTCACTAATATATTCCTCCTATATCCTTCTCTCATTTGCATGTTGCTCAAACAATCCCTACATAACCTTTCTTGTTGTGACGTTGACTCTCCAAAGTGAGTCTCCTTTCCTCTCATGCATCTCTTATGTATTAAGTGTGCACCTTGTATTCTTGCACCCTTGACTCTTCACTAAGCCCTTCATGTACTACTGGTTTATTACCCACTTATATCATCACCCTCTCTTCATCTTAGGGATATTTAAGATCTTTTTGACGATCTTCTTCCTTCTCTAGTCTAGTCCTTACACCCTTGAGGTCCTTCATGATCTCCTCCAACACCCTCATCATTGTTGTATTTATTTCACCTTTCTTGGGTGAAACCTCATGTCACTCCTTTAATCATTGCACTCTCATTCCTTTGTGTCTTGTACCCACATTTTCTTACAATAAAGAACACAAACTCCCATGTTAGATATCTCACATTTAGCATTCTCGCTTTGAGCTACTCTTATAGGAAATTATCATGCTCTAATATAACCCGATCGCAACAATTACCCCCACACACCTACAAAGTCACACAATGAGTTACAAATACTTATATTTATAAAAGGGCCTTATGACATCTACAATTATCCACTCTCAAAGAGCTTACAAACTCTCACTCACAAAGTTATACAAACTCTTTTTGTCCTCCTAAGGACCTAACCTAAGACTACTTATATTCCAACTCATCTCTAATGGCCTACAAAAACTTAGTTGTTATTAGTAGGCTCCCACCATTTTACCTTTACCACTTCAACAACAAAAAATGTTGAACTCGGCCTCCTTTTATAGTTACATACATGTGGTGTCCTTTCCCTTCCCTCTCCTCATTGGCTCTTTGGCCCATAAATGCCCATATCCAATTATCATCATTTGACCATTCATGTTGCACCACATCATCCTGATGGTTGGCTTCCTTGACCATCGGTCATTGTTAACTCACAAGATCAAATGGTACAACACCTATCACTTTTCCGGCCAACTCTTGTTGTGTCATTTCTCCTTGAGTTTCCCCTCACTCATTTATTTATGCCCTAAATCTCTTCCACATACCACACACACTCACTCTCATTGGTGCATATTCCTTAGATGATCTTTGTGTGCCCCTTCAACTTCATTTTCCCTCTATTCTCTTGCTTCATTTCCTTTTTCTCATACTCCCTTTCACAAAACTCTTGTGCAAGCTCCAAAATTCTCATGTGTTATTACCCCTCCATGCATCAACTCTTCTTTTGCATGTATATCTATAATTAAGTAAACTTATCCTTGTTGTCAAACTAATGCACTCTATATCTTACACTCTCCTCTTCCTCAAGGATCCTTGGTAAACTTTGCACACCCATTCTACTTTCCCCATGTGTCACCAAACTACAAAGCACATCTCACTTCATCCCACACATCTTAAAACTTTTGTGCATTCTTCTCTCATGTGTTTATTATTCATTATTTCCCTTACAAAAATCCACATGCATCAAACTTTACTTAGTGCATTTCATCCTTATCCATTGTGTGAACCACAGTATACACCTCATTCATGATCTCCCTGTTATTTTGAAAAACCTCCTCTCTTCACTCCTTGTGCCCCATTCTTGCATGGGCCTATACTTAGGAAAAAAATAAGTAGTATTTTCTTGGACCTAGGATGCTCCCGCATAACTCTATCTCATGCACTCTCCATTTCATCCACCTCCATCACTTATTTTCCACCTCGCCACTTCACCCTCGGTCGCAAGCGTAACCTCCTAGTAATCACCCTCTAACCACCTTGTAACCACCCTACAACCACCTTACAATATCACCTTCATTCACCTCGATATTCTCCATCAACACCTCATCAACCGCATTGATAAGCTTGAGTCCCAAAACTTGGGGGCATGTGCCTCAAATAACCTATTAGTACATTTTTAATGATCATATTCACCCCATTGTGCCACACAACACCTATCCACCGCATTTCAAACTTCCCAAAATTTACAAGTTTGATGGCACCATAAACCCCCAACAACACTTATATTTATTTATTGTTATGAATTCTTATGTTAGTGATTAATTGAAGGTGTGAGTAAATAATAATTACGTATGTAATTATTATCAATGTAAATGTAAGCGGGTAATAATTTGTTAGATGGTTTGGTTAAACATATATATTATTACAACAATAATATTATGTTAATAGAGGTAATTGTTATTAGGAGATTTTGGAGGATATTATAACTCCATAAATATAGGAATTCATTTCTTATATATTTGTATGTTGTTGATGGAATTCATGAGAGAAGAAATTGAATATCATTCGCCATTATTTGGTTTAGGTATCTTTGATCTCTCTGTTAAATCTTCCATATACTCTTCATCTGGTATCGTAGAAAGATTAATTCTTGTGATTTTCAAAATGATGTGTTAAGTCATGAAGGGGTGTTTTTAGTTATCTAATGTTTTGAGTTATGTCAATCCAAATTTTTTCCATGCAGGCATTCCTTGAGTTTCAGGTATTATCAGTCTTCTTGGATTATCTGCAATTCGTGGATATGTTGTCTCTGTATATTAGTCTTGATATATTTGCTCAGTCACTTTAACTTGTCCTATTGTTGCACACATCGAGTTTCTAATCTGTACAATTGAGAATATGCGCAATCTATTAAAGGATCTTTGTATTCTTCACCACGCATCTGCTAGAAAAAGTATACAAGGATCCAAAATTATGTTACTTTAGCTGATCTCCTCGACATATTAAAGTAGAAGCGTGAGACTTGTCAAAACTGACGTGTAGAATAAAGATCTTATCTGGTATTAAAAAAATTGAAGGTGGGAGGGCGTAATGGTGTAAGAAGAAGTGCATGGATATGATGAAGAACAGTTATACCTATGGGCAATAAAAAAATGATTACAAATTATAGACAACCTTCTGTAATATGTTAGTTCTATGCTCAAGTTATCTCTGCTAGATTCATTTTTGGTGACTTTGTTCACATCTTGGCTCAGATTCTATGAATTTGGTGAAATCCTCTCACCGATCAATCTCAAACATGGCTCCCTCCATCGATCTTATCTCCAACACTGCATTGGAATCACGAAGCCGATATTTCTACAAGACAACATCACGAGCTCAAATCTCCTCCCATTGACATGGTTTTATTATTGGTATTGAAAGCATCGCCTTTCTATGATTTTTGATAGTCTTTGCATTGACCGAGTTTTTGTTATGTCGTGACAAGTAGGTTAATTTGGGTCTTTAGAATTAAAATTTAAGTTCCATGTTTAGCTTTGGAGTCCGTTAAGTTTTTTTATTAGTTTTTATTATTGTTTAGTTTGATTTTATCACATAGTCTATGTGATTAAATCTTTTTGTATGTCAAAATTGTGTAGGTTTATCTTTCATTTTAAGTGTTATTTAAAAATAATAAATTGGGATTAAAAAATGTTCATTGTCAATTTTAATCCTTTCCTAAATGTCATAATCAAATGTGTTTAGTATGTCAGTATGAGTCAAAATTTCTATCAAAAGAGTCAATTTTTGTTTTATCATCAAATGTACGTTTGGTAAGTCCAAAAGTGTTGTATTTGAAATATTCAATAATAGTTTTCATCATCAAAAGTTGTAAAAAATAATATAAAAAAATTCCTCACTTTTAAATAATCGGATGCATTTTTGCTTGTATGCGATGTCCATCTTGTGGGGATAAATTGTACAATGAGCTCCATGATCAAATCTAACTGAGCTAGTAGCATGATATCAAGGAAGGAAGCAAACGGAGGTTGGAGGTCAATCAACGACATCTCGTTAGTCACCAAACGATAGGGCCACATAAAGGTTTGGTGACATGTGTGTTTGCAATTTTCTTTTAGCTTTTGCAGTGTGCTTTCCATTGTGTTTAGTGTTCCAGTTTCCGTATGCTTCAGTTTACAATGTTCCTATTTGAATAAGTGGAAATTTCACATTGAGGGGGAACATGATCTAATGTTCCATTTCCGTTTTCAATTTGTGTGTATGAGCATCACAATTCATCAAATTTTCTATGTTATTCCCTACGGTGAAATGTGATGAGGGCTGAAATTTTTACTTGGCGCATCATGATGTGGTTGTAGGTGAAACACTTGAAAACCTTCATTTTTGGTTTGTGGTACTCCAATTGAAAACCACCATTTTCGGTTTGTGGTTAACCATTTGAAAACCATACAATGGGTTTGTGATCATCTTGCAATAAAAATCACCTAATCATGAAAGCAGGTGCAAGTACAAACATAGGTTTTCCCCATGTTTGCACTAAGGGGGAATGTTAGGAATTCTTATGTTAGTGATCGATTGAATGTGTGAGTAAATAATAATAATGTATGTAATTATTATCAATGTAAATGTAAGTGGGTAATAATTTTTTAGATGGTTTGGTTAAACATATATATTGTTACAACAACAATATTATGTTAATAAAGGTGAGTGTTATTAGGAGATTTTGGAGGATATTATAACTCCATAAATATAGGAATTCATTTCCTATATATTTGTATGTTGTTGGTCAAATTCATGAGAGAAGAAAATTGAATATCATTCACCATTATTTGGTTTATGTATCTCTGATCTCTCTGTTAAATGGCATCATATACTCTTCATTTCTCTACACATGCCACCTCATTAAACATGAAAATGCCCTCCTCATACACATCTTCCCACTTTCACTTACCAGGAAATATCTTAACTAGTATTCACATCTTCTAACACATAAAATTTACACACTCACATAACTTGGTGTGTTCTTATCTCATTTCTCGATCCACATTGCACCCAAAGCAACACTAGTCAACCTTCACATGCTTCAATAAGCTCATAATGAATCCATTATTGACTATATTACATGTTGGCATGCACTCATTCAATTCCTCTCATTTATACTCCCACAATTATAGCTCACTAACCTCTTTTCAAAAAAAAATCCCCCACATCTCATATCACTTACGATACATTCACTACAAACATTCGATAAGGTTGTACATATGGCACATCACTTGAAGGATGTTCATCTTTGGTGTCCTACAACCTTACTATGTGTTATGGTTTCTCCTCCACATATTCCACTACTACACTTACATGTTCACCATGCCATCCAAATATAGTCTCCTATCATCTCATCACCTTTTACACCCACATCTTCGAATTCATCTTGTTTTACTAGGGCTTATTGCTTCATCTAACCCCCTCAAAAATTCACTCCATTGACTAAGTTGATTTCTTATATTCTCCATAGGTTGTTTGGCACTCATATTATCATTCTCCCTTCCATACTACCCCTACCATTGTGTTGTACCTCCCATAAAAATTGGGCCTACCATCATACCGATGGTCATTCCATCGATTTGTTTCCCCAACTTCACGACATAATACACAACGTAATAGACCAAGGTGATATTATTGTCAATCCTACATCTACTTCTATTACACCTTCTAACACATATTCACTCACTTCACATCTTACCACTACTCTCATTTTTTTCTCTATGTATTGACTCATTATCCCTTATTACTGCCCACTCAACCTATTCACCTAGTGTCTCATCATCTATGTCATCCTCTCAACACTCCACATCATCATGCACTTCCACTTTAGACATGGATTCCTAATTTTTAAATTGTTCTTCATCCTACCTACATCCATCCTTCACATGTTCATCACCTACTTCATCGGTGTTATTCTTTATTTCATCCCACTATCCTATATTGGCTACCACTTCATGACTTACGTTGGTCATAAATAATACACTTATTATACACCCGATTACCATACCTATATTTCTCTCTTCTACACATATTGTGCCACTTGAAACTTTACCTATCTTAGAGACCTCTTCCACACACATCTTATTTCCTCCATCCTCACTCACTCATGCACCCTTCTTACTTCATGTGCCCCCATTACATCAAATACCATCTATTGCTCTCATTCACACTCCTCTTGCATTTAATCCCCGTCATTTGTATCCACTCATTCTTTCGTCTCTTCCTTGCAAGTAACCTACACTTTCTCTCATTGCTTCAACTCTCTTAAAGATTTCTTCCACATGCACCTTCTTACCTCCATCATGACTCATTCAATAACCCTTCTTGTTACTAGATCCTCCTTCGCTCAAGTCATTTATCATGACCAAATAACCATTTGTTCTTCCACATTTTCCTTGTTAATTTCCTTCACATCCACATACACTTTCACATAGTTTTGATTTTATTCCATATTCTCATTTACTTAACATCACATATAAAATTGTTCTTCTATCTACACATAAATGATTTTGGAGGAAACATTTGTCCTTCCACATTTTCCTTATCAATTTCCTTCACATCCACATACACTTTCACATTGTTTTGATTTTATTCCATATTCTCATTTACTTAACATCACATAAAAAAGTGTTCTTCTATTTACACATAAATGATTTTGAAGGAAACATTTTAGTTGATTTGAGAAAGGGATTCAAACATAGATTAATTGATGTAGGATCCAACTTTGTGATAGAGATTTTGCATATTGAGTTCTCCAACTCCACAATATGGAATTTCTTAACCTTCAAAATAATAAGCTTTAGGGGTTTGTTTCATCAAAATTCACAATTTAAGTAAATCAAACATATTAGAAACTACTCTACAAAACCATACCAATAGATTTTGGTGAGCTTTAAAACATGAAGAAAGGTTATGCTAGGATTTGTAGGTCATAATTACTATCATCATTCACAATTTTAGTCAAGTACATGTTCAAGTTATATTTCACCATTTACATATTACTCTTAAACTTTTTTAGGGAATAATAATGAAATTAAAATATCTAGATGGATACAAATTAATAGACCTCTCAAGAAATAATTTAATAAGTAAAATTACAACATCAAGATGATATTAGAGTTTTTTTCAAGAAATTAATCATGGAACAATATTCGGGTTCCATTTCACACAATTTTCAAAACCTCACATCTTTTTATTGGCAAATTTTTCTTAATATCACATATTTAATAAAATCCCTTCTTTGACATTTGACTTTATAGACACTTTAAGAATGTATGATATATCAACTTTAATAAATTGGGAGAAGAGATTCATGAATAAAATTGTGTGATCACTTACATTTCACTATCTTTGAATAGGTGAGGTTATGGATTGTTTTAGATTTTTAATTTTTGGAGTTTTGGTGGCATTCCTTCTATATTGTGGTATAGATAAATTTGAATATGATCATATGCTTATAAGTTTTTACCATTATCATTTTGGAGATTTGGATTGTAGAATGTTAAGATTGTTATACATATAATATTTTTATTTTTATTTTTCATGTGAGATTACAATTTCAATAACCTAAGTTATATCGGTGGATTGGTATAGTTTTGTTTAGAACTATAATGTTGTATTTGGCATAGTGTTAACCAAATTTTACAAGTATTATAGTGAATCGGCATTATATTTTATTAAACTCATGGTCTTGTGTGCATTACTTAAAATTTAATTATGATGTTGCATGCCGCCAAAAGATTGGAACCTAATACGATTTCTCAAACATGAACATAAAGAGATGATAATCCAAATATGTGTGTGTGGTTATGTAATATAATAAATCTTCATTTTTATGCATTATGCTTTTTAATTACACATAGGTGTTAGAAGAATGGACTCTAAAAAATTAAAATTTTGAGTATTTTTCCCTTCTATTCCATCAACTTTTTTTGTTAAAAACATCATTTAAAAATGCCACCAATAGTAGCATGTAAAATGTTACTATGTGGTAATGCCACTTTGTTTGCAAACATGGAAAATACTATCGGTGGCAATGTCATCGACTAGTAGCATGTAAAATGTTATTGTGTGGTAATGTTATCGGTCATGAATGCCACCACCGTGAGTGGCATGGAAAATGTTACTAGTTAGTAATGCCACCATCCAAGAACATGTAAAATGTTATTGAGTGGTAATCCCATTGGACGGTAGCATGGAAAATGGTACCGGTGGTAACATGGAAAACTTCTACTCGTCCAATAATCAAACTTGTTATCGTTCGGTGATGGCAACATGATGGCATGTGGAAGCACGCTACTATTTCCGTCTAGTTGCGCCACTTATACCTTCATATTTTTGGCTTGTACTTTCATCTTTTTCACATGATTATTCACTTTTATCGTAGGCTTTGACTCCAAATCTCACAATTAATGAATTTCATAATTATATTATATTACTACATTAATATGGTGAATTAATCATATATAATAGTATATTAGAACATAATGGCGAATATAAAAACAATGGTCGGTCCTTCATGGAAATAGTAAGGTGAAATTAGGATCAAATTTATTTATGGCCCATAAAATTTTGGTGAACCTTTTACCGTAGGGTGGTAAAAAAATTGCCCATTTCAAATTCAAAATCATAATATTCATATATGTATGAATATTTGATGAACCCCCCTTACCAATATATGGTGTTAATGGCTCCTGTTGGAATCATCACAAGACTTTTTTTTAGATGGGGGTTGAGTTATGGGTACCCCATTAGGCACATTTAGTAAAGGAGGGGTGTGGTTCCCAAGAGCCCGTTGGAGGAAACTAACTAATCGAGCCATGTTAGCTTATATTTGGAGAAATTGAGTTGTAGTAGCGGATTTTTGTTGGCACATTTTGTCAATAAGCTGAAAAATAATATTTGTGGGATCAAAATTGGAGACATTTTTAGATGATCCTATTTTAGCGACTTTTCCCTTTTCTTCCTTGTTGAGTTTTTTTTGCACTTGGAATGAAACCACGGTCAAGGGACAAGCAAGTCCCTCCTCTTTAATGGGAGAGGTTCCCTTATTGAAAGCGGGGCAAAAGCTATGTACAAATGCGGTCTTTCATTTAATGGGAGAGGTTCCCTTATTGAAAGCAAAAAAGCTATGTAAAAATGCGAGTCTTTCATTTAATGGTGGTTTCTCGATATCCTAAAATGTGTTTTAAGCCTGGAAAGTTATCAATACATGAGGATAGAAGAATTTGAAGAGAGGAGGGAGGCAGAAGAAGACAATACTTTTGGGGAAAAGAGATGGCAGAGAAAACCCTTATATGTATTGTGTAAATAAGATGTAGAATAGAACCATCCACGTTTATAACGATACACCGCAGACTCAAAGTTCGAGATTATACAAACTAGAACACAAAGTTTCCAAGCATGTAAGGATTAGATGATTCTCATATCAGAACCAAAAGGAAAGAGAAAGAAGAAGAAAATGGGAAAAACCTTTGTATTGGGGAGAAAGCACAATAAAATGTCCCACTTTTTGGTATGTTTTGTATCTTTATAAACATGCATTTTCGGTTTCATTGATTTTTAAAGGTAATAGCCACAAAAATGTACACATTCATGAAAATCCACAAACTAATGAAATGTTGTGTTTAGAGTTTAGAATACATATATATTTTTTAATTTTTTTTTTGGCAAAAAATATGGTCTTTTTATTAATTTTATTCATACATTGTTTCTTATGTTATAAAAGAGGAATGATTGTCCCCCAATGGTTTTTTAAAATGAAAAGTTATTTTTTCACCATGAAATTTTATATATATGTTCAATATTTTAATTTTGAGGTCCTATCAAATTTTTGTATTTTTTTAAATTATTTATTTAGTAAAAATATTTTCAAATAAATTGCGTATATATGTCTATGCCAATAACTTCTAAGATTTATATCAAATTGATATTTTTTCACAGTAAGAAGAAGACTTCAACAAATAGTAATTTTATTTTTTTCAAATTTGTTTGATATATTTTCCTCTTTTTCAAATTGGGTTTCTTGTATACGATTGGTTGTCCTAAAATACCATATGTTAGCAAAAAAAAAAAAAAAAATAGTAAAACAGATTTTTAAAAAGTGAAAATTATATTTTTAGAAAGCTAATAAAAATATTTTGTGTTAAAATTTTGTAATTTTACTAATTCATTAACCCTAATTACGTGGCACCTAAGTGGAAAATTTTGGCATAAAATCATCCTCCAAATGGATTTGGCGCCAAAATGTGCCACATAGGTGCCACATAGGGGGGTTCACGTGAGCCCCCTTCACCCGAACCCCTATAAACCCTAAATCCGCCACCCAAAACTATGTAAATATCTATATATAACTCTATGCCACCAAAATTATTTGAACCCAAAGGGGTTCGCACAAAGCATGTTAAATGAAGCACCATTTGCTAACCACTTTTTTTGGCCAATATGGCAGTTCAGGAGAAGGGGGTTCATGCGAAATGGGTTTTCATGTGAATACTCCAAATTTATCATCCTGCACAACCTCCTACTCACATTTTTAGGACACGAAGTGGGACATAGAATTGTGCTTTGACCCATTGATTTCTTCATTTGAAATTACTGAGTTCCTAAAATAATCAAAATTCCAACCCCTTATAATGGCTTTGAAATCTCATGATATAGCTCGCAAGAGATGACTACAACTTCCTCGAGCAAGCAAGAAATGATTCTGACTTATTCCAATCATCCACGCCTTTCAAATTCTTGATTTGCAAAGAAACGTTAATGGCGTAAAAAATAGTTTTTAAATATACGATTGTTACATTATTTTACAATTAAAACATGGGCCATTCGATTTGATTTTACATCTTCAAATTTGGGCCACCCACATGGGAGAAATTAATTGAGCAAACCTACGGATGCCTTCGCATTTTCACCTTTGAAGTTGTGTCAGGTGACACGAGGAGAGCACCATCGGTTCCTTTATACTTTTCTCGATTTGGGTCTATTTCTGCTTGACCTATGTTAACCCCTAGACACGTGGAGGGTTGGTGCTCATTTGAGTTTCCATTTTGGAAGCGCCCCTTAAAATAGTGTCGAGCTGACGTGTGTCCCCTTCCACCGGTCTTTGACTTTTCAACGCCAACTATGTCTCCTCGTTGACTTTAACCATATGGCGAATCAAGCGGGCACTACTTGGAGACTAACCCTTTGATTTCACTTATGAAATGGCGTCGTTAAATCACGTGGCGGCTTCCGCCAACCCACCCATACTTATTCAATTTTAATGGTCACTCTGTCCCTTTTTGGACCTAGGACACGTGGAGAACTGGTGCAAGTTTGAGAATTACCCCCATCTTTAACTCTTGAAGTTGCGTCGATGAGGCACGTGGCGTCATCCACTAAGCCTTCCATACTTAGCTGATTTTAGCTTATTCTATCTTCATTTTGTACCTGGGACACGCGGAAAGCCTATGCTTATTTGAGGACTATCCCTTGGACCCTGCCCCTGGAGTTACACCGTTTAGACACATGGAGGCTTCCACTAAACCTTGAAATATGGTCAAACCGCATCCAATCAAAGATATTCATGTATTACCCGTGGACTCGGGTAAAATTTAATGGGGAAAATATGCCTGTCATTCTCGACTGCAAGAAGAAAATAAAAATAAGGAAAGGAAATTTACCATATGCCTGACTTTCAAATTGTTCTCCATGAACAGAAAACTAAACAATGCCGTGCTCAACACATTCGATACTCCAAGGCACGGACTCAAAAAAATTTTGAAACTTGACTTTAAAAGAGGGGAATTTTAGGGTGACACCAACTGGCTCTTTTTCTGGGGATGACTTGGCTTGGAACAAAGACACAAGGCAAGATCAAGAACTGTAGATAACTCTGGGAAAAGAGGACCAATGCTTTATCCATTGGGAA
This sequence comes from Taxus wallichiana var. yunnanensis, assembly GCA_018340775.1. NCBI lineage: Eukaryota > Viridiplantae > Streptophyta > Pinopsida > Cupressales > Taxaceae > Taxus > Taxus wallichiana. The sequence continues at coordinate 886,646,923 of CM031240.1, read as the reverse complement.
AAGGAGTCAAGGAAAACCAATACAAGGCAACACACACAAGACAGGAAAAGAAACAAAACAAACCAAAAGGGAAGAACATAACGAAAAAAAAAGGAACGACCCAAAACCAAAACATTGTACATAATATACAGAAGGACCACCTAGTCACCTAGGACTTGAACAACTTCAGATACTACCCACTATAAGGAAGTGGGAGAGGAGAACCATCCATGTAATCTAGATAAAAAGAGTTCTCTCTAGTAAAATGTCTGATTCTAAAAGGACCAAGCTAAAGAGAATCAAACTTACCATGGCTTCCTCGTGGCTCATGTCTTTTGTCCCAAAGCAGCACAATGTCTCCCACTTGGAAGACTTTGGGTTTGGATTTCTTGTCAAACAAATCCTTCACTTTCAACTGATGAGTTGTTATTTTGTCAACCACTTGTAATCTGTCCTCATCAAGCTTCAAAGGTACAAAATTCTTTTATCCAAAGAGCTACTGAAACTTGAATCTTCAATGGTTTTCATCATATGTAAGGCTGAAATTCCACCATGACTGGCAGTTGAGCTTCCACACCATACACCACTTGGAAAGGAGACATTCCAATTTCTCTCTTGGGTGTAATTCTATCAGCCCAAAGTGCATCATATAGCTTTTTATGCCAATTCCTCTTTGAAGAATCATTTACAAGCTTTCTAACTATTCTCACCAAGTTCTTGTTTGTTGATTTTTCCTGTCCATTCCCTTGGGGGTAGTAATCAAAGAATGAGCAAGTGATATCCCATACCCATAGCATAATTCCATCATCTCATCAAGAAGAAAAGTTGGAAGCATTATCAGTCACAATTTTGTTTAGGATCCCAAACCTGATCAATATGTTCTCTTTAATGAAGTTGTAAACTACCTCGGAGGTAGTGCTCTTGATTGGGATGGCTTCCACCCACTTGGTGAAGTAATCTATGGTAGTCAACACATGGGTATGTCTAGCACTGGAAGATGGGTTAAGAGTTCTAATGAAATCCAATCCCCATTGTTGAAAGGGCTCATCAATCACTACTGGCTTTAGAGGCAAAGCAACCAACTTAGGTCTTCCAACAAACATTTGGCATGCTTCACATTTACCAACCCATTTTGATGCATCTCTAAATAGAGTGGGCCAATAATAACCAGCACGAAGTATTTTATGAGTTGTTACAATAGAAGAGAAATGACCTCCACAAGCCTGGTCATGAAAAGTAGAGAACAACTTCTTTTGTTGCTCCTTGTCTACACACTTCAAAAACCTTCCATCTATGCCTCATTTGAATAAATAATTCTCCCATAGCACATATTGGGCAGACCTCAGTTTGATAGCTCTCTTCTCTTTAGCACTCAAGTGAGAAGGACACTCTCCATAGGTCAGAAAGTGAGCAATGTCAACATACCATACATTGTCAAGCTGAGGAACAAAACAACAGGGACATCAACTTCATCTTGGGACAACTCCTCGAAGCTCCTTTAAGCAATGAGTTCACATGTGCCCTTACCCCGAACTAGCTTGGTTGGCCTATATCAAGATCATACTCTTACACCTTTGCTACCCAATTACCTCTCTTGGTTCCAAATTCTTGTTGAATAAGAATGGATTTGATTGTTGTATCAGGCACCAACACCACAGAATGAGAATTAAGAATGTAAAACCTGAACTACTTGATAGCTTTGACAACTACAAAAGCATGTTTCTCCATCATAGTGTACTTCAGCTCATGAGTTTTCAAGACATAACTCATGAATGCAATTGGGAGCTCATGATCTTCAAAGCATTCTTCTCTTCAGCTAACACAAAATAGCCTAGGTATTTTCAAGGCATAACAATAGATAATGAAATCTTTGCTAAAGTTAGGGCACGCCAAGATTGGAGTCTTTGCAATAGCCTGTTTAATGTCCTCAAATGATTTCTTCCCTTCAGAGGACCAACCAAAAGTTTTCTTCCCTTGCATCATGCGAGAAATGCTCATAGTAAGTTCTACAAAATTGGGGATGAATCTCCTTAGGAAATTGATCTTACCAAAGAAAGAATGGACACCCTTCTTACTTGATGGAAGAGGAATTTGCTGGATGGCTAAACTCTCTTCTAGATCAATCTTGATCCCTTCCTTTAAACAATGTGTCCCAACACTTTCCTTTGTACACAAAAACATAGACTTCTTAGGGTTTAAAGAAATTCCATGCTCTCTACACTTCTATAATATTGTTTTAAGGTGTTGGAAGTGATCTTTTCTTGCTTTAGAAAACACGGTCAAGTCATCCAAATACACAACAATGCATTTCCCTTTCAAACTTCCAAAATCCAAGTCCATGGCCCTCTGGAAAGTAGCACCAACATTGATGAGACCAAATGGCATCCTCTTGTATGCAAAGGTGCCCCAAGGAGTAGTAAAGGCAGTCTTATGTTGATCTATAGTATTCACCTCTACTTGATTGTACCCGAGAATCCATCTAACATAGATAGCATCTCTAAGCCTAGTAACAACTTGTAATACTTGGTCCATCATGGGAGAGGGTAATTGTCCTTCAAAGAACCCTGATTTAGATTTCTAAAGTCCACACAGATCCGATCTCACCATTCTTCTTCCTAACATGCACTATATTAGCAATCCATGTTGAATGGTGGATGGGGAAGATGATCCTAGCCTTCAAAAGATTCTATATTTCTTGGAAAATTATATCAGCTATCTTTGGATTATATTACCTTTGCTTCTATTTGAAGGGTTTGATCCCAGGCTTAAGAGGAATGAAATGTTGCATTTCTTTAGGTTGAAAAGCCTTAAGATCATCATAAGAGTAAGCTAGAACATCAACATACCTTTTCAACAAATTCACCACCTTCTTTTTCTCTTCCTGAGTGCAACATTTTCCAATGTTGACCATTTTGGGATCATCAAGACTCCCAATATTCACTTTCTCAGTCTCAACAAATTGTCGGGCTCCTTGGGAAACTTTAGACTTCATATATCTATCATGTTTATCAAAAATATCCTCCAAACTCACCAACCCTCTAGGGATTTTGTTTCCTTTCAGTTTGATGCATCCATCTTGATCCATCTCTTCTTTGACACCCTCTTCATTTGATGACACACACTCTCTAGGAAGATTGTCACTTCCTTCAAAGTAAAACTGATCAAAGTTGTCTCTGAGCTCCAAGAAAGAAAGTAAATGTTGGTCATCATTAAAAAAATTCCAATTATTTACATTTTCAGTGCACACTATGGATCATCACACTGGTCTATGGATCATCTCAATGGTGAATTTCTCCTGAGGAAAATCAAGGATGAGGAATCAACAAGGACCCCAAAACAGCTAGAGAGTCAGCCCTAGTGTTCCTTTCCCTTGGCACAACTTCAATGGAAAAAGCATCAAGGAATTCAATGGAATCCTAGACTAGATTCCTATAGTGTTTCAACCTTCTGTTCTTTACCTGATAAAGGTCTCTAACTTGTTTTACAATTAGCTCAACATCTCCATGAGCAAGAAGGTTCTTCACTCCCATCTCCTTCACCATGCTCAACCCAAGAATAAGGGCCTCATACTCAGCAGTATTGTTGGTATTTTCAAACTAAAATTTGAAAGAGAAAGGATGAACCTTACCCCTAGGAGAAATAAGCACTACACCAGCTCCAAACTAGTGAGGAACAACTTCCATCAAACTCCAAAGTCCACACACCATTAGGATCAAGCAACACTCCTTTGGCAGACTTGTCTCCTCTTGTGACATGATCATGTAGTTCCCATGCCCAATGTCTTCATACAATATTTGTGCTTTAGGATCATCTGTCTTTTACACAATATACTCTACTTGTTTCTCAAAGCAACTTCTTCATCTTCCCATTGATAGGATCAAGGCATGTGACCAATCCATTTGGATCTCACCTCCAACATCTTTGCAAAAGTTCCTACTTAGCAACATGCCATAGGAAGGAGGGATATCAACAACCAAGATGGTAGCCAAGACCTTCTTCTCTGGTAAAGTAACAAAAGCTACTTGTGCATCCTTGATTCTCCCAACCAAAGGCACTTCTCTACTTTCCATGGAATAGCAAGAACCATAAGTGCGGGTTAAGGTTAGACCCAAAGCATGAGCCACTTTTGCAAGCATTACATTATCAGATGCACCAAAATCAATGACACAATTGCTAAGCTTGTGGCTAGCTATGAGGAGAGTCACATAGAAGGGTTTGATCTTCTCATTGGGTGAAGTGACTCAGCCCACAAGGCCAAGTTAGAGTTGAGGAGAGAAGGAGTAGGAAAAAGGCCTTTAGAAGAATGGGCTGGGTTTTAGATTTGGAATTTACAAAGTTAACCATTTTGGAAAAGGCTTTAGGATGGGTTTGATAGAACTCTACCTCAGAAATCTGAATCTTGGTCTTTTTAAGATGGTCTATAATATCAAAAGATCTAGATGTGGATGGGGAATCACTACTAGGAGTAGGAGGAGCTTTTGATCTATCAGCTTTATCATTTATTGACAAGAATTCTTAGAAGCAAAAGTAGAGGAAGAAGGACTAGTAGAGCTTACCTTTCGGGTGGAAGTAGTAGGAATAGGAGCTCCTCTTCTTGCAATCACCGGATGGTGGTGGGGTACTCCTTGGATCTTTTTGTAGGTTGCACCACTTTTTCCTTTTTTTTGGTCTACTCCCGGGTCATAACAACATATGATTCATTGTTCATCTCAGCCACTACATCATCATAGTCATCTTGATCATCCACACCCTCAGTGGTGAGGAAATGAACTCGAGAACCACCAGCTCCTCCATTTCTTCATCACTTCCTCTTCTTGTTCATCATAGAGCCCATTTTCTTCCTCATCATCAGGCTCAAGAACTTCACAAGTAGCATTAACAGGCACCTTGAGGGGTGGACCTTCAATAGCCAACCTGGTTTGGGAAGAGGGCAAGTGGTTCTTAGGCTGAAAGTTCTTCCTTGGAACATCTTGATATGGAGCATGCTTGAGCCAATTGTTTCTTAATGGCAATGAGGTCATTAGCCAATTTTGCACCAACTGATCTGCATTACCTCCATGGAGAAGGGGAAGAAGAAGATGCTTTGGATTTGAAAGACTCCCTTTTCAACTTTCCAGACATGATCAAGTCATCTTCCACACTAACAACCAATCTCTGATCAACATCCAAAGTTGCAAGATTTTCTCTCCTCAGGGCATAGCTTACTTCTGGAAATTAAGCATTCAAGAAGAAACACTTCTGAATCGATCAACAAGCCTAGTATTTACTGGAATCTTGTTAATCAACTTGTTAAACTTGGCCACAAATTCTCTCATAGGCTCATGTGGCTCCTTCTTGATTTGAGAAATCTAAGCTAGCAAAATCATGCACATCTCAGCAAGTTTGAAACGCTGCTCAAATTCAGTCCTCATAGTAGTCCAATCGATGATGGTCCTAACAGAAGATGGTAAAACCAATCTAAACATTGTCTTGTAAGGTTTCCACAAATAGCCTCACAAAGACATCCTCATGTTCAACTCCAAGGACCCCACATGCAACAATGAAGGCTGCAATGTGTTCATCAGGGTGTACTTTTCCATCACCTCTAAATTTGGGAAAATTCTTCCTGTTACCCCTAGGTAACTCATGCAATGGTTGAGGAAGAGCTAGAGGCCCAACTCTTTGTCCCCAAGGCTGAGGTGCTACCATCCTTGGAAAGATTGTTTGAAGTGGAACTAAGACACCAATAAGGATTAGGGCATGAGATTAGGACTAAGTTGTGCTTGAGGAATGCTACTACTAGAAGCTTTATCTTCAACAAGAGGTGTGCTTGTGGAATGAGCTCTTCTATTTCTTTGTTGGAGGAAGTTGAAAATCTTGTTGATCTAAAAGTTGAAATTGGGGATCTTCAATTCCAAGAGCCCTTCTACCACAAGTATATCTTAGAGTCGCCAGATCAAAGAAATGATCAAATTAGTTGTTCTTTTTAGAAAGGAAATTTGTTGAACAAATTCCCTAGTGGAGTCACCAAAAACTATTGGGTTTTAGATTTGCACTTGGAATGAAACCACAGTCAGGGGACAAGAAAGTCCTTCCTCTTTAATGGGAGAGGTTCCCTTATTGAAAGTAGGGCAAAACCTATGTACAAATGCACATTCTTTCATTCAATGGTGGTTTCCGATATCCTGAAATGTGTTTTAAGCCTAGAAAGTTATCAATACATGAGGATATAAGACTTTGAAGAGAGGAGGGAGGTAAAAGAAGACAATACTTTCGGGAAAAGAGATGGCAGAGAAAACCCTTATATATATTGTGTAAATAAGATACAGAATAGAACCATCCACGTTTATAATAGACACAATTCACAAACTCAAAGTTCTAGAGATTGTACAAACTAGAACACAAATTTTCCAAGCATGCAAGGATTAGATGATTCACATATTAGAACCAGAAGGAAAGAGAAAGTAGAAGAAAAAGGGAAAAACTTTGTATTGATTTCTTCCAATTCAAAATTACAGCCTAGAATAATCAAAATTCCAACCCTTACAATGGCTTTGAAAGCTCATGATATAGCTCACAAGAGATGGTTACAACTTCCTCGAGCAAGCAAGAAATAGTTACAACTTATTCCAATCATCCATGCCCTTTCAATTCTTGATTTGCAAAGAAACGTTAATGGTGGAAAAAATAGTTTTTAAATATACGGTCGTTACATTATTTTACTAGTTAAAACATGGGCCATTCAATTTGCTTTTACAACTTCAAATTTGGGCCACCCACATGGGAGAAATTAATTGAGTGGGCCTGTGGACGCCTTCTACATTTTTTGCCTTTGAAGTTACGCCAGGCTGACACGTGGAGAGCTCCACCAATTCCTTCATACTTTTCGATTCGGTCTATTTCCTGCTTGACCTATGTTGACCCCTATACACGTGGAGGGTTGGTGCTCATTTGAGTTTCTATTTTGGAAGCGCCCCTTAAAATAGCGCTGAGCTGACGTGTGTCTCCTTTCACCGGTCTTTGAATTTTCAATGGCCAACTTTGTCTCCTTCATTGACTTTAACCACGTGGTGAGTTGGCTACTTAAAGATTGACCCTTTGATTTCACTTCCGAAATGGTGCCGTTAAGGCACGTGGAAGCTTCCACCAACCCGCCCATACTTAGTCAATTTTAACGATCGGCTCTATCCCTTTTTGGACCTAGGACACGTGGAGGACTGGCGTAAGTTTGAGAACTACCCCATCTTTGACTCTTGAAGCTATGCCCGATGAGGCACGTGGCACCGTCCACTAAGCCTTCCATACTTAGCCAATTTTAGCTTATTATGTCTTCATTTTGTACCTGGGACATGTGGAAAGCTCCTGTGCTTATTTGAGGACTGTCCCTTGACCCCCCCGGAGTTGCATCGTTTGACACGTGGAGGCTTCCGCTAAACCTTGAAATATGGCCAAACCACATCCAATCAAAGATATTCACGTATTACCCATGGACTCTGGGGAAAAATTTAATGGGGAAAATACATCTATCATTCCCGACTATGGGAAGAAAATAAAAAGAAGGAAAGGAACTTTACCATATGCCCGACTTTCAAATTGTTCTCCATGAATAGAAAACTACAAACAATGTCAGGCTCGACGCGATTCGATACTCCAAGGCACGACTCAAAAAAATTGAAACTTGACTTCAAAAGAGGGGAATTTTGGGGTCGAAAACATTCCCTATGGTAAATTTGTTCAAAGACGAAGTCAAGAAGACACTTATATTGAGGAAACTCGAGAGAAATTTCTAAATCTTAGGAAGATGGTCAAAAACATCGTCATTCTAGATTTATTTCTCCTCATCCTTAAGTGGGCCATTATGGTGGGTAGAATTCTTCTTTCTAGGTGCTCCTACAATGTAATAATCCATATAGAAAATAAACTCATTTTTAGGATGGTGTGTTTCTAGAAATGTTGGAAAAATAGAGTTAGAGAACCCCAGCCCAGATACTCCATGACAGAGTGTTGATCTGGATGAGAAAAGGTCCAAAATGAAGGCTACAGAGAATATCATCACCGATTTAAAATCACACATATCGGTGAAGGCGTTTGGGAGAAGATTTGGTTAAGCATAAAAGATCGGCTATGTAAAACAGGTTTACACATGGGCTAAAGGCATGTGGCAACAAATGAGACAGTAAACAAACAGGCTTGCCCTATGGTGGTGGTTTATGTGTGAAGTATGTTCTTAGGGTTTTTAGGATTTTTATATGCTTAGATAAAATCAAAATAAAATATGGCTGCTTTTAACGATCTATGATCAATCATAAGGTCTATAAGATTCACGTTGCGTTCACCAAAGAATGTATGTAAGCTAAAATGTATCTCAACAACATGCACTCTTACTCATCAGTTCAATTAGAGTATTCGAGGAAATGAGTAGGAAACACACATGTATCGAAATACAAGGGATATATTTAAATGGGCTATAGTGAGTGTTATGGTCACATATCTAGAGGAAGTAACCCTTACACTAGGTCAACCTAGGGTTTCCAAGGCTCGTGATTAAGATAGAGGAAGGAACCCTACTGAGATATCAATAGTTGGGTGTGGAGAGGTATGGATCAAAAATAAAATAAAGATGCGTGCAATAATTGGAATGAAAGTAACTAAAGAGTTGATGTTTGATAAGAGTACTAAGCTAAGATAACACAATGAAGAGGAGATGAACTAATCTATGAAAAGTGACAAAGAATGGTTAGATCACTCACCTATAATGGTGGTTGCTGATGTATCTATCTTCCCGAGAAGCAACACACGAAGAGAGAATCACTATTAGGTGGAGTAGGAGAAGACAATTCATGTACTAGACTCACTATATGATGACCCAATAGTGCAAACAATCATCCAAGAAGAGTGGTGCCCAATCCAATCCAAGAAAAATGAAAGATGAACCAAAATCATAGCAAGAAGATTTGAAGATGGCGCAAAAGAGTAGAGAAATGGCGATTCGGATGTTTTAACTTCCTTTTTCTTTTCGAGATTCAAATGTGTTGACGTATATATAGGATGCCATCACCCGCGTGTGATGGAGTCAAACATGAGAAAATATAACACTCGAAACAATCACCCATGGGAAATTATGTCACCAAAGATGTAAAAATAAAGTGATGTTTCATGAAAGGTAAAAAAGGTGTCATGGATCATGAAATAGGGTGAACAAGGTGCAAAATAGTGGAATACAAGAAATAATTCATGAATATGATGTGCATGAGACCTAAGAGGACAAGGATATTGTTGGTTTTCAAACTTGAACCCGTGTCTCGATCCGGAAGAACCGAGTTGTTTAAGAGAATAATGGAACCGTCTCAAGTTGTGGGACCTTGCACTTAAGACGGATCTCTGAGAAGGTCGGTTCCTCTATCTATTTCTACTAATACTACTACTCCTAACGCTAAAAGGAAAACTAAGCTAACAATGCCAAGGGGCCAGGGATATAAGGATAATAGAATGGAAAACTAATCTAAGGAAGGTGATAACACCAAAAGAAGAAGGATGAACACTATTTTTTAATTTAAAATGAAGGGAAAGGCATCAAGGGAGGCTAGGCATGCGTAGCACAAACTAACCCACATTTACATGATCAATTTTCATGAAACACAACTAGAAAAATGGCAATGCAAGGAATGTAAAATGACACAACAAGCAAACAGAGTAAAAGAAAGGCAAGAAGAAGGAATGCAAACATGCTAGGATAGAGAATAACCACAAAATGATGCTTCCATTACTTCCAAAAATGCACAAACTGTTACAATGGTGACTAAAGGTCGATATTCACATGCATGAGTCAGATCTAGAGGTCTGAAACTCAAAATACAAAGATATGAAGTCCTTAGCAAATGCATAAGGATCCAAAGTGTCCAATGTTAACAATGAGCCTAGCTCTTACATATATAGATGAATTCATGGAAGAAGAAGAGAAGGAGGGAAAACTTGAATTTGAAATATAACCACCAACAAGAAGCATTTAATGCCTACAAATCTACCTACAAATATGTCTATAAATCATCAAATTCATTTTCCCAAGTCTGTTTGGCATGTTGGAGAAGGAAGGAGGGTGGATCAGATCAAATCGTAGTTGAACAATCGTCAGATCTGCTCATTAATGCCTAGTAAGACATTTTCCCATTTCTCACCCACCAGATCCACTAAGAATTTGAATTTGAATATCTAGCACAGTAGCCTACCTCAACAGCTATCGATTGAGAATGGGTGCATGCCGATTAGAGCTACTTGTGGCAAAAAGATGTGGATGTCATAAGATTTTCGAGTTGCCTGTGCATGTAAGACACATGGCATGCATTAATTGGTCGAGAAGATGGCCAAATGTGTAAATGCTTTGTCATTTTCTGCCACGTGTCACTTATTGATTTTTTGTAAAGATTTGGCACCTTGTTGGTGTGCTTTGATTGGTTGCATGTGGCATACTCAAGCATGTCATAGAATGACATGGCACATAATGGCACAGAGGAGGACACAAAGCTATGTGCACGAAAGAATGAGGGGCAGAAGATGACGGAAGGAAGGCGAGTGTAATAGCAATGCATACAGAGGAAAGGGTCCACAGGGGATGTGGAAGCATAGAGAGTGCGCACAAGGGAAGAGGGAACAAGGAAGAAAAGGAAAAGGGAAGGGAGAAGGGGAAACGTGCAAGGGTGCAAAGTGAGGGAAATAGTGACCAAGTGAATGCGCCAAGGAAATAACCGAGGTGTGCACCACTTGTAATGAAGATCTCGAGCTGAATATGTATGTAAGTTGTCCTTAAAACTAGGAGATTTATTTGGATAACAAATACTTAATGCAAAATAATCCTAAGACCAAATAGTGACACTCTCTCCATGTTCTCTCTCTAACTGTCATGGTTATGTGAATAACCATTCCCCATTCCCAATAGGCCATTTAAGGCACCCATTGAGGAAATAGATGCATCAACAACCCTTATCTAGCAAAAGGATGATTGTTAGTAACATGTATGAAAGATGAAAAGTGAAAACTTAAAAATTAGGTGTATACACACCATTGTCACAATAGAGAAACATGGGGTGGTTAACAAAAAAGATAGTCTCAGTAACACCAATACTGAAAGTAAGTACATAAAGAAGTTCTATAGGACTAGCTAAAATGAAATATACCCACCAATGCATACCTGATAGTGTCACTCATCCTACCACACGTGGGCATAATGTTGTAAGAACCATGGAGAAGTAAAATGAAAAGAAACACTAGTGGGTCATCAATAAAATATGGCATAAATCACCTAGTTAGGGGGCCAAGGGATATATGTCGTGATATTGTTGTGTTGAGATGTTTTGATGGTATAGTGTCAAAAATAGGTCAAAATTGAATATCGTCAAAGGGAGGCATGTAATAGGTCAAAATAAATGGCACGGATCATGATCAATTTGTATCAAATGACACGAGCTATGGATATTGTGATTGAAAAGGAGGGGGATTTAAATATTAATGATGATCGCGTTCAATTTTAAATAAATTTTTTTGATTTATATAGTATTTTTTTGTATTACTATTTCTAGAATTAAGAGAACTGAGCTCTGAACTCCAAATTTGGGTTAATTTTAGATGATATGGCATGAGTTCGAGACCTAGTGATAGAGGAAGAGGACAAGGAGCACATGGCGGTTTCGACCACAAGTAAGTCATTCACGTTAAATTTACTCGATCATTAATGCACCCGTATATATTGTAATTTGACACATGATGTCACAGAGTTGGGAGCATAGCCATGTGGGCTATAAGAAGCACAAACAATGACAAGTGCATGTTGTGTGTTTGACTCAAGGAAGTGCAAGAAGAAGGGATTTTGGATATTTAGAAGGTATTGATGGGGGTCCCGTAGCATGCATAGTGTGTCACAAGGCCGATGGAGCTATCTCATTGTTCTTGATAGTAGTATGCAAGGATGTTATGGATCAAGGTGTACTTTTTCACTAGGGCACCACCATATGGGTGTAGTTAGTTCATGATTTATACATGGTGTGGCATAGAGGCCAAAAGGTTGTGAGACCCATCATTTTATTAACAACATGGATATATATATGAGTGATTCCCTATGCACAGGATGATAGGGACATCATAGGTATAAGAAATAGATGCCTCAAGAGTAATTCAAAGTGGGCACATGGGCGACATTGAAATCACTTCGAGTATATTGGCCACCAACACATGTGGGTCCGAAAGATGTGATATGGAATCCCTACATGTAAATGCATATCGCTGGCCTAGCTAGGCTAGAGTAAAGTAACTAGAGGGCATGGCAAAGGTGACATGACATTATTATTTGTATTGAGTGGTGAGACATGTGATACACAGTAGTACCGAGATAGTTTGGATGACCAACACAGTAGTAATACCACCGTTTTCCTCTATTAGTGTTGTCATGCTAGAGAGGTTGCATGAGCAGAGGTCCGGGTTCAAGCATTATGTCCTCAGTAGGGTATGGTCAGTAGGTACACTAGGGTGGCGATACCGCGAGACATGGTAGGATGCTCGTGGGTCCACCACAAGATCATAGTGATGGCCAGTGATTTAGAGGAGGTACCCAATGGAGGATCCATAGATATAGGGTCGTAGGGTTGGGTAGGTCACGCACCACTGGGAGGGGATTTAGAGCCAACACCATGACTAATAGAGCACACGATGTGACATCGGGTAGAGGATTTTTAACACTATTCATAGTTTATATGGTCGTGCATCCGAGACAAAGCCTCGTACCATAACATAAAGAAGGGATGATATTGGTGTCCAAAGAATAGGTGGTCACAATATATATGAGCTAGAGCTCGTGATGATGATGAGGTGGAGGAGGTATTAGGTGGCCGAGGAGATGACAAGACCATCATGGAGATACCAGTGGTAGCCAAGTATAAGTTGACATTGATCAATTAAACTCACTCATCTACTCAATTGACAATAATCAATACATCATTTAGTAAATACATATCAAGCATCAAGAAGCTTCCTATTCTTTCCTAATGCAAGAAAATGCACTAGGAGAAGACCGTGTGAAAATATAAAGCACTCTTAAATAAGTTAAGAGAAAACATCATTATTTCTAAAGAATTCAAATCTAATTCAAATAAAATATTATCAATTTTTAAAGAACCAAATTCTAGTTTCATACATATATTCGAAAGAAACATAATTACACTTACATTAGATAGGATAACAATATAAGGTTTGAATATATTTTGAGGTAGTTTTATGTAGGAATCACAAACATGCATCATATAAAATTATTAACCCTTTTATGGAGGATTTCCAAGAAACTATAGGTTCAAGGAGAAAGCATTGATTTTAGCAACTTAAGAACAGTTGTTCTCATCTTCAATCATATAAAGAGACACACATTTTATATCCAAGAGTTCATACATTGAAATTTTTATTTTATAGAGTAGGCCAAGTTCACACAAAAGAGAATAGTATTAACTACGCTTCTATCCCTTCTGACAATTTTTTCCCAAGGCTTACAAAGATCCAATTTCATATATGAAACATCTATATTAGTATCATTGCTTTTTTCCAGTTTCATCTCCATATCAATCATCACAATCTAAAAATATAATTACATTATCTTCTTGTGATTTTACCATATTTAGCATGTTCCTTAATGAATCAAATGTCTTAATTGTTTGTTGTTATTTAGAAATTTATATGAACATTTAATTTATTAATCGAATATATACCCCTTTCTCGATTTCAATCAAATTAGGCTTCATCATCACATAAAATTCAATTAGGAAAAAATCATTTTCTAGGTCTTTATCATGTCATCCTCTCGTTTCTTCCAAATTTCATTCAATTCTATCGAAAAAGCTTCACTCATTTTCTCTCGGTTCTAGTTGTTATTCTTTATTACCTCTGTTTTATGTAAAACTACAGAGGTTTGAAACCTAATCCTACTCTAAAATCCAAGGAGACAGAGATAGAAAGTGCAGAAATGAAACTAAACTAACAGGTGATACACCAAAGGAGGAGTGGTGAACACTTCTTGTTCTGCAGATAGACACAGATCATAAAAATGCAACATAAGACATCATGCACAAGCTGATAAGATGTAATCAGAGGTCTGAAATGAAACAAGCAACACAAACAAAGGACTGAAAACTGATCACAGAGCCTGTATTGTCATTTACACTGTCAAAATCCTTGTATTACAACATCAAAAGGGTAGAAAACCTATTACAATTTTAGAAGAGGTTTGATACTTGCAAAAATCACTTGTTACAGGTGAAAGAAGAAGCCTGCTATCCAAAGAAATGTTCCCCTTTAGAAATGAGCCAAATCTGGCTTTTACATGCATGGGTCGAGCCCAGGGGACAAAACGTACAAAAGCATGGGAGCCCATCCCTTCTTGACTACAGGTGCATTAAAATGGCATGGGGAACCTTACAAACCCATACCCTATCATTTTGACCGAATACAGAGAATGCGACCCATTCTCGCATTAAACTGTCACCGAAATGTCACTTCGCCATGAACACGCGTCGAGCTGTTTCTCGATTTTCTCTCTCCAGAATACACCAAAACTCGAGATTAACCTCAGAATCATGTAGAGGATTTCATGAAGCTTTCCGCTGATATAAAGAACGTGCAAATCCGAGCTCGATCGAAAGATATGTCGATCCAAGATCTAGGCACAAAACAGTGAAAATGGATTTTTAAATTTCTTCCCGCGCTCGCCACCCGATGACACGTGTCATGCATGATTGATCGAGGTCTCTCTCCTGATTCTCTCTCCTTCTTTACCATGGTTTTCCTTTTTTTTGACTTTTTGATGATTTTGGAACATTTTTTGACTTTTTTTCCCTCCCCGCCACTGGGACACGTGGCATGATCTTGATTGGTCGACAGGGCGCTGGAGACTTTTTCGCTTTTAAACTTTTGGCCAAAACTTTTCCAAATTCTCTAATTCCTCCCCGAGCTCCGCACTCCTCGCTCCCGATCGGGCACGTGTCCTTTTAATCGGCTCGCACGTGCTTCAAACCTCGCCCCTTTGAATGTTTTTTTCGCTTTTCGGCTTTCACGCGCCCACACGTCCACATGCCGTGATTCGCCCACGGCCCGCCGGATTTCCGCATTCCCGAACTCCGCCCTTTCGTGTCCTCCCGATGTCCCAAATGTCCTGGGACAAAACTTCGATCCGCCCAAAATGGGCTTCCATGTCCCTTTGGCTCTCGCTAATGGCTTCTGATCTCGATTGCTTTTCGCTTTCGCCATCCGCCCCACGCCTTTTGTCCCAACTTGTCCCAACCTGGTTTAAGAAGTTCTCCATTTTCGCCGATCCGGCCTTCCACGGCGGCCATTCGCGCCTCAAGGCCCAAATGTCCCAAGCGCTTAGTCAAAAGTTCTTCCCTTTCACCGAACCAGCTTCCGCGCCCGCGTCCCGAGGCCCGATTGTCCCGAAGTGTTAAATTTTTTTTTTTCGGCCGAACCGCCGGCGTTCGCGCCCTTCGCGTACATTTGTTCCACTTGTCCTGAGCTTTTTGCCAAGGGGCCACCCGAGGCGTTTCGGCCGAACCGCTCCTTGGTGATCCGAATGTCCCAACTGCTCCTAGGACAAGGACTTAGCCGATTTTCACAATTTTTTCTGGCCCAAGCTTATTTTCTGCAACTTTTTCACATTTTCTCAGAGCTTGCTCTTTTCAACCTCGGACAGAGAGTTAGAAAATTTCTCGAGGGGACCCTAAAAACATGATTTTTGCCCTGAATCCATCCATTTGCCTGGGACTCGAGAATTCTGATGTATGTTATCAAATCAACCCTGGGGGTGGATTTGGATAACAATTTGGCGACTCAGTGGGGATACCTACCTGCTAGGTAGAAGATACCAGTTGCCTGAAGCAGTCCATTGGGCATGGAGTCATCAAATATTCTGTTTAGAACCTCAACTGACTCAGAATGTGCAAGGAGGAAGATGGAATGTCTCCTGATAAAAGCAAGGACTCGCAAAACATCTCCATGGACAAAAAAGTCGTGCCAAAGCACTTAGGGAAAACAAAACTAACCTACAAAGAAAACAATGTGCACAAGCACTGGAGGAAAGAAAATCTAATCTAATATTTACAGAGGTAGTGAACTTCCTCTAGAAGCAACGCTTGAGATAGATTCCATTGACTGAATCTGCAGCTTCTTCACCATCCAATGAGGCTAATTGAAAGCATTGTTGTTTCTTGCACTTTGTGACCACGTATGGACCACTCCAAATGGCATCAAATTTTGAATGCCTTCCCAGTTTTTCTCTATCCACATCCCATTTCAACACTAGATCTCCAACTTGAAAAGATCTATCTTTGGCCTTTCTATCAAAGGTCTTCTTGATCAAAGCTTGATCCTTTTCCATTGCTTGGGATGCCTGATTTCTGATCTCTTGCAGCTCCATCAACTCTGCATACCTCACCTCCATGGGCTCAAATTCCAGCAACTCCAGCTGCTTCATGAGTTCCAACGTTGGCAACTCAAGTGACATGGGCAAGATTGCCTCTCTTCCATAGACAAGCCTGAATGGAGAGTTACCTGTGGATCTTTTGGGAGTGATCCTATCAGCCCATAAGGCTGATTTCAGCTTGGTATGCCAAGACCTCTGATTCTCATCAAGAGTCCTCCTAATGATCCTCAACAAATTCTTGTTTGTAGACTCGGCCTGGCCATTACCCTGAGGGTAATAGTTCGATGAAGTGCTTAGGTAAATACCGCTCTTGATGTACCCACTCACCCTAGATCCAATGAATGCCAATGCATTATCGTAGATTATTGTAGCAGTACACCAATCTGGGTTGTTATCCCCTCATAAAAGTCTAAGATGCTAGACTCATTCGCCTCTTTGAGTGCTACGTCTTCCATTTGGTGAAGTAGTCTCAGGGTCACAAAATCCATTTGTGCCCTTGGCTTGAATTGGGATTAATGACTCCATGAAGTCCAAACCCCATTGCATGAATGGCTGGTCAACCGAGATCGATGCAATGGAAGGGCAGCAAGTCTCTTTTCCCGTGAAGAATGCACAATTCTTACACCTCTTGATCCATGCATAGCAATCACTGAAGATTTTAGGCCAATAATAACCAGCCTTCATGATTTTTAGAGCTGTCACTCTTGGTGCGAAATGGCCACCAGCTGGTCCACCATGAAACTCTTCCAACACCTTTTGAATCTGACCTGTGCTAATGCATCTCAGCAGCACTCCATTTACATCCCTTTTGAACAAAACTCCATCAACAATGGCATATGGGACAGCCTGCAATCTGAAGTGTCTCCTTTGGGTCTTGTTCATCTCCGGAGGGCATAGGCCTGTGCTTAGGAAGTGCATAATATCTTGGGTCCAGCAAGGAGTGGGGGAAGCATTGTCTTCTTCTTGATTGCCACTTGGCTCATGGCTGTCCTGGACTGTCAAAACAGCCTCTTCTTCGTTGCATACTTCCTTTTGCTTCCCCAAAACCAGCTGCTCACACAGTCCTTTCCCTCTTACCAGCTTGGTGATCTTGATATCAATGTCATACTCCATGACACGGGTGATCCAACCTGCCCTTTTCTCATTCAAATCCTTGTTGAGGAGGAAGTCCTTAACCCCAGCATGTGAGACAAGCAGTTGAATCTTATTGTTTGAGACCAAATGTCTGAACTTCTTCAAGCTCCCGATGACAAAGAAGGACATGCTTTTCGATGAAAGAATACTTTATTTCGTAATCTTCCAAGGTTTGGTCAAGAATGCTATGGGCTGTTCTCAACCTTCTCTATTCAAATTGTGTTAAGATAGCCGAGATTGTGTCCGATCCTCCAAACGCATACAACATGAAGTCCTTTGAAAAGTCTAGGTTGATAAGAGTTGGAGCTTGTGATATTGCATGCTTGATGCTTTCAAAACTCTCTTTGCCTTCTGCTGTCCATTTGAATGCCAGACTCTTCTTCAACATCATTGTTAGAGGCTTCACAAGAGTGGCAAAATTAGGCACAAATCTGCGGACAAAGTTTATCCTTCCTAAGAAGCTTTGAAGAGATTTCTTGTGGTGTGGCAATGGGAGCGTTTGGATGGCTTCAACCCTTTCAGGATCAATTGTTAGCCCTTCCCTAGAGACAATGTGGCCCAACAATTTTCCCTCGTGTGCCAAGAATATACACTTCTTTGGATTCAACGACACTCCGAACCTTCTACACCTCTGAAACACTTGCCTGAGGTGAAAGAGATGGTCTGCTGCATTCTTTGAGAAGACAGTGATATCATCTAGGTATACCAGCACTATATTGTTGATTAAGCCTTTGAATGCCATATCCATAGCTCGCTGAAATGTTGCTCCGGCATTTGATAGGCCAAATGGCATCTTCTTGTAGGCATATGTGCCCCATTTAGTTGTGAAAGCTGTCTTGAATTGGTCTTCTCCCTTCACCATAATCTGATTATAGCCTGAGTAGCCATCAAGTAGTGAAAACCTTTCTGAACCAGCCACCACCTGCAATATTTGCTCCATGGAAGGGAGTGGATAATGATCCTTGAGAGAGGCTCTATTCAAATCTCTGAAGTCGACACACAACCTGATCTCTCCATTTTTCTTTCTGACTGGGACTAAGTTGGCGACCCAACTTGAGTGTTTGATGGGGAAGATGATACTGGCCTCAATAAGCTTGCTTAACTCTTTTCTCATTAGAGGTTCAATATGGGGATTCACTGGCCTTTGCTTTTGCCTATGTGCTTGGATTCCGATCCAAATTCAATAGTATGTTGTGCCAACTTTGGGTCAAACCTCTCAGATCTTTGTAAGTCCAAGCAAAAACATCTGGGAATTCTTGACAAAGCTGAACAAAATCAGATTTCTCTTGTGAGGTACTTACTTTGCCAATCTGCAATGTTTTGCTTTCTCCCACTAAAATAGGCTCTGAATCTTCACCCTTTACTTGAATGTTCGCTTTCTCCTTCCGAAATCGATCATTCGGTCAAGATCGACTCCAAGGTTATGAGGCCTTTTGCAATTTGTTAGTTCTCACTGCACTACCCGATCACCATATTGCTGCTCCAAATTTGTCTTGATTTCTGGCAGAGAACTCAGCTTCTTCTTGTAGGAAATTAACAATTTGCTGATCATTCTCGAAGACTTGCCAACTTGTGTTGTTATCCGGAACAGCTGGTCTCACAACCAATTTGATATGAGGCTGAGATTTCTCACTTTTGATACTTTCTACAACATCAAACGCAGCCCCAATTGCTGCAAGTCTGTCAACGCGCTTCATTCTTTTTCTTGGGATGGAATTGATGCTAAAAGCTTCAAAATCTTCAATAAGATCCCATACCCGATTTTTGTAGCACTTAAGCAGATCATTTTTGGCAGCATTTTTTCCTTTGACTTGGTTTACGACCAGCTCACTATCACCAAATACTTGTAAATTCCTGATGCCTTTCTTCATTGCCCAGTGAAGTCCATGAATTAAGGCTTCATACTCAGCCGTGTTGTTTGAACAGGAAAACTGAAACGGAAGGCTGAGTAATACCTTATACCTTGTGGTGAAATGAGCATAGCTCCTCCTCCTGCACCTTGTCTACTCCTTGATCCATCAAAGAACAATTGCCATACTTCATTCTTGTCCTTATGATCTGGCTTGGTGATGCTGGGGAGAGGTTGATCCTCTTCATGTAAACAATAAACTCCTAGCTCAGATTCTTCTATTTCTTGATAGGGATCAAAAGCATGCACCTTGCTTGCCCATTCATCAAGAGTCAAATCTGGGATGCTTCCAACCTTGGTGTCAGTTTCATCAGTGCTAGGGTGATCTTCTTGATCAAATGCTGAGCAATTGGCATTAATTTGGCTGGTAGTGTAAGGCTCAATGTGAAAGTTCGCAATAGGTTCAGACCTGATTGTGGCCTTGGTTCCATACCTTGTTCTGAATAGCATGTGTGACCAATCAGCAGACAAATACCCTCCAATCTTGGCCGTGAAGTCCCTTGACAAACACAATGCAAAGAGTGGTGGCAGGTCTATGACTGACACATCTTGTAACACTATTACGTTGGGACATGCGTGCAGTGTGAGGCTCAAACCTCTGATTACTCCAACCGTTGTCACTGCTGTCCCATCTAATTGCACTACACCCTTGGAGATGACTTCATATTGAAGCCCTAGCTGATCAGCTATTTGCTTGGGCATTACTGAACTACTTGCCCCAGAGTCAATCATGCAATTATGTACCAACTTATCTCCTATGATCAATGAAACATAAAATGGAGGGGGCTTCAACATTTTACCTTGCTGACCTCCATGATTTCCTTCAGGCTGGGCAGCATTTGTGAGTACCTTTTCTTGCATTTGGACCTGTTGATTTGAAGTTGACCAGTCCTTCATGGCAGCTTGTAGCAAATCTCTTTGGCCTGGGATGGATAGTGATTCCCACATTGATATGTTTACATTTGTCTTCTTCATCTGGTCAATGATGTCAATGGGGATGAAGCATCCTCTCGTTGTCCCTAGCTTGCACATTCATTCCTCGCACATGGGCAGCAACAATCGCATCCGAGTTGGTTTAGGAGCTGGTTTGGGTGCTCCTTGCATGTTTGGAACTGCATTTTGTTTGCCAACACCTTGTGGAGTGACAGAAGGTCGTGAACTACTTGGGGCCAATGGCTGTTCTTCACCCAAATTTCTTCTCTTTGACCTTGTGTTGGCTGCAACACTCTGAGAGGGTATTTGATTCATACCACAGAAATCTTCAGCCTGCCAATTGACAAGAGTAGTTTCATTCGAGATGTCCTCGCCGAGATGCTTCCGCCGATCTCCTTCGTGGTCGACTTCATGACCCACCAATGGTTCGCACCATCAGGGCTTGATTTAATGCACCGTTAAAGCACATTGATTGGTTGTGTGGCTGACTACACGGGAAACACCAATCATATTCTTGGGCCATGTTATTTTGGACTGGCACTAATGCTTTTGAAGCAGATACAACATTGGGGTTATAGGGCTGAAATGGCCTATTAGCGGGAGGCCTTACTTGGCTTTGATTTTGATTTGCAGCCTGAGTTGGTGACCTATTTTGTTGGTATGGCTGCCTATTAGGCTGAGCTTGGGGTTGATAAGAAGGTCTGAAACCTTGGGCTTGCTGTCTCTTTTGATAGTAACCACTCATTTCCCAAATTTTGCAAATCGCTTCATGACCTCTCGAGTTCATTTGAAGCACTAGAGGATGAAGTAGAAGTTTCACTTGAACTTTGATTTCTAGGGGTGGGAACAGAGCCAAAGTGGGTGTTTGACTAGTGCTTGATTTTCTAAGTTTGGATACAAGGGCATGGGAGGCCTAGGAGCCAGCTTTACCACTTGAATAAGACAGCTTTTCTCTAATGGCAATGCTATAAGCAAGTAAGGTCATGCCTCCCATAGATTGAATTAACATAGAAATATCGAATTCAAAGCTTTAAGGTAATATAGAAAAGCACCTTCTCGCTTGGGCCTGACCGCCACCGGAATCCTATCCCAAGACCTTTGAAATCTGAAGTCAAGTCACCACCGCTCATCTGGGGCTCTCTTGATAGTTGTTACTTACTCCAAAAGAGACAAGTTGTCTCCTTCTCTCCAAATTGCTCATGAAGTGCAATACACACTGATTCCAGCTTTGTGATAGAACCAGCTCCAAGGCTCCTAAACCATCAGTAATGCTTTACCCTCAAGGAAGATGCCAAGAATTTGACACCACTTGCATTTCATTGATTTCATGAATCGCACAAAGGTTAGCAATATCTTTAACATGATCACCTGAGTAGTCCGATTTTCTCCAAGTGAAGTAGGGAATGTTCTTCAAGGCTGCAATAGAACTGGATGTTGTGCATTGAGAGCAAGTGGGCACGCCCGTGAAGTTGACGTAGGGGTTGTTTTCGAGCCATTCTAATCGGTCTTAAAACCCTCAGATACCGAATGAAAGGCCTCGTGTGGAGGAGTTGAGAGAGTTCTGCTTGGTGGAGATGGAGACCTTTGAATCCTTCTTCCTCTTTGCCTTCTTCTCGAGATAACTCGCAGTATTCAAACAACACTTCTTCTTCTCCAACTCTTGACCTTGTGGTGATTCTTCTCATGAGTTTTCGTGCCCGCACCACTGAAACCAATTGATTCTTCCCCTCGAGTCGCCAGATATGCAAATAATAGCTCTTATAAGCAAGAAAACTGCAGCAGATGCATATCAACTTTGCTGCAATAAAAATGAGACCTCTAGTCCCACCGGCATGCCAAAACTATTGCAGCACTCACAAAGACCCCCGGATGCAGATCGCTTAGGTTGATCACTCTAGCATCCAAAGCAGATTGCACAACATGGAAACCTCTCTCGTGTGGGGACTTGTGAAACCGAGAGAGGAATCTCCATTAGAGGTCGGTTCCTCAAACTCCTCCGATTTAGATCTATATTTTGCAAAACTACAGAGGTTCAAACCTAATCCTACTCTAAAATCCAAGGAGACAGAGATAGAAGTGCAAAAATGAAACTAAACTAACAAAGTGATACACCAAAGGAGGAGTGGTGAACACTTCTTGTTCTCAGAGATAGACACACGTATCATAAAAATGCAACATAAAACATCATGCACAAGCTGATAAGATGTAATCGTAGGTCTCAAATGAAACAAGCAACACAAACAAAGGACTCAAAACTCGATCACAGAGCTCTCGTATTGTCATTTACACTGCAAAAATCCTTGTATTACAACATCAAAAGGGTAGAAAACCTCAAGTACAATTTTAGAAGAGGTCTGATACTTGCAAAAATCACTTGTTACAGAAAGAAGAAGCTCATATCCAAAGAAATGTTCCCCTTCAAAATGAGCCAAATCTGCTTTTACATGCATGGGTCGAGCCTGTGGGACAAAAACGCATAAAAGCATGGGAGCCCATCCTTCTTGATCACAGTGCATTAAAATGGCATGGGGACCTTACAAACCCATACCCTATCATTTTGACCGAAATACAGGAGAATGCGACCCATTCTGCATTAAATCTGGTCACTGAAATGTCACTTCTGGCCATGAACACGCTGTCAGAGCTGTTTCTCAATTTTCTCTCTCCAGACTACACCAAAACTCAAGATTAACCCTAGAATCATGTAGAGAATTTCATGAGCTTTCCGTTGATATAAAGAACGTGCAAATCCGAGCTCTGGATCGAAAGATATGTCGATCTGAAGATCTAGGGCACAAAACAGTGAAAATGATTTTTAAATTTCTTCCCGCGCTCTCGCCACCCGGATGACACGTGGCATGCATTGATTGGTCGAGAATTCTCTCTCCTTCTTACCCGTGGGTTTTCACTTGAAAATTTTGACTTTTTGATGATTTTTGGAACATTTTTCATTTTTTTCCCCGCGCCCCGCCCTGGGACACGTGTCATGATTGATTGGTCGACAGGGCGCGGGGGACTTTTTGCTTTTAAACTTTTGGCCAAAACTTTTGCCAAATTCTCTAATGTCCTCCCCGAGCTCCGCACCTCCTCACTCCATCGGGACACGTGTCCTATACTAATCGGCTCGGCCGACTTCAAACCTCGCCTTTTGAATGGGCTTCCTGACCTTTTTCCTCGCGACACGTGTCATGCCGTGATTCGATTCGCCCACGGCCTTCCTTCGGATTTTCACGCCCATCGCATCCCCTTTTGTCCCTGATGTCCCAAACTGCCTCAGGACAAAAACTTCCGATCCGCCCGAAATGGGCTTCCATGTCCCTTTTTCCCAAATGTCCTGGCTAACACGTGGCGACAAATTCTTCTCCCGATTGGCCTTTTCCTTTCTTTCGCTTTCCGCGCCCTTCGCGCCTCGCGCCTTGTCCCAACTCTTAGTACGAAAGTTCTCCATTTTCTGCCCGATCCGGCGTTCAAGCGTCCTCAAGGCCCATTTGTCCCAAATGTCCCAAGCCGCTTCAGTTTTTTTCTCCTTCTCAATTCTCGCCGATCCGGTGGTTCGCGTCCCAAGGCCCCGAATGTCCCAAGTGCTTAGTTGTTTTTCTTCTTTTCGGCCGAACCGCCGGCCTCGCGCCTTCGCGTACATTTGTTCCACTTGTCCCAAGCTTCTTGCGGGCCGCCCGAGGCATTTCGGCCGAATCCGCTCCTTGTGATCCGAATGTCCCAACTGCTCTTGTGACAAGGACTTAGCCGATTTTCACAATTTTTTTCTCGCCCAAGCTTATTTTCTCTCAACTTTTTCACATTTTCTCGTAGCTTGCT
Source organism: Taxus wallichiana var. yunnanensis (assembly GCA_018340775.1). Lineage (NCBI taxonomy): Eukaryota > Viridiplantae > Streptophyta > Pinopsida > Cupressales > Taxaceae > Taxus > Taxus wallichiana. The sequence continues at coordinate 886,622,729 of CM031240.1, read as the reverse complement.
CTTTTCAACCTCGGACAGAGAGTTAGAAAATTTCGAGGGGACCCTAGAAACATGATTTTTGCCCCGAATCCATCCATTTGCCCGGGACTCGAGAATTTCGATGTATGTTATCAAATCAACTTTATTTTATGTCAATTTAGATCAGATTTGTATGTGCCTTACATTTCTACATTTATAGTATCTCTACGCCTCGATTCTCGTATATTATCCAATTTATTATTATTTCTTTTTATCACATTTTATCAAACATAGGGGTTGACATCCAACAAGGAAGTTAACGCTTCTTGGAGCTAGCTTTGTCAGGTAGCCCCCGCATAAACTATCTAATCAATTTTTATTTCTAGTGATTCTTATTTGTAGGTTTATCGAGCTCGCAGTGAGGATCAATCATTTTACACCCGTTCATCCACATCACGCATTTGAGGTACCTTAAACCCTCCATTTTCTGAGTTTTTTACTTTTATTTAGTAGCTAACTCTTTAATTTGAAATGAATGAGAAAATTATAACAACAAACATGTTGAGGATTTTCATGAAGTTGGTCACAAAATGTAGACACAAGAATAACTTGGTATTGGTCCACATTGGGGTCCACGTTATGATCATAATCAAGAGAATGTTCACTATTTTTTTCCACCTCATCTAAAGGCACCTCATTAACATTGTGATCAATGAGGTGGAAAAGAGGCCATGATGACTCGAAGCTTGCGAGTAGGAGGATAAAGCTCCACATGCTCAATGGGTTGATGATTAAGCCAATTGCTACGCTAAAACGACATAGAAATAAAACATATGTAAATTTATAAAGTGAAATATATATTCGATTCAAGAGTCGGGTTCACCAAATTCTTACACCCTACAAATATATGTATATGAAACTTGATGTGCAAAACAATATATAGGGTGTCGGGGTTTGTTATAGGAATGAATGAATTAACCATATAGAATTAGAATAACAAATTAACACTTACAACATTAATAAAATGATACAATGATAGCTCAACAACACAAGAGGAGATGCAAACTTAGATGTATGGAGTGGAATAGAGAATATATAGATGTGTAAACTTGGTAAACAAGTTGAATTGAACTTAAAGATGCTTTGTTTATGATATTGTAGCTAGAAAATGCTTTGGTTTAGGAATATATAAATAATATATACTCTTTCCCTTATTTTGTATGGTCTTTAATTCAATTATACGGTGTTAGACTTGGCTACAATTAGGTTCTACACCTTTTTATCCTTACACTTGTCTAGAAGTCTTCGTCATTTTATGTTATTCTAACTTTTTATTAACTAAAATATGAAATTTAGATCTATATTCTAAGTTAATCTAAGTAGGTACAAAAATGCAATAAATGATATAAGCTGAAATACTAATGCTAAATATTTTATTTTGATATTTAAATGAAATGAAATAAATGAAATAGAAGGGATAAGGTACTAACCTGTAAATGACTTACCTCATTGTGTGTCGGGACTAAACAAGATGATGTGCGGATGAGAGCGGTATGATGGAACAACCAAAAAAATTGCAACATATGGTGATTTTCCCAAACTGGGGCACCTGGAGAAGGATTGGGGTGCATATGGGCGCCCCAGTCTCAATATGGGCGCTCTATATCTACACAACATCTCATGACCTGAATCGGAAGAGTCGTTGGATCTTCCCAATGTCTTGATATTTATCGCGTGAGTGTCACAGTAGCCTCCCTTGATGACATCATAAACCTCTAATGGAGATTCATCTACAAAACCCAAAACAAATCATCAAACGCTCAAAAAGAAAGATGCATATAAAGGTGTCAAACTAACCTTAGCAGCCACTAAGGTGGACTTACAACTAAGCGTTGCACTACATTCGAGACCCAATGTAGTTCTATGTGTTTTGTGTGTGAAATGATGTGCCTAGGGTACCCTAGTGCCAATGACGCAAAAATAGAGGGAAATAACTAGATGTAAATGCAAAATGGTGGATGGAATAGAATAGACTTCCCTTTCCTATGCAGTGTGTGTGATGAAATGATGCCTAAATGTAGTCCTTTGCCTTAGTAGATAGCTAGCCCTTAGTATAGTGAATAGTCCACCCATAAGATAGTAAGTATGTTATGTTTATATAGGGATCTCTTGCTTAAATTTTGACACTAATGACCCAACATGCTAACTAGTACCTAGGGAATGTAGGAAAATCAAAGACCGACCTCGAAAATCTAAACTAGAATTAAGTGCTTTTGGGACCATGGTGCCTAAAATAAGGACCAGGGCACCCATGGGCACCCCAATTCTACCCTAGGTGCCCTAGTCAAAGACTAGAGATGACAAATGACCAAATAACGACACTTGAGATTCCCCTGAGATTATCAATATATGTAAACAACTAATGATTGTGCAAGACAAATGAATGATGATGACCGACTAAATGACGACAGGACTAGGGGATGGGTCATTAGTGAATACTTTTATTATGCGAGATCCATATATAAAACAACATACTTGGTGGTATGATTTGAATAATAAGTGTGTGATTTTGTGACTACATTTTCCCCCACTTTATGTTGGTGAGCGGAAAGCTCAGTAACATAAAGTAGATAGAGATGCATACCTGAGAGAAGTCATAGAATCCCATGTGTAGTAAACCACGCATATGTGGTAGTAAAAGCATGTTGAAAGAACCATATAGCATTCCAAACCATGGATCAACGTGTTGATCTATGCAACATAGTGAGAAATGTAATGTCGTGATGAAGTGCACTAAATGAAAGTGATGATTGTAATGTTATATGATTTTGATGTTGTGTGATGATGATGAGATGGGGTAGGGAGTGATCAATTCCCAACCCGATTCACATGTATATGAATAATCGACTGGAGGATTTGGGCATCCTATCACCAAAGGAAGAGTGTAGGGAGAAAAGTGTGTTATTCTCTAATATCTAACTACATCCTCAAGATCTAGCCACTTATAGATGGACTCAGATCAAATTTTTTTGTGGTTTTGGATCTAAATAATTTTGATCAAACAATTGACCCATATAGGAGTGGTATAGGGAAAGCACTCTTTCCCCCACTCCACGGGTGTCACCGTAATGTGATAGCTTCCAAGTTAGGTCATCTAGAAGAAAACGTAAAATCTAATGATGGCTTCCAAGTTAGGTCATCTGAAGCAAACACAAAAATATGATGACTTCCAAGTTAGGTCATCTGGAAGCAAGCACAAAATGTAGAATAACTTCCCAAGTTAGGTCATCTGGGAAAGTAATACATGTAACTCCCAAGTTAGGTCATCTGGGAGGCCATTTGTGTTGTATTATATTGATTTAATGATAATGATTTTGATTGTTAGAGATTTGAATGTGTTGATTGATTGATTGATTGGTTACTCATGGAGAGATTTTACACTAGTTGCCCCCAGTTAGGTCATTAGGGGAAATCGGTGAAATAGATGAAATATCACATGGAAATATTTTAACGTTTATTTCCCCTAGGTTAATTCATTATGGGGAAGTGATGAAATGTCGTATAGAAAAATTTGTATGTTTATTGCCCCCATATTAGGTCATTAGGGGGAATTAATGGTGAAATGTCATGCGTGAAATTAGTAAATGTTTAAAAATTATGAATTGGTAGTGTTGATTGATCACATGATAATGTAAGGGGAATTATAGGATGACCCCAATGATATGCCCTTTCGGCAAAAGGGAAGTGATGAAAAGAATGAATGTTAAGCCGAAAGTAAGCACGAAATAGATAGAAAGTGATAGAAATCACCAAAAATGTGTATGAATTGGATGGAAGACAACGTCAAGGAGAGATAATATGTACGTAATGTGTATAGTATGGTGGTAGGTGGAATTCTAAAATAATGTCGCAAACGGGTGTAAATCGGAGTAGAAACACTCAAGATATGATAAAAATCACGTGGTGTGTATTAGTTGCGAGAATAAGCGCATGAAATAATGACTATAGTAAAGTGGGTGGTGAAAAGTAACTATAAATAGTAAGATGAAAAAGTGATTAGTTACTTCATTTGTCTTTTACATGATTGTGAAATTGAGCTCTAAGTAAGGATTCTACGTAGTGAGAGCAGAACGACATGAACCTAGCCGATTTGAGATGGTGATGACTAGCGTGTAGTCATTACGTATTGTGGGCATCACGTATGACCTTAGAGGGCTAGTGAAAGATGATGGCAAGGAGAGATGTGTGGATATATGAGTCATTGTTGAGGGTGAGGGATCAATGAGTGTATTGAGAGGGAATGTTAAGCCAAGGGCTGGATAGGATGCAGTGTTTTGGTTTGCTTGGGGATGTTAGGCGTGAGGGTAGAGCTCGGTATCGGATGTGGGGTGTAGGTAGGTAGGTGGGAAGAAGGGAATGAAGGAGCTTTTGAGGATATGAAGGTGAGAATGGAGATGCTAAATAGTGAGTTGAGTGGATGGGTGAAGGAATAACTGGCGAGTTGGGACGTGGAGAGAGGTATAGATAATATCTTGACTAAGGGAAATAGAATGGTAGATGGGAACGCAGTGAAGTGGTCCGAGTTGGCATCACGTTAGTGGAGAGCGATGTGGGATCGGGTAGAGAGAAGAGGTGGGGTGATAGGTAGGGGATGGGTAAATTAGGATAGCTAGGATTCTATTTTTTTAAATTTCTTTTTTATAATTTAATTCTAATTTATTTCATAATTATTTTGTTTTAATTAATTGTTATTTATTTATTTAATTAATATTAATATTATTATGATTAATAATAAAAATGCACTCGATATTAATTATAATGACCACATAACAAGCCAATTAAAAACCAGAAGCACGTACCTCCGAGACAACCTAAACCACTGAATGTAAAGATGACACCGCACGAAGGGCAATAATACTAAACCTTGTAAATAGTGAGTCGAAAAACCAATGATGCAAAATATGGTATATGTGACGAGATGGGAGGAGAATAATAAATTGCACAATCAAACTTGAAAACACAGCCAAGCAATAAGGTTAATTTCTGGATTCATTTCCCATGCGGGAATGCACAATGCAACAAAAACAAGAAGAGCACGTACCTCCAAGGTGACTTCAACGAGTGACAAGATGAGTAAAATAAAAACAAAATGACCAGATCTAGTGATCCCACGTCCCACTTGGGCCAGGCTGCCATTTTGGACATGAAACTTCGTTCTCACGTAGGTGAAAGCCGATACTAGAAACCATCAACAACTTCGAATGATGGAGGGCTTAGGACCTCATATGCAGATGTGGATCTACTGGGCACAAAGAAGATAGATCGGTGATTACATAGAGCTAGATCTGCAATAATGAAATAGATGTGATTAGATACAATATGCGGGGTTTCCCAAACATAACCGGTTCCAAGAGGATGTTAACTCCCTTGGAGAATGTCAACCCCGTGTCTAGAAAGATAGCAATAAACGATGAACAATAGATATCATGTAAAAATAATGAAATACAAAATGAAAAGAAACTGAAATGACGAGGGGACTTAGCTTGTGCTCTAATATGGAGATGAAATGGGCATCAAGATGGTAGGATAAAAAACAATGGCAAATATTTCTCCCTCAAACTTGCAGAACTTAATTAAGCTCTTTCTTCTCCTTTCTGGGCCTAGGTCCAGTCTCTCCTTTAGGTGGTTTTTCAGGACCAACCCCCTTTTGAAAGAGGGGGGAAAACCCATATTTATAGCTTGGAGGTGAGGTTAGATTGGGGTTAATGAAGCAACTGGGGTTGGGTAGAGTAACCTGAGTTAAGAGACATGATGTGATCACATGGGGCCCACAGTTTGACTTATTAGATGGAGTGGGGAGCATGATTGACATGGTAGGTGAGATAATAGATTCCATTTGAAATTAAGAGTGGAGTGTCGATGGGTATATTAATACCCATAAATTGAATAAAATGTGAGAGATGCCAAAATTCAATTATTAAATGGGTTTATATGGAGCCCATTTAATAATTAATTAAATTTGGGTGAATAGATGGATGAGGTTTATTGAAATTTAAGAAAAATAAAGGCGAGAGGGGAAATTGCATGAACGTGAGATGACAGAGGGGTGCTATACCAAAAATTGGTGTCTACAATGTAACATGTAAAATATTGTTTGTGTTTTTTGATGTAGACTAGAAGTATAATGTGAATGATGATAGATAATAAGTGTAATGTGATTGATACCGATGTATATGTTGATGTGAATGGAATTTAGTAATAGATGTGGTTAATGTATAGTATTGATAGTATGAATAGATGTGAAAATGACAATGTATAATGTAGATTGAAAAGTAACTGCCCCCTGTGATGAATGTGTAAAATGTAATGTGGTCATGGGAAATGATAGCGGTTGAAGAAATGTGGGATGTGCAGCGATGATGAAGGTGTGGCTTCTTAGAGAAAAAACCCTCAATAATCATGTAAGAACCATAAGAACATGTGCATCATCGATGGGATGTGATGAAATGCGAACCTACGTGATGAAAGCAGCATGTAGAAGCTCAATGTGTGAAAAACAAGTAAATATGCATGATAAATGTCATATGGAGTTGTAATGGGATGTGAGTGATGTGAAACTAAATGTCATGTGATGGATGGAATGGTGGAGCTAAGAATGGATGTGATGGATAACATGATGCGGTGGATAAGCATGCATGGATGATGGTGAGCGATGGATGGATGCGGTGGAAAGCGTGCATGAGTGACATATGGTGGTGATGGATGAACTATGGTTTGAGCACCTAATGGAGAAGAGGACTCAAGCAGTAGAAACTCTCTTTCTTAACGAGGTAGAGGAGAAATAGATCGCTCACGTGAGTGAGAGCCAAAGGAGATGATTCCCTTTTCCTCTAATTGTTGCAATATGTCACGAAGGGAAAGACAATCATTGTCCCTATGGCCATTTATGTGATGATAATTACAATATGGTTGATCATGTTGACATTGTAGCCTATGTTGTGGATGATGTTGGTTGGATGGTAAGTGAATTAGATACTTTTCAAGTAAGGTAAACAACACATCATGGGGTCTAGCATGATGGGAGAAATGCAATGGCTCACGCGACACATGTAGAGAAGAAAGAGGAGTAGCCTTTGTCACGAGGAGGAGGAGAAGAAGTATGTTGTGGTGGTGGAGTAGGTTGAGCATGTTTGCTTTACTTAGGAGGCAAAGGTGGAGACTGTGTAGGACACTCAACCAATTTTGACAAAGGAGGACTAGATGATATAATAGAAGTATATGTATGTAGAGGATCAATGACATTTGTTGAAAGAAGATCCTTGCTCTAGGTCTAGGACTTTGTAGCATAAAATAATGAATGACTCACATGTATCATACTGTAATCTTTGTTTAAGTGTAGGAATCAAACCACGATAGAAAATGAATTACTTCTCAAGGTCTATAGGTTGGAATACTAGTTGATGCATACAAGCATTAAATCATAAGATATAATCCTTAATAGATTCTGATGAGCCTTGATGTAAAGTAGGTATGTGGTCATAAGTAACCTTAGGGCCATTGTTGAGGATGAAACGATGGAGGAAAGCATCCTCCATGTCATAGTAAGTACTAATAGACCCAAAGGGGAGATGAGTGTACCATTGTAATGCCTCATCGATGAGACTATGTCTAAAAGCCTTAAGTAATAACCTATCATTAGAATAAGAGGTCATACCATGTGGTAATGTAAGAGATGAGCATGAGGATCACCAAGTACCATCAAAGCAAGTGAATGTGGGCATGATAAAGTCCTTAGGAATGTTGAATTATGAATCTTCTTGGAATAGGGTTACCATGTAATGAGTTGTTATCAATAGAAGCATAATAAGCCCTACTTTCTAGAGTAAGAGACTAAACTTGAGATTGTAATTGACCTACGACATGTATGAGAGAGATGATATCCTATGAAGGAATAGTGGAAGATGGAAATAATGTATTAAGAGGTTGTAATTTTCCATTGTGTGTGATCATAGGAATATCAAGAGATGATAGAGGAGGCTCCGATGCTAAGGGCACACTAGGAGTAGGTGCCAAGGAGCTATAGTAGATGATGTAGATGGAATATCTATAGAATGGTGGGATTAGCATCAAAAACATCCCTAAGAGGTGAGGTGATTGATGGAGATACCTCTATAGGAGAAGATGACCTAATAGGTGTAGATGATGTAATAGGAGGAGATGAAATGGTAGGAGATGAAGAAGTGATAGATGGAGGTGACTCATGTATAGTACTAGATGTAACAACCTCAAGTGAAGGTAGTGATGGAATAGGTGATTCACACTCGTAGTATGAAAAGAAGGAGAATCATGACTATCAATTACTGATCATGATCAGATAAAGACTCAAAAATGAGAATATCACTAAGGACACTATCAATAGGATCATCAACATAATATAAAAGAGAATGCAAACTAGTATGAGATATATCATGAGAAGTAATATTAGATGTAGGAGAATCATGAGATGAAACTATAGTAGTATTCTAAGTAGAAGAAGAATCAATATGCACATGTGAATGATGATCAATACCAAACAAATAATCAATAAGAGAATCATCTAAAATTTCCTTAGAGAGATCAAAAGGAGGATCACTAGTAGTCATATAGCATGGTGTACAATGAGTGAAGGCTATAGGATCCTCAACAATGCTAATGCCAATGGGAGAGTCTTCAAAGTGAGTAGGCACATATTGTTGACCATCTAAGAGTTCTTGTTGAGTATGAGCCGGTGTAGGAATAAGGATTACCATAGAGAGTCGTGAGCTCAACAATGACAACCTCATCATATATAGGGTTGACACTAAAATGAGACATGATGGGCGAAGAAGATGAACTATTCCTAGCCATTAGGGTTTGAAGTGGATCCTAGGGAAAAATATTCTAAAGTATGGGTTCACCAAAATGATTAACTAAAATATGAAATTTAGATCTATATTCTAAGTTAATATAAGCAGGTACATAAATGCAATAAATGATATAAGCTGAAATATTGATGTTATATATATATTATTTTTATATTTAAATGAAATGAAATAAATGAAATAGAAGGGATAAGGTACTAACCTATAAATGACTTACCTTGTTGTGTGTCGGGACTAAACAGATGATGTGTGATGGAGGGCAATATGATAGAACAACCCAAAAATTTGCAGCAGATGGTGATTTTCCCAGACTAGGGTGCCTATAGGAGGATCGGGGCGCTATGGATGCCTTGGTCTATATTATGGATGCTTTGGTCTACATAACAACTCGGGACATGAATCGGAAGTGTCATTAGATCTTCATAATGTCTTGATCTTTGTCACCGAGTGTCATGGTAGCCTCGTTGATGACATTGTAAACCTGCAATGGAGATTCACCTACAAAACCCCATACAAAGCATCAAACCCTAAAAAGAAAGATGCATATGAAGGGGTCGAGTGACCTTAGCGGCCACCAAGGTGGACTTATAACTAAGCATTGTGCTACATTCCATACCCAATGTAGTTTTGTGTGCTTTGTGTGTGCAATGATGTGCCTAGGGTGCCCTAGCACTAATGACATAGAAATAAAGGGGCATAGCTAGATGTATGTAATGTAAAATGGTGGATGGAATATAATAGAATTCCCTTTCCTATGCAGTGTGTGTGATGTAATGATGCCCAAATGTAGTCCCTTGCCTTAGTAGATAGTTAACCCTTAGTAGTGAATAGTCCGCCCATAAGATAGTAAGTATGTTATGTTTATATAGGGATCTCTTGCTCAAATTTCGACACTAATGACTGACATGCCGACTAGTACCTAGGGAATGAAAGGGAAAACCGTAAAGACCGACCTCAAAACTCTAAATTAGACTTAAGTACTACTAGATCAAGGCACCTAAAATAAGGACCGGGGTGCCCATGGGCGCCCCAATTCTACCCTAGGTGCCCTATTCAAATACTAGAGATGAAAAATGACCAAATAACGACACCTGAGATTCCCCGAGAGACGACTGCCAACCATGTAAACAATTGATGATTATACAAGACAAATGATGATGATGATCGACTAAATGATGATAGGGCTAGGGATGGGTCATTAGTGAATACTTTTATTATGTGAGATCCATATATAAAACAACATACTTGGTAGTATAATTTTAATAGTAAGTGTGTGATTTTGTGACTACACTCACATAACCTCAAAAAAGCTTGTAATGACCTATAATAAGTAGAAACCTAAATACCTAAATAGCCTTCATCAAAGCATTAGATAACAAAAGGAAAATTAGTATGTGGGTAAGGTTGGAATACCCTTAGTGGTAAACCCCTGTCAAACCAATCCAAGTGTTGCACTACATGCCCTTGAGTAAGATCAAGCCTCGTGTAGTTCTCCCAGTGTAGGTGCAAGTGTGAATGCAATCTAAGCCAACCAGGTATGCATGCTCTTATGTCTCTTGACACAAAGATAAAATGCTAACTATAGAGTAGATAATGTAACCAACACATTAATAGTGTGATGCAATGTGCTTCAACTACCGGACTAAAACCTTTTGTCCCTCAAGACCTTTTACATTGTTTAGAGTGACTTGCTCTTACCGAGACATGGCTTTATGACCTTTGCATGATTGGAAATGGAGGAAGCTTATACTCTTTGACCTAGATGAATGTTTCAAAATTGATGTAGTGGCTGCTCTAAATGATGTGCAACTACTTTAGGAATATTTAGGAGATCCTTAAGTTCTTTTGTATTGATGTTTATAATAAGAGCTTATGAAAATGCCAAGTTATGAAGTGATATTGACTTGTTTATATAGGCTTCTATAGGTAAAATATTATACTAGGGTTGACCCTAAGAAAATGAAACAACACACTTAAGATATTCAAATTGACAACAAAGTCATAATGTGAAAGGGGGAAGGACCGTACAAGTCAAGCTTTAGCATTGTAGTTGCGAATGGACCAATCTATAAATTTTTACTAAACTTTAAAGTTGTAATAATGTAAAATCAAAAGTTTTGGAATGATTCCGAAGGTGATTTTATGCTTTAGTTAATTAATATTACTTTAATGAATAAGAAATCAACTTGTGCAGATGAGAAATTCAAGAACCATATAAAAATATATAGTGATTGAACTTAGAATGTGAGCATTTGTCTTAGCAAGGGAACATAGCCAAACTTGTCATTTCCAAGGGATAAGGTAACCGATTTGAGTGTCTACAAAAAACGTATACAAATTAAAAAGGAAGGTCATAAAACCATCTCAAGGTAGGGTATTTAAGGCTTCCAGGAAAAATATTTGTTAGTAAACCATCATTACATACCTGCAATATAAACACACTGCATGGAAGGCCCTAAGGTGTTGTTCTCGATCACCTTTACTATCGAATAGTGTAAGATTAGGTGCAATGAACCTACAAGTAGGGGATAGTTGAAAATATCTATGGAAATAAAGTTATGTAATAATACTTGAGAACTCATGGTATGCCACCCTCTATTGGATATTCATTCCATTTAAACAACCTTGGCATGAAGATTCAAAATATGTTGTATATGAATTTGGTTTCTAGGCTTTTATCCATAATTAAATTAAGAATGAGTGGTGTCATATAAGATGTAGGTCTAGAGAAATGCAAAAGAAGTTGTATGTTGCATGAGAAGACTCATACACATTTGAGTAGTATATTGAAATGCCCTTATAATAGGTATACTAGGCGTAGGTATCACTTATATAGACATAGATGCGGACATGTGAATAGTATAAAAAATAGGATCATTGTTGTAAACACTTATGACAAGATGTGGGGCTCCGAAGGAAAAAATGTATCATTCAAAGGTTCCTTATTTGCATCTTAGATATGATTTCATTAATTAGATTATTCTTTTCATTCTTTAGCTATATTCAACAATGCTTTGATCATATGAGGGTTAGTCTCGAGATAAATTTCAAGTCATGCCCAATTTGTGTCATCAAAGTGTTTATCTTTTAGATTTAGAGCATTATGTTTGTTAATATGTTCTAAATTATTGTCTTTATAAACATCAAAATGAATTGGAAACATTCAAATCCTCAATATATTTTCTAAGTATTGGTTAAGGGTTGATCTTTTATGAATCTTTATACTTTAAATAACAAGTTCCACCACAAATATCATTGTTTTAGAAAAACACGTACTCTTGAAGGAGAACAATCATATCATTGGAAGGAGGAACATGATTATCGCTAGTATGTTCCATTGTAGACAAACTAAGGAAAATGATGAAAAAATAGATTTTGCTCAGCAATAGGGAAGCCAAAAATTGATGGAAATTCAAACCCTCACAACAAATAAATTTACAACCTTAATTTTTTAATCCCTAATGCATAAAAAAACATATAGTTTTCGTATTAAAATTAATAATGGGGTTCACCAATATGTTTTGATTATCTTACACATAAGAGAGATATATGTAACTAAAATAGGGATGATTCAAATCATATAAATAATAATAATAAATACAATAATCTAAGTTATAAATATAAATAAATATTGTGGTTACTTGATATAGAAATGACAAAACAATAAAAGGAAGAGTTTCTTAGTTGATTATCACTATCTACGCATAAAACACCACCTTGAACTTGGAAATGATTTATCAAATGCTCAAAGCTAAGAACATGGGCTAAGAGGTTATATGGGTACTACTAATAGACTTATTATATGTTTATGGTAGATTGCCATTATCATACTTTACTTATAGTTTCTAAGAGAGGCTTACAATATGCCACTTTTAAGAGCCATTCACATCTATCTACAATGTGATTTTGGATATATGAAAGATCTTCAATCTTGTGTGATGCTTATTTCTAATATTCTATATTCAAATCCTAATTGTGTTTGATTGATCCACAAGAGACCCTTAAAGAGGGGGTTAGTGTTTTGGGCTAACAACCTCACCTTGATGAAATGGTGAGCATTGCTTACATACTAATACTCTAAAGGGGCCCAAAGCGCATGTAGTTCTCCCTCATGTGTGAATGTGCACAAAATCATGTGCATAAGCAATTGACCTTCATTTAGACTTTGACATTTGGCATCATGCAACTTTGACCTATTTATTTTCAGATTTGGCTCTATCGATTACTTTAGAGTTACTCCTTGAAGATTTTAGATATTCGTATGCTCTTTGACAAATCATCAATGTGGTGAGAGTGTTGTAGTTATTCTTCTACGTGTAAGTGGTGTAAAAGGTGAGATATAACTTTAGAAATGATTTGAATGTATAGGTTACTTTTTGGTATTTTTTTGCCATAACTAGCCCATGATACGCATCTAGGCCAACCTAAAAATACTTTCCAATTTTAAAAATCCATTGAGAGTCCCTAGACGTTGTCGATAGAGGGCAACCCTATAATAACAAACACTATCTAGGTTTACTTGATAGTGTTATGGGAGTGCAAAACATGAGTTAGAGGCATGGGAATTTATCTATAAGATTATAAAGGTATTCCTATATAGGCTAAGCTTGTCTAAATCATTTTAACCAAGTAAATAGAGGTTTTAAGAAAGATAGGTAGAACGATAAAGGAAAGTGTGCTAAATAGTCAAATATATGTGAATTGTTCAAGTCTATCAAAGTACATCAAAATTATTGTTCGCTAAAGAGCCAAAGAGAAAATTTAGGTGTCTACATTCTCATTCATGTTAGAAATGTGTTGCATATTTTTCATGAGCTAACCCCTTCTAGATTATACAACAAGACATGACACATACAACCGATACATCTTTGAGGTCAAATTTTTAGGGTCCCCTTTATTGGATTTCAAACACATACAAGTGATTCAACCTATATTATTATATGGGTGGTTAGATAACTCATGTTTATGGGAAACTATTATGAGTTGTATTCTTGGCCCATGGTTTTGGTACCTTTGTATTGTAATATCATTGTGATGGTTACCTTCTATGTGCTAACATATAGCCGAGTATGCATAGGATAGAACAAACTAAGAAGTACATTATTGTATGGTAAAACGATTGAGTTAATACAATGAGGAAGATTAGTTACCACGCTCAATTTTTTTCATAAAAGGGTTTCCCATGATTAATATTGTGTATTGTGTTATCTTGTGTATGTCATTTCTCTATTTTCTATTTATCTCAAAGATTTTGTGAAGTATTACTTCTCTAGTATTTGTTTATTGGTTCATTTTTTATTCAATTCACACATTCTTCTTTTTCTAAATGCACTTATGACCTATGTATTTTAAAGATTCTTGAAGTCAAATAAGGGGCCCATTGGTGCACGTGCCACACATAATGGATAGAAAAATCAACAAAGAAGGCCCAATAACCTTGGAGGACCACAAAGGGTTAGAAGTGCCAAGACAATGAAAAGTCCTAAAACTATACAATTATAGATACATACGCAACTAAAACCATACTTGAGACATAATTTTGGAAATATGAAAATGTAACTACATGCTTTTGGGAAAACCTCAAGGAAATAAGGTTAAGAGAGAAAATAGGTGGGGAGAGAAGAGACGCGAAGAACATGATAGAAAACCCACAAAACAAGGAAACCTACTAATAAGAGCTTAAGCTAGACCAATAATCGAGAAATACATTAGTTACTTTAAAAATACAATTTTATTTGTAACTACTAATATTGTACTACAATTAGGTGTCTACATAAGAATTATGTGAAACAAGATTAAAATACATGGCAAAATCTCATTTCACATAGAAATCCATTATAAAAGTAAATTTGGGATAACTTCATTCAATGAAATTGAGCATTATTGACAAGAAAGTGACAAATGTCATATCATTTTATTCTATTGTAAAACTAGATTTTAATCAAAATCTAAAAAAAAAAGATTATTATTTCTATAATATATACATTTTGTTGCACTTTAGACAATTGTTTTATTAATATAATGTTTTTTATAATTGAAAAAAGTGTGATCATTCTCCAAGAATTTTCAAACATTATCATAGATAAATAAAGATTTAATAACATATATGAAACTAAAACACTATATGGAATCATTAGAATTATTAAACCTTTTTAATTGAAAAAGGGTGATCACTCTCGAAGAATTGTCAAAACCTCGACATAACTAAATAAATATTTTAATAACATCCACAAAACCATAAATTATAAGGAGTTCCCCCTATTAAAAATTCATAGTGCGAGACACTAGACGAAAGAAGAATAAGAATAGAGAAGAACTTTTAACATCCATGAGGTTACCAAAAACAACCTATGGGACAACCGATCTTCTTAAAGATCTTTCGACATTCCATCTCCTGTTGGTGAGTTTGATAATCAACTCCCCTATTTTTTCAACCATGTTATCATTGAAAATATCTTGTAAGGATACAACAACCACCGTAATAGCAAACTAGGTGCTAATGTCATTCTAAGCATTACACTCCAATATGAATTGTTTCTCTGACTCCACTTCACCAAATGTGCATAAGACACAACCTCTCTCTTCCCATGCCTCTTTAGGTCTTTTCCATCAACTTGTTTCACATCGATGACGGGGTGAATTAGTCCTCAATTGAGCTACGAAGATCTTTGCTTTCCACGAGATATTAGACCCTATAAAATCTTTTTGTTGATGATCACATTTAGAATTAAATTCCTCCAAATAACGCCTCTTCTTTTCCCATAACAGGATTTCCCCACATAACTTGGCATAATTTATCTATACCAAAAAGTCTTCTCTTGGTTATTATTAGGAAATGCATTCAAGTAAATGTTCCATTTTAAGCCATTTGTTGTTTTTATTCATCCATGACTTCTTTCTTTTCTCCAAAAAAATGTTGAGGACTGACTGCTTTAGGCCATCTACTTCCATTCATTTATTCGACCCTTTTTAAATATGTTATGAGACGAACCATAACAATAACTCTAAAAGTGCAACACCCGTTTCAACTAGAATAATCTCACATGGGACCGAGATCTTTAATTTGAATTTGCTAGTAATCATGCTTTTTGAATCCTTTTGAATTATTTCCACCTTAAGTTTGAAATGTTGCTAGCCCAAACCTCACGTATGTAAAACATCACTAGAGTTACTTAAAGCCCAAACAAAGTCTGCATAGTTTTCTAATCTCATAATTTTGCCTCTCTCTGCATTTGTTTTGTAAAGCATAAAAGCTCTCCACCTCCTAAAATTCTCTTTTTGATATAAATCTCCTAATTGAGCTTGTTATTAAAGTCAAACCCAAGATATTTATACTTTGTTACTTCCTCTAAAATGCTTCCATTGAAATAGAAATCATACCTAGTTCTTTTCTTTCTATTAGAGAAGATCATGATCTTGGTCTTATCGATGTTGACTTGCATCCCTACTTTATTTTCAAAAGTGCTCCAAATGCACATAAATACTTTTGTAGCCCTTGAGCACCTATCAATCAAGATAAGGTCATCAACATAAAGGAGAAGTCTAATAACATACTCTCTTGG
Source organism: Taxus wallichiana var. yunnanensis (assembly GCA_018340775.1). Taxonomy (NCBI): domain Eukaryota; kingdom Viridiplantae; phylum Streptophyta; class Pinopsida; order Cupressales; family Taxaceae; genus Taxus; species Taxus wallichiana. The sequence continues at coordinate 886,606,309 of CM031240.1, read as the reverse complement.
CGAACACCATCTTCACTCTACAAATTTAGTCATTCCTCAAGTTTGTCGATATATAGGCCAAATAAAGTAGGTGATAATGAACATCCTTGTTTAACCCCAATATCACTCCTGAAACTTTCTGAGATACCAGTTTGAGTTCTAATTTTGACTTACAACATTTCGTCATGAAGCCTATGAATAACCATTCTGTGATGCACCGGGATACAAAGCTCATTCATTCTATCCCATAACTTGTTCTTGAAACAGTGTCAAAGCCTTCTTGAAGTCAACAAAACAACATTAAGCTTCCTCTTTATCATTCAAAACTTTTTCAATAATGAGCCTTAAAGTGTTACCATGATCTATTGTTGAATACTTAGACTCACTTTCCTTTGATCTCTTACCTTTTTCTTCTACCCACTTGCTTAATTTTGTATTCCACAATGCCACCAAACAACTTTGTGAACAATGGGTTGACCATGATGGTTCTATAATTAGAAGGATTGTTAACATCTCCACTCTTTAAAAGAGGTATTGTAAGACTAGTAATCCAATCTCCAGGGTAACTATGTTGAATGATGTTGTTTCAAATATGTCGATAATGTGAGGAGCGAAATTCTTTCCCCATTTTAAATATTCTGCCTTGGTGTCCCTGATTTCACCCTGAAATGCTCAGACTATCTCATGTTAAAAAATTTCGTTCTTTTAAAATAATGGGTCGTTTTGTGTTTTTATTGCCAAAAGGTTTCTGTATTGTGTCAAGATATTCCCAAAGAGCCATATGAGCCATTTTCGACAAATACCCAGATGCCCAAAATTGTTATATTCTGTCACTGGGGTTTACCTGTGAGAAATTTGTATTTAATTATTTTGAGCCCCATTTGAGGCAATTTGTGCTCCGGTTTAACCCTGTTGTGATCGTACATGTCAATATTCCCATATACCAGTAGGGTTTTAACTAGGAATGAATCCTGGGCTTTATTTGTGACTTCTGGCAACGTTTTGTGTTTTTGGTGTTTTCTCGTTTGCGTTTTTACTCATTTATCTGGATCAATTCCTTTGCCGGTTTGGTCTGATTCTTTGCCCGGAGTATTCTGGAGATCACCTATGCATGTTGTGCCAGAAGGAATTCGCCATCGGAGGTCTGGTTCTCTCGGAAAAGACAAAGTCGTGCACCAAAAGCTTCTTCCTAAGCATTTTGAAAAGAGGGTTTGAAGTGAATCATGGGATTTTTGGAAGCAACAGATGGTGGGGAATTTGTACTTGCCTAGCAGGTACTTTTTCCCATGAAACACCACTTAAGTCACAATGGGAAAATTGAGGCGTGAGCATGCGGGAATTTCTTACCTCCCCCAGGTAAAAATTCCCATTGTGAAATAAAAGAAAAATCACTTAAGGCATTGATGAGATTTTTTACCTACCTTGCATCCAATAATCCCATTATGAAAGTCAAACAACTTAAGTGGATCATGGGATTTTCAAACACCCTGCGAGGTAAATAATCCCATTGTCAATTGACTTTTAAAAAAAAAATTGCTCATACAAAAAAAAGTTGGAGAGGAATAATACTTTTAAAGTATTAATTGATTTAATTAATTCCTATTTTCGGTGGCTGAGGTCAAAGCATCTTGTGAGGCTTAAGTTAATCTTTAAATAAATTTAATTTATTTAATGGCAGCCATGAGCATGCACAAAATAGGCGCCCCATTTGAAGAGTAAAGCTTATTAAATAATTAATTAATTGCCAGGAATAGGAGAGGCATTAATTAATTATAGAATTATGAGGATTATATAAGCAGGGTTGCCATAAGGATGAATTAATTAATTCAAAAGTAGAGAAGTGCAGCCCAGACAAAAAGTGCCCCATTTGAAGAGGAATTTTGCTCGAAGAAGGTGTAATTAATGCTAGAAGCTTCCAAATTTGGCGCCTAGGTTTGAAGGAGCTTGATTTGTGTCTGAATAATTGTCTGCATAGTGGTACAGGTGCTCAGGTGAAGTTGGTAAAATTCATGTTTGCTTTGCATGTAAATAAAACATCAAATTTTAGGGCAAAGGTCTATATATGCAATTTTTTTGATTAAAATCCACTTGCTCATGTTCAAGTTGCCATCTTTGTCTCTCAATATGAAATTCATCACAGTGCTTTTATAAGAGAAAGGGAGCTTAAATCAATGTCCATACATTGAACATATTCTCCGAATATGAAGAATTATCCAAATCTTCTCTCGGTTGTGAAGAATTCCAGGCCGAATAAAGAGGAAACGAATTGTTCGACAAAAGATTGCTCGACCATAAAGCAAAGCGGGATGAACAAGAAAGCTCAGTGGAATCATGCATTACTTCTAGATTTGCGACATTGGAGATCCAGATCCGATCCGATTCGATCCATATCTCATAATTGCAAAAGCTTCCGACAAAGATTCACTCTCTTTTTCGATGCAACCCGTAGAAGTCAGGTGCGTGGAAAATTTCTTCCAGGATCTTGTGCATGTGCTCCCAATCTTCCAGTTGAAGCCTTCATTGAATTTGCATTCACCCGGAGTGCTTTCCAGAATTTTTAATTGAAACATTGCACTGATGCATGTATTGAGAAGAACTGCAAAAGCTTCAAGGATAAGAGGGAAGACAAGGCAAAGGCAACACTGTAAGCGTGTTTCCCAGATCTAGTTCGCTTCCCATCTCCAACTTTTTCCAGATCTAGCTTGCTTTGATCCAGACGCTTCCTCCAAATTGCTCCTAGATCCAACTTGGTGAGAATCAAAGGCAAAAGAATCAACTGCATGCAGAATATGAAAAATGACAAGACTGCAGCTTTCCTCTTTCTTTTTCTTTCTCTTATTTCCTCCGACAAAGTAATTGAGCGATCAATTAAATTATACAACTTAAGTGATTGGTTTAAAAGCCATTACTTGAAGAAGTCAACTACTTAGAGATAGGTGGCAGACATGCAAAATAGAAGGTTCTATTTTCAGTTATAAATCATGCATGTCATGCAAAGAGGAATTCCAAGAGGGAGATTGCCAGTTGTTTCCTTTCTGACTTCCACATGTGCCAGTTCACTAAAAGCTTCCGACTTGTAATTGCCCCTCTACATTCTATAAGTAGAAGAAGAACCTTGGGTTAATGATCGGGAATTTGAGATTACTTTATCTGAAACCCCTGATAGCCACTTGAAGCAAAGGAATATAAAGGAGCAGATTTCAGGAGAACTTTGTGTCACGGTGCATTGTGTTTCTAGCTTTTAATCTCAGATCTACTTATAAACTTTGTGTTGTTTTAGATCTAGATCCAAGTTGCTTTGTTTATAATTATGTGTGTTGATATCTATTGGTTTCTTCTATGTGCATGCAATCAACTCTATTATCTATTGATTGGGTTGCACATCTTCCCTATTTCTTCCCTGTGTTTTATTATTTCCTTCTTCTATAAATATTTCCTTTCTTAAACAAATGACTTACTTCTGCTATGTCAGAAAACTATACAACTATGGTTCATGAGCGTATGGTTAAAGTAAAACCCCATATAGATACTAGCATATTTTATTGACAAACTGATACGGGAGCCTCATCAGTAAATGAGGGAGATTTATCTCATGATCATAGGTTTTCAACTATGCAAAAATCTAGCCAACATGCCCGAAACTCATCCAAGTCTTTGGTTTTTCCAACCCCCATTTCATAACACCCTTCTCAATTTCTTGCACAATAAAAACTTTGTTGTCGTGTTGACCAAAGGGGGCCTTCAACTTCGAATCCTACCCATAAAGTTGTTTTGCATACTCAAACCATTGATTGATTTGTGATATTGTTTTTGTATGTTTTCCTTTGATTGGAGTTCCTTCCAAAATACTTTTGGGTTATGTTTCATTAAGTATAACTAAGCTCTTGCCACCTTATGGTCACAAACTCACTTTTTTTTCTTTATTATATGTTTGTACAACTTTGTGTTCAACTTCTCTCTACTTGTTTCTTTAATAGCTCTCCTCGTGCGCTTTACAATCCTCATCAAACTAACTATTTACCGTAAAACATGTTGTTTGTTTCTTCTTATTTTTTGTTCTTTTTCGCAACTTGCAAGGGGCACTCTTAATTATGTTTGTCAACTCATAACTTTTAAGGCCTTGTGGTTTTGCTTTCCCCTCTTGCATTAAGTGGCTCAACACCACTTTGAAGATATCACATTTTTCTTGCGTTACAAGAATCCTCCCTTTTCCGTAAGATGTTATTGAGATCGTTCTTTCCTTGTGTGCCGATTCTTGCTCGTCCAAGCTACCACTATGGAAATTAGATTATGATCCGACTTTAGGTCCCCTATAGAGTCATCAATCCCCACTTCTCTTATCCTGTGAATTAAACTTTTGCAAGCAAATCGGATAATCAACAACACTTGCCCTATTGTAAGTTTTACAAGTAAAATTTCCGTGATTTATGCCATCTTTCCAACCAAGTGGCTACCCTTCACTCATATTGCACCTATGGATGGGTGCGCGACCCATCAAAACACATGATGCCATGCATGCACAAGCCCCGTGGATCCTGGGTCGCCTATCACTTTAGTGGTGTATTGTGTTTTTAAACAAAATCAAATCAAATCATGTTCAAACAACCAACATGCGTACTTGGATTGGTGGGATTGTGTCTGCTGCGACAAACAGTCTCAGTTCGATCCCGATCGCACCTCTCCATCTTTAAAAACACATTGTGTTTTTCAACCACCCAAAAACTAAGTATGAAACTGAATGACATGTGGCACAACATGACATCATGGGGTCACATGGGTCTTTCATACATGCATAGGTGCATTTTGAGTGAAGGGTAGCTCTCTCCATCTTTCCATCCCAGTGCAAGTATGTTAATAATTCTTCGCCCAAAATAACCCTTAAAAGAAACGGAAAAAAACAAACAAAATCGTAAGAATTAAAAAACATAACCAAAGGTGTGAGAAAAAGAAGTGTCCGATTCTGCTTCGCAAGGACGTCTCGTATGCCAGTAAAAACATATTCGAACATTTTCTTTCCAAATATTTATTTGTGTAGAAATAAGTGGGGAACCGAATCCATTGCTGCGGAAATTTACTCTGGTTCTCCTCCCGCGAGAAGGTGAAAACATTACCGGACCAGCATTTTTGTGTATCTTATTAAAAAACTAACATCCATTACCAGGATACTGCATGTATTACCATCTAACAGTATTTAAGTCGAACCTTTTTTGCTAAAACAGATTTATTTTCAGCTGATATAATATGCAGGCCCAACTCTGTAATGTTTATTTGTCACTTATTTAGTTGTGCTCAATGGTTATAAAATAAGGAGAAATTATTTTACATTTTGTTGGATCCTCCATTGAACCGCAGAGCCTCATATTTATACATTACACATATTCGGAGAAGGTCTGGTCTGCTCCTCACGCTTCCAGGTATTTATCTTATCTTGTATTTGTTACGACGAGCTGAAATTAATTACATTTTTATCCAATGCTGGGCATTATCACGAGTTAATGTACATAGGTATTGGAAAAGGGAGCTTAATTAACCTACATTGTCTCCTTAAAAGAATTTTACTTGTTTGTCATTAAATATTATGGTGAATTCCTCTTTTCCGGCAACATTTGTCTTAGTTGCCATTGCCAACGATCCTGGGGCAACCCTTCCTGATAATTCATTGTTTCGTCATCATAATATTTTTTCTATTTATTTGTAAATCCTGATAAATTGCTTTTTTGTGTGCCCTCTGGTTTAATTGCCACGATAAAAGGGCATCTCTTCTATGAACTTGCACTTTTGCCTCAACGAGTGCGTATTTTACCCAATTTCAACATTTTTTTACGTCTCCTTGTATTTGAACATGGGGCTTCGTTATGAAAGCGCAATCCTTTTACCACTTTTGCTCATCCTGTCTGACCGATATTACTATTTTATTTATTTTAATTGGAAAATTTGAAAATTTCCTTTTTATGGCAAATTTCAGCTTAAATGCCATGACCGACGGACATCTCCTTGGTCAAAAGGTCCATGGTCTTTTACCTGGACTTGGACTTGGCTGTTGACGTCACATTCAGCATATGGGATGTGGTTTTTCCAATTGCAAAACTTTATAATGTCTCCTGGAGTTTGAACCCCTGTCTCTGCTTTGAAAGCCCATTTTCTTGGACTGCTTGAGTTCATCCCATTCGACCATAAATGGTTTACTATTGGAATGCGTATCTGGATTTGTGTGGTGCTTGGATATTATCTACTTCTTCTTCTTACCCATTTTTTATTTTTTTCAGGGTAATTGGTTCCTTTTCCATCTATTTTGTCCCTACCATTATAATTTTTGAAATTCAGTTTTGCAGCTTGGAGTGTTATGCATACTTTCTGTGGATACCTTTTCCCTTTCAAATTACGTAGAATGGGCTATGCAATGTCTCTTTCAGATTCAGCTTCGAAAGAAAAGACATGCATGTATTTATTAGACCAATAATGATTTCAAGGTGTCTGTAAATTTGATTAAGATTGTATTAGGTGGATTGTAAATTGTATCTTCAAAATTTATTTTGTAAATTGTATCTTCAAAATTTATTAAGTATTTGTATTTCCTTTTTAAGGTAAATTGGCCCAGCCTAATGGTCATGTGGGAGTGGGCCGCCATCCCATTGAACTATAGTTGGTTTCTGTAATCTCACTATTAGACTATAGGGTTTTGGTTAAAGTATGGCACTTCACTTTCTCTAGCTTCAGGCCACCCTCCTGTTAAGCTCTAGTCTTTGTCAAAGTACAACAATTCACACTAGCTAGTTTTGACCCATCCTCCCATTTGACTTAAAAGTCTTATTGAGAGTCCAACATTTCACTCTAGCTGGCTTCGGGTTACCCTCCTGTTTAGCTCTAGAGTCATCGTCAAGGTATGACATTTTACACTAGTTTGCTAGATTGTGGAAAATAAAGCATCTTCCACCAGCTGCAAGTTCAGATTCTTGCTTCTCAATTCTTCATCTTCAAATTCAAATCCATGTCAAGTTTTTTCTTTTCTTTTTCCATTCATCCAATAAACTTACTTAAGAACTGCTGAAGGCATGGTGTTGGCATTTTTGCGAGTTTTTTTCAGCCACTCTACTTGACATTCTACACTTAATTGCCTACAGAATCGGAAGCTCTGATGAGACACAGCCTTATGGGCTAGTGAATTTTATTAAATATAGTCATATGGGCTCATTGTATTTTATCAAATATGGTAAGACGGGCTTATTGCATTTTATTAAAAATTATACACAGTTAAATGGGCTCATTGTACGTTCTTAAATGTTATACATATCTCAATGTACTTTTTCTTCTATTAGAAGCTTCTTTCCTCTAGAATCTTACTTGTATATCTTTTTATGTAATCCGGATGTATACACACTACAAATGAGTGTACAACATGTACAGTCGAGTCAAATTTTTGCACTCTCTTCACTTATTGTAATTTTGCTCTTATTGGGGTCTGCCTGAACTCTGACCTCTTGCCATAGTGAACAACTCAAGACACTTAAAATTCCATTAAAATCAGGAATCACAAATGACAGAACTTACAGTTATTCAAGATACCAATAAAGGAAGGTATTTGACCACCTGTGGTAATGATGTAGCATTGGAGGACCCCAAGTCATAATGTTTCTGTCATCATACATTAATGGAATTTTTATAGTAGCTGTCTCACATGAGGGGACTATCCCATTTACGGGACTTGTCAATCTTCCATACCATTCACACTATGCTCCATAAATAGAGCGATCGAGAGAGGTACTAGCATCTTTGTACAAATGATGGATAATTTATAAATAAGCATCCATAGAGGCATGGGAGCAACTGATATTCATTAAGACTAAAGAGATAAGAATTTTACTGCCCATCATATCTTGGCATGGATAACATTGGTGCACAAACTCCAATACAGTAAACAACAAATCCATAAAATAAATTTGATACCAAAGGTACCAAATTTTATAACTAAGCTTAAATTTTAACAAAAACAGGACCGATATGCATATATTTTCCTTTCTTGGTCTTAATGAGATTAAGTAATTCTTCCAGTCTAAACCCCTTGATAATGGTATTGATAAATCAAAAGGCCTGAAGGAAGATTGGTTGCTCATTTAGCCATAAAGTCTGGCACATTGTTCTTACCCATGCACACATGAGTAAAATTCACATTGACAAAAGATATTACAATCCTCTTGATTTTTGTCACAAGATTTCAATTGTTGCCAAGGGTTCCTTCTAAGAAAGACTAGCCCAAAGGATTTTATTTTTGATCTCCATAATTATCTGGTCTTTGCCTTGCTCATGGGCCTGTAGGAGTTCCAATTTAGTCCCAAGAGCCTCAGGATGATTGTTGTTGTGAATGCCAAGATCAATGGCATACAAGCGATAAATATTACTAGCCTCATACCTATGCAATCCCTCCATGCCAACCATGCCTGAATTACCTTTTGTTGCATTGTAGGTGTTGATCTTCAATGGATCCTTAGGGAGAGGGTTCCAAATCTCATAAATCTTAGATTGAGCCCTTCCCCCATCATTGGGGCCTGGGGGTTAGGGATTGAAAATGCCTAGCCTGAGAAGAACTCTCCTTTCCCATGGAGGAAGGATAGCTGAGGTGGACTCAAAAGTTTTTTGAATGCAAAGCAAACTTGATCATGTTGTCTTTCTTTCCCATGGAAGACCCTGCTATTACACTATAGTCAATTCTGCCAACAAGTGAATTGGGACTCGTGTTCTAGGCGGTTTTCAGTACTGAATAGGATAAAGTAGAGGGATCAAGTCTTTATTGATTGTCCTCAAACCAAGCCTCCTAATCGTAGAAGCCAACAGATAATCATCAGGGCAATTCCTAAGATTTGTTGCTTTTTCTATCTTTGCTTCACCCATGAGGAAAGTGTCATTGATGAGTTGGTGATGAGCCAAGCCCATATCCTGCGAATGGACCTTAACCCTCTGGAGAAGGCTTGATTGCTGAATGTTACTTTGGAATTGATCCAGACCTATTGCCAAATTTAGGAACAGATAGGAGTGAAGATCACCTTGACAAAGCCCCTTCTCAACTCTAAAAATGTCAGAAGGAGATCCATGTATGAGGATGGAAACAAAAGCAGTGGAGAAACAACCACATTAACATAAGATCCAGCCTTTGATGCATCAATAACTCTCATCATGCTTTCAAGGAACGACCAGCTAACTTGGTCACAGGTTTTAGCTATGTCAAGTTTGATGAACCATTAGCTAAGGGTGGATAATTTATTTAGCTATTACAATGTCACCAAGGATTTGTGTTTTGACAAGGCCTTTTTCAAGAAAAATAATGGTGTCTTGCTTTTCTTTGTATTTTTAGTTATGATCTTGTGCATAGTCTTGCAGAGGTTTCCTTACAGCCTCTTGCACCTCCCTTTCGATAATGTCTCTGAGATATTGGGAAAATTTAATGGGGAAGCCATTTGGTTGAGGGGCCTTCCCTTTCTTCATGCCAAAGATCACTTGTTGGACTCAGCCTCACTGATTTGGTTGGCGAGATGTTCATTCTGAGCTTGGGTTGATGAAATGCGGAATGGTGGCAGGGATATTGTCCTGGCCTTTTGATTATGCATAAGCGGATCTCACAAGAAATAAAAGAAATATCTGACAACGTCAGACTGAATCTGGTTAGTGGTTTCCAGCGTGTTTCCTTCCCGACTTTCCAAGTGGCAGATAAAGTTAACACTCCTTGCCAAATTAGGTTTGTGGAAACCTGTTGCCCTTTAGGCATTCATTCTTGAATTTCTACTTCCAAATGATTTCCTCACGAATCTCCAGCTTGTCCAACTCATGTTGCAGCAGGCTCTTTGGAGTCTTCTCTAAGAAAATCTGGATCGAGGCCTTGATCTTTGATAATTCTTTCAATATGATTTGATTGGGTCACAACAATTTGATCTGTTCCAAGATGTTCCCAATGTAGGGATCATTCCAGATCTTTAGTCAGTGCTCCATGTATTTCAGGCATTTGAATATCTTGTACATAACAGTGCCAAATATCAGGGATCATTCATTCTGCCATTGTTCTATGATAGTATTTTGAGATTCTTCCTTGACACATGAACTGAATTTTGAAGGGAACATTTTTAGGCTTGCCTATGAAAGGAACTCCAGGGTGATTGGCTAGTGTTTGGTTCCAACTGCATTGGGGATATGATATTATAACATCATTTTTGTTGGTCTTCTCTTACTAGAAATCTGTCCAGTCCTTCTGCAATATGGACTGTTCAATGGTCCAATCATACTTTCCTTTACTGGGGAAGATGTCAATTAATATCCACTATCAGTATTCCTAAATTAAAGTAGTAGACTGATCCAAATATCTGGTGCCATCTCTTTTCTCCTCCAGGTTATGGATCACATTAAAGTCCCTTACTAAGGCAGGTTAGGGTGATTGGCCCTGAGAAATGATATGGATTCTCATTGTTCTCTCCTCTCCCTCAAGTTTATGGGAGCAGAGATATAGGTAGCCAAGAAATGATAACACAAATCGAATGATCGATCTTGGATAGTCAAACATTTGTTCACCGAGACAATTTAGAACATTTTTTTCGCAGGTGTCCTAGACAATCCGATGTCTTCTTATTGACCAATGGCACTGCAACTGATAGATTTACATGCTTTCCATAATCCTTTGAACAACCCATCCACCTCTTCACATGACTACTTGGTAACTAGAAGGAATTGGAGGGGCAAAGATGCTTGCTTGGAAATAAAATTGGCAACATTTTGTCGCGATTTAAGCCAATGCATTTTATATCCTTGAAGACAATCTTCATATGAGAAAGAAACAGTGATCGTAATTGGATATTCTATGAATGAGCTTAATTCACCAAACATCTTTTTTGCAAAAATTGCAACTTTTTCAAATTGCAACTTTTTCAAAATTGCAACTTTTTCAAAATTGCAAGATAAGACGAGGCCAATTAAACTATATATACCACGCTCCCTCCCCCTCGGAAATGAGATATATGGCCGAACCTCTCTCTATAGAGTGCCAAATAAAGAAAAATAGAGAATTTATGTCTCCAAATTCTCAAATTTCCAAATAACTACGAATTGTGTGGAACTGTAATTGGAACTTCTTAACTTTGTGTGAGCAAGAAACAAATACAGGAAACATTTAATAGAAATATTGGAAAAGATACATCCACACATGAGACAGATATTTATGTCGAGAAACCCTCTTGGGGTAGAAAACTTCATAAGCCAAATCGGGAACTTTTTTTATTCCTTCTGCAATAGTTTATGCTACATATACAAAGATACATGTTCACTTTGGAATATTTACATATTGATTAGCATTTACAAGAAATTCTGTGGTGGACTCCTCTCCATCAGACTACAGCACCCAAGCCCTTGGAAATGGCCTTCAAGGAAAATTTAAATTACTTCTTATTCAGTTCTTTGGTTCTGTATGGGTCATCGAAGAAAAATGATTTTTCTTCAGTCACATAGGTCTTGTAGTCACTGCTATGGTGTTGCTGATGGGATGTGCCTCTTGGTGCTTATGGTTACTTCTGAATACAAGACGGGCTTGGGTTTCTAGAAAGAAAGAAATTATATTGTATGACCAAAATTAGGTCAACAGTACCCAAGAATATATCCAATTACAATAGAAACTTGGCTCATTTTCACTTCCTCTGTGTTATGTCCAATTGGACCTGAGCCATATTTTCTCCAACTGCAGCTATGCGACAAAATAATGCCCCTGATGCCAGATTGTGAAGGGCTCAAAAATGGTAAGAACCCAATCGAATAAATCCTGAAAGCAATCGGAGCAAGTGAAATTTCTAACAAAGATTGCTTATGCCATTTTGTCTTTGCTAGGAATTGAAAATACCACTTGTATGTTTTGTGACATGGAAAGAAAATTGATTCAAATTCTTTTTTTTTTTCTCTAGTTTTCCCCCTTTATCACGCTCCCTTGCGACCAGCGCCGACTTAATAAGCTTCTTCACTGCCATTTTGGCTTATAGTTATTCTCAATTAGTCTTCCTCCTAGCTTGTAGGTGGATTTTCACTTGGGTTTTCTCAATTGGGATCTTCTTGTTCCCGGTAGTCCAAATCCTCCTATAAGAGCCCTTGTTATTGCTAGTTTTTGAGGCACCTAAAGGGGGCACATTACTTCGAGATTCCTGGGGCGTTTCAAGGAATTTTTGACCAACTTATAAAAACCCTGAACGACCGGGCTCTCCATTCTGTTGGAATCTAATGTAGGTAAAGAATTTACACGGTCAACAATTACTTGATGAAAGCCTCTCCAAACGGCTGTATTCATTGCCTCGATATCTTCAATAGTATTGGTGTCCTCTCCCTAGCTGAACCTTGTATGCAAAGACGGGTTGGACTGCAGAGAAGAGGGTGTTTGTGGAAGAAAATGATATACTTAGTTTCATTTGCTTTCAGACCCTTAATGTATAGCTTGTTGAGGTCATTTTTCATTGTTTTCTCATTTCCACTTGGAGTTTACTGAGATTTAAAACCTCCATCCTTTCCCATCAAGGTGGTCATCCACCACGTGCCTTAGAATGTCATATCTGTTAAAACTTCATAAAAGTCCTTTCTAGATTTTCTCCTTCCTATACCTTCCTCTACAACAAACATGAATGAAGCCCTTTGTTTGAACAAGTTTGTCGTGGTTTTCAAATTTGCTAACAGGGTTTGGAGCACTCTTCCGTGCTGACAGTTTTTGGAGCCAGCAGAAATTTCAGACATTTGTGAGCCAAATGACCACAATCATGCCATTCCCTACATTGGAATGTAAGAGACTCATAATCAAGGTTATGCTCCTAGATGAAATCACCCATTTTGAATGTCTATAGCATCTAGGCATAGCCAACCAAATGATGTTGCCTGGGAGATGCTTTTGGATAAGACCCTATGTGCCTGGGCTTTATGAATAATCTGACATGATAAAAAAAAGTACAACAGAAAAAATATCAATATTAAAAGAGGATTCAAAATTAAACTGCGAGTCTGTCCACCTTCCAACTTATGACTGAATAAATCAATCTAACCACTTTAAAACACCAGGTATCCCAATCTGAAACACTACCATAACCAAACTTATTAAATTATCTAGGAATAGCAACAGAAGTCAAATTGTAAACATTAAATCTAGCTAAACCATGATAGTCTATTCCCATACAGAGCTGTAAGCTCATTTAAAATACTTGAAAGTTGGAAATTATAAAATTTGCAAATTAGTCTCAAATCCTTAGGTCAAACATAGGCCAGAATATGAGCAAACTAATGAATAAACAGCAAGATTCCATCCTGCTTGAGGCAGAGCACCAATCCACCATCATCCATGCGCTTTCCCTCACGAGAAAAAGACAGCTAGAGGCAATGACAGCTAGAGCAGCCCCAGCCTTGGCTCTCTAGTTCATTTCAATCAACTGACAAAAGCTATTAGCCCCCACTTGAAATCCATGGCCCCTCTCATTGCAGCAGGTTCGCCATCAACGAAATTTTTAAACAGGTGCTTCTTAAAAATTGAAATGGTTTTATTGGAGCCCACTTTCTTACTCAGTACATCATATAGACAATGGAAAAACTGCGGGACTGAAGTCATTACATCATCTCTGTTGCCATCAATATTAGCCTTCACACAAGTATGGAGGTCATCAATATCTTTATCACACTGATTCCTAATACCTGCATTATGATTCTGTTAACATCAATTTGACACTGCTGAGATTCTACTTGATTTTTCAATTCTGTCAATTCCTTCTGAAGGGTTTGGAAAACTGCTGGGATGGAAATGTGAGCAACATCTCCTCCATCATGGCAAAAGGTGGAAGAGGGCTTCTCAAAGATCTGTCGCCACCCCATCCTTTCACTTGCTGTTTTATAACAAAAATCTTGCCAATCAAAGGGTCCAGTTTGCTATCTATGTACCTTTCACTGGCTGAAATGGTAACCTTAAGTCCCCCAGTTATTCAGACTTTGGTGACTTCATTCACGGCCTTACTGTTTCATAAATAAAATGCCAAGGCCTGGTTTGTAGGGGGTTCAGAGTCAAAGGGATACCGACCAAAGGCATCTTAGCTGCAATAAGATTATTTGAGGGAGTGGCTTTACCTAATTCATCAACTGATTCCAAATGTTTTTTTGCATTGGGCTGAGGTGGCTTTAAAATTTCTCTGAATGACCATGAGTGAACTGTGCATCAAATCTCAACTGTCCACGGAATGAAGCAGGGGAGGAAGGGGGGAGTGTATTACAGGCAATATAATACTAATAATAATAATTGGTTTTATAGTCCCTGATGCTGGGCAGCCTGTTTTTGGGTCTAACAGAATCTAACGGACGTCGTATTTTTTCTTCAATAAAAATGAAATGGTATACGAACAACTTATAGCATATGGGACTACCTCGTACTCCCAGTATGCAGGAGGCACCTAACTGTGCTTCAAATACGAGGCATACATACCCTACCCCCTGTAGGATTTGAACTTGTGACCTCTCTTTCAAGAGCACAAGTTCTTCACCATTAGGCCAACTCAGGTGTACCTCCTAACTGCTAATTCAAATCACTTCCAAAAGCATATGCCACAGTCACAGAAGAGAGCAGAAAGTAGGTGGAAACGGGGTAGGAAAGGAAGGCATATGGTTGCAGGAGGATAGCAGCCCCAATGACCAGAGAGAAATTAGCCTGCTCAAAACAAAACATTTAAATTCTGTCCAGCAAAGAACCACTTGATTGCTGCCACTACACCAGGGAAAACCTTCCAAATGCCCCCTCATAGAGCCATACCTGCCAGAAACAATAGCTTGATTTGGCTAGCTTAACCCCAAAAAGCAATGTTACATTTGAGAGGATATTTGACGATGCCATGCACAGAGAATTCACCACCAGATCGCAGAAGAACTATGATACAAAAATGAAAAGTAAAGACCAATAAAACCAAGCAAAGTTCATGGCAGACTGATCATCTACAACCATAGTTACCAAGTCTGGGAATCTAGATCCATTGGGGAGGGCAAAAAAATCCAAAAATCCGGAACTCTTGATTAAGTTCGGAAATATTCAATGTGGAATATATAAATATTATATACGAGCATAATTTATAAATATGCAAAACTTGACAAAAACAAAGAAAAATATTAATAATGTAATATATATTGTTAATATATTTAATATTAAATAATATCAAAGGGTGTTGGGTATATTCTTATTGCAAAAGAATATATTTCCATTTGGAAAAAGTAGGGCCAACCCAGACCAAGTTTATCCAGGCCGCCTGAAAAATCTGGTTCTGGCTGGATTTTGTGTATATCTAGCCAGATTCGGTAACTATGCCCACAACAATGAATTAGCGCTGTCTTCGCATAATACTTTCCATCATTTTTGTTGAGAATCCCTCTGACATGCTGTCTCGTGCTTAGGCTTTTGCACCACCCTAAACAGTAATGATTGCACGTGGGGTGTTACTCATATAAAGCATAAGCCTAAGTATAATAATACCACAAGAAAGGAGACTTCCATCGAGCTGCGTAGTTGTTAATATAAAGCCGGGAAACAAATGGGTCCACACTACGAGACTAAACACATTAACCCAAGTCATTAGAAAGTTTCTCAGTCAGGCCTGCTCTAAGCCTGTTGAAACCCAGTCTGACATCATAATTAAATTATTGTCACACTCCATCTCAATGGCTGATCTTCCTGGTCAATCAGCAGTTTGATACTTTCCCTGTACACATGACAATTTAAAGTTCTGGAAGAGAGTAATGGTTTCCTTGATATCCTTATTCATTCTTTGGAGCTTCCAATCCATCATGGTTTAATTAGTTATAAGAATAGTCACAAGCATTTGAAAATCTGATTCAACAAATAGGTTTTGCCTAGGGAATATGCATCCTCTCGAGTCTCTCCAAACAGCGAAAGCTTCTGCCATATTATTAGTGGCATGGTCTAGCAAAGGTCTAAACCAAAATATGGCTTCATTGTTTTGATTCTTTTCAACCCCATCTGTTCATGAGAGACCTGGGTTGCCTTTTGATGCTCTAAGCCAATCTAGAGGGGGTGGCTACCATTTTAAATCCAATTTTCCTTTAATAACAACCCCATCATTGGGGGCTAGAAATACACAGCTTATTAGACTTTGGGAAGGTAGAATATTTCACTCCAGTAATTATTGACTTGACATTTTTACATTTGTGTGCATGACACTTGGGAAAACAAATAAAGTAGGAGTTACTGTTGGGTTTTTGCTGCTTTATTGGAGAAGCCAGAAGGATGTATATTTAGATCAAACTATGTTTGGGAAGCTAAAATATTGAAGGAATCAATAAACTAAAGAACATATTCTCTTCCTCTGAAGTGATCTCTCTTAGAGTTTTAGATCTATTTCAGTTTTATAAAACTTGTGCTCTTGCAATGATCTGTTGTTATGGACAAAAGATTGTAGGCACTTTGATTACTTCTGCTATGGTTAGGCTTGGAATTGATGTTTTGGAGTTGTTTCACTTTACATTTTATAGGTTTTTTTTAAGCAAGATGATACGACACATTTTTGGAGGAGTTTTTCTTTCAAAGCGCTATGTGAATTCCTGCAGGAGGATAAAGGATAGTCAACATCAAAAACCTAAAAGCTGTTTACAAAATGAGGACAAAGGTTGTTTTCTCGAATGCTCATATTTTAATGGACTTTTAGAAGAACCCCTTGTATAATTGTTTATTTTGCATGAAAAAAATGCTATATTCAAGAAAAATGTTTGTACGACCATTGTCTACTTGAATTTCAGTTCAGAAAGGTTGTTGTTGATAATTATTTTTCATTAATTATGGTTGATGTTATTTAATTACACACTCGAGAAGAAAATAAGGTAAATAATACAAATGATCTTTCATTTTTCTCTTTGCAATGTAGTGGAAATTGGAAAGTTTCAATGTTGATAGTTGAACAGATTAAGTAAAAATGGTTGCATATATACAAAATGGAATAACACAATTTATTTGTTAAACATCTATGTAAATGAAGGTGATACGTAAGTTTGAACTCTCCTTTATTGCTATAAAAGAGGGCATTAACCTCATCAGACATCGCAAAAGATATCATGTTGATGGTAGGTAATGAACTAGAGTGTTTTATGAATGAAATTGTGGAATGCTTCTGCCCATCAGTTTTCCCAGAACATTGCCCAACATATTCAATAATCGACTTTGCATTGGATTTGTCAACAGTTCAATGCTGGTTTGCTCTGGCAATCCAATAGCAGTCTCTCCTAAATCAAAACTAGAAGCTACACTGAACTCAGAATCACCCCCCCCTGTCTCTCTCTCTCACACACAAAGAAAACACATACAATCAGAAAACTATTGAAAGGCTATGTTTCTAGTTCAGAACATAAATATGTATGTACTTTGTCTAACTGATATGGTTGGCCATCCTGTCCATTTTGTAATTTTATGTTCTGGCCAAAATCGGATATGCTACGTGTTGTTTCATCAGAGGCTTTTTTCAAATTATTAATATAATATCTTTTTATCTAGCAAAAAAAAAAGTAGGCAAGTGGTTTTTCGTGAGGACACTGATTCCACTTTACTACCGAGCAACTTTTGTATGCTGGTGACAAGTCCTAAAATGGATCCCTATTATCTTGCTGACTTGCACTGTATGTCATATAGAGTAGATAAGATGAGATTACTGTTCAAGAACTGACAGGCTTGGGTTTTTAGCGAAGAGTTATTAAACAAAATTCTATCTACCTGTCTATTTATGAAACATATTCCTCGGATAAATGGGAAAATTTCTTTTTATGTTCTTATGGAGGGCAGCTATATTAATGACCTCTTTTGATTTATTTCTTGTACTGTATATTTCTTTGGGAAGCCTTGTGTGTTTGAAATTCAATAAAGAAATGCACATGCAGCCTTTCATTGCTGTCTTCTAGATTTGCACTTATCATACTCCACAACTGGCTATAGATGTTGGCGGTATGAAATATTATATGTATGTGAAATTTTATCTATTGAATTATAAGGTTTTCTTTAACTGAAATTAGTGTTCACCATATTGAATTTACAGGTTTTATGCGACCAGGAACTCCTGGCATGATTTGTCAAACAAGCAATCTTACAGTGCTTGCCAGCAATGCTATAACTGTAGCTCCAAATGCCGAGTCTAACACGAGAGTAAGTATATGCTATGAAATCAAGAGTTTTTATTGTCAGTCCTCCGATTTTCATGAATCCCAACTTAGGTTAATCTCCTGTGCACATGATAGAATTGATAAATTAGTCACAATTGGTGCATCTTTTAGTGAATGTCTAGATTAGTCTCCAGTATTATGAAACAATTGTCCATGAAGTCGTGTGCAGAATTGAAGTACATCCAGTGAATAAAAATGCAATTGTTAATTTGGGGTGGTCACTCTGCCATTTCCGTGGATTATGATCTATGACAAGAATTTGGTTGGTGACTAGCTTGCATATGACTGTCTAAGAGTATGTAGTATAATGCAAATATAGAAACCCAGATTTTGATATTTCATCTTTGTATTTCTTTATGATTTCTTAATGATAGTATAATTTCTGCCTCTGATAGTCATTGCATTTTAAACTGCAAGAGAATGCAAGCATTTCCATATAATATGAATATGGAACCAAAGGTGCCTGACATAATATGATAGTCTCAAACTTACCATACATTTTCTTTCCATCAGCTGGCTTTGGAGTTATCCGTATTTTCAGATTTTTCTAAGTAACGCTACTTCAGCTACACATTAAAATTTCCATTGTCCATCTGGAGCTTACTACCTACGCTATGTCTTATTTATTTCAATGTAATTTTTTTCCAGTAAATGAACTGCGCATGTTGATTTAAATTTATTCCTGTAGCTTCTGCGGGACAAAGACCTGACACATGCAATCTTTTATGAAGCAGAAAGAGGTTATAGAGATTTTCAAGGGAAGACGATGAGGTGAATAGAGAGTGCATATTGGGACTTTTGATTTCATTTTATTGTTCTTGAGCTTTTTAATCCTGCACGTTATTGTAGTTTCCTTTTACTTTTGAGGATTTTTGTTTCCTTGACAATCTAATCTATTGGCTGTTGGTTACACTTCTTAATAAATAATAAACCTATAATATTTGTAATTTCAGGTTCAGTGACTTCTTGTCATCAAGGATTTTACCATTATATTCTCCTTTTGTTGACAAGTCTGCTAAAATTTTATCAGAGGAAGTGAAGAACTATGCTCGGGCAAGTATACGAAATCGTTTTGAGCTTCTTAACAAGGTGTGTAGAGAGTTCTTACTTTTCTTGACAAATTTTGTACTGTAGTGGTATCTTTCTTCTAGCTTTTGCACTGAGCTAATATGCACACATTCTGTCTCATCATTGACATGTAACATTGCATCTATCTGGAATGCAATATAGCTCCATATCACTGTAATGAGATAACTATATTTTTAAATCTGCACGCTACAAGCTTGACTATATGTTCATCTAGTACAAGTCCAGACATCACGAATGGTAATTGTTTGTAAAAATTTTCAATGTAGATTTTGGAATAAGTCAAATCATTATCTTTAGTTGCATTGGAGACCATGTCGAAGATTTTATGGTTCCATCTGGTTCTTCATTATTCACGTTGGTATGCATTATGTGTCCTTGCATGCATTAGTATTATCAATTATTTAGGAGTTTGTTAAATGCTTACATGGCCAAAAGTGCTGCCATGAATATTCATATGGCATTTTTATCAAACTATCATAATGATTAAGTATTTTTAGTTCACCAGATTTAAACATGGCAGATTTATTTTCATTCTGTTGAAAATAGTTAATTTGCATAACTTTATGATTTTATTAAGAATGGTGGCAATATTTTAGGGTCCTTCCTAATGAGGTTTGAATCTACTTATCAAATTGTTGATATTGAATTTGTGTTAGTCTTCACATATGTATTAAAACCTTTGGCTTAGATACAAATAGTTGTTTGTCCAAATAACATGATTAATTAGACACAGATTGTTTTGCCCGTCAGGAAGATGTTTTTCTGAGACTTTCTTATTTGCATGCATTCAGATAGCGCTCCTCATGGGATATGAGAGTATACAAGCAATGGTTGCACATGAAATAGCTTTACGGGAGTCTCTGCATGGCATGCAATGCTTTTCTAAAAATCAAGAAGGAAGAGGATCTTTACCAAACAGTTTTCTTAGCTGTCATGAACATGAAGTAAGGGGAACGGTACCTGTATTGACGAGTCAGATTTTTCCAAGCTTGTCAAAGATTCCCGTGTATTCTTTTGGGCAATAATCCACACGTAAATCTATATGGTATGACTGAGGACGATTCAGAAATGGTGGAATATCATTTTATTGAAAATGAACTGGAGAATTCTGTCCAGCAGGTGAGGAATGCCAGTTTTGATCCACTTACAATTGCCCAAACTCAAAACATAGGTGATGATGAGTCCGGTCAAGCTGCTGCTTATTTTGAAATTGATCCTGAACTAGAGCAATGCACACTTCATCTGGATAAAGAACACTTGCATGTATCCAATAAGGATCTGGCAAAAACTGCAAACAAGGTGGATTTGGAAGGTCACATTATGGCTCATACAGAAGTTTTACCAGAGAAGACTACTCACAAGACAAAAAGAGAACTGTCCATGTCGATAGCTTCCTTGACGCACCTATTGGCTCTATACGTGGTATAACACCAGTTCAACGCCGTAAACTGGATGAGAATGGCTTCCACACGGTAATACAAATCATATAGGGTGTCCTAAGTAGTTTTGCTTTTATCTCTTTGCATCCCAGAACCGAATTTACTAATTTTATTTTGCATCTGAATGGAAACAAATTAAATTCACATACTGAAAATATTGGCATGAAGAATGTAAGATTAATATACTGGCAGTCTAGGTTTTGTTAAAACTAAAAGGCTACTGTGAATCTCAATGTTATATTTTATATAGTTTACCAGCTTCTATGGCAGTAGTATTCCAATGATTTATTTCTAGCCTAGATTGCCAGGAAACGGATATGGGTTCAAAGTGCGGAAACACCAATCTTTAAAAAACTCTTGGGTATGAAATGGCACGGAAACATCTGTACAATATATATATATATAAAAATTTCATAATACTCATTTTTAGTCCATAAAAGATAAAGCACTTAAAATACATCTATATAGGAAGATAGACTACATGGGGATCCTGTTTGGCTATTGCAGAAATCAAATTTACTCCTCTAAACCCACCTTCATACCCCAGACCTGTACAATTCTTTTGCTGGAAAAAGAAGAGCACAAGTGAATAAGAGCTTAGTTCACATAGACATTCTTGTGAGAGGCTAATGGGCTGTACCAGTTACTGTGTGTGACGAAAGAATAGGCAAGTTATGTAACAAAAGCAAGGCTGAAGACAGACACACAAAATCCAATGTGCATCTATACAAGAAGATAGACAACAAAACAATTACATCTATATAGGAAGATAGACTACATGGGCATCCTGTTTGGCTATTGCAGCAATCAAATTTACTCGTCTAAACCCACCTTCATACTCCAGACTTGTATTCCTTTTTATTTATTGTTTATTGTTTTTAAATTTTTTTGGGCATTTAAAAATGAAGAATACCACTGAAACCGTACGGAAATGTCTTGGGTACGACAGAACTGTACCCAGGACTGTGTCGTGTTTCAGGGACGCATCTGTCCCATACCTGTACCTGCTACATTCATACGTGGGTGGGGGCTTGTTTGGCATTTCTGAGTATCCCAATTTCTACCTTGTGGCTCCAATACAAAGAAACTAATCTGCGTTTCTATTCTTATTCTCCATATTCATGTTATTTCAGGTTTCTACCGATAAAAGATCCAAACATCTAGTAGGGGCATTGCCTACCTAAAGTTAAACTTCTCACTATTTATCGAGGCCCTATGTTGGCCTTTCGTTGGGGGAGTGCTCAATGGCGTTTGACCTATTGGTCGAGTATTTCTCCATCCCCTAGCTTGACTATATATAGCTTCCCTCCTTTGTTAGGGGAGTGCCTCCTCCCCTCCTTTGTTGAGGGAGTGCCTCCACTCGACCTCAACTCCCCAACCCTAAAGGCAGTCGAGGCGGGGTAGGTTGAGGGGAGGGACTTCCCAGACAAAGTTGTTAGGCTTTTGACCACCTGTACCTATAGGGTTTGGGTTGAGAAGGGGAAGGAAACCCTTTTTAGAGAAACACACCCAAAATTAATATCATATAGCTTTTCTCCCTCCCCTCTTTTGTATGCCTTTTTTTCCGTTGCAATGATGCCCCGATTAACTGGCCTCTCATAAGAGACAATGTTCACGCATGTGGATATAGATCAGTACGAACTCTGTAATTTGAAGCTCATTCTGCCTCTCTTCTCATACCAAATCTTTGAAAATGTTTGGGTTTGTGGACATGAGGCCGTTGCAAAGACCTTTATGAACATTGTCATCCATTTTAACTTATTTGTGAGTAGTACCACCTCTTACATGCTTAATCTGCTATGATCGGTCATCCACAGGTTATCTTTTTTATTTCTCACAAGACATAGTGTCTACTGAGATAGTTATAACCTAAGGATTGTATGATTTTATTTCTTATTGCTATCAAATAACTAATACTTGATCAAAGCCTGATGTGTTAACGAGTAAAGAATGTTGCCTATAATCTTCAGTCTGACTTTAACATGCATTGAACACCTCTAACACCATTAACCTTAACACATGGCGATCAGTTTGCACAAATTCAGTGAGTTGTGAAAGTGTGCGAATTGATTCCATGTAAAAGTTATTTTTCTTATGCATTTTGAAAACCATGGCAAGGACTTATATCTCTAATGTTTACAGTACTACAACATTAATGTTCTCAAGTCATTGCATACTTTTGCTTCATTTTTTGTGCCTATTGATCCTTTGACATTCTCCTTTATGCTTTTATTAAACTTTGGAAAGACATGGCTAGAATTCCAGTTTAGAAAGAGGGGCAGCTAGGCTGGGGTTAAAAACAAATAAGATCAAGAAAGACAGTTAGACTCATTTTGGCACGAATTTCTATTAATTGCAAAGAGATGTTAAAATTGACAAGCATTAAGCCATTCATGGGGAGAAAGGAAATGATTTTCAGCATCCAAATAAAATGATGGTTAGGGAGGCATCCTAGATGGGAAGTTCCACAACCTATCATGTTAGGAGAGATCCGACGTGGATGCTCTTCATTGTTATTGTGCTCCTGTATCGTAAATTGATTATGTTTTATGCATTGATCTCTGTTGCAGTTACTCTGTCAACAATGTTGAGCTGATAATTACTCTGTATGTACTGAATGAATTGTTTTATGTAAATGCTCTCTTACAATTGGGGAGTATGATTGAGCACTTAATGTTGTGGCCTGTCTCAGATCCTGCATTGACCCTTTCACGGTGATAAACGATGACATAGATGATTCTTCTGTCCTGGGCATGATCAAAGAAGTTTGATGGAGCTACCATCCAGTCTTTCCAACCTTCATCAGCCCATGCTCTTTGAGGGTTCTTGTTCTTTCTCCTCCACATGGCTATTTATATTGGCACCCTAACCACATGGGTTGGGGGTTTACTACGTTGGGTTTATCCCTTGTCTATTTTCAGTGCTTTTGTTCTTCTTGTTCCTAGGGTCCTTTTACCCTAGCGCTTTCTATTGTAATTGGTTGTATTCTCGAGTTCCATTGACCTATTTTGGTCATTCATGGACATCAAGATAATTTCTTCTTCTCCATAATGCTTTTTCAAGTTTACCTGTTTATAATGTTTCTGGTATAATGAAATTAAGTTTTCTAATAAATTTAAAGCAGAAGTTTTTTAAAAAAAATATTTGCAATATTATAGATGCAATTGTAAATGTTTTGTTATTACAATTCTGATTTTTTTGCCCAAATTGCACATATATATCCTGCAATTCAACACCTCCATTTCGTGTGCATTTTCTTTTCTTTTGAAGAAATGCATCTCACATTACATTAAATAACAGGTAATTACTCTGTCAGGATTGGTTATAAGCTGTTGATTCCTTGCCAGTGGAGCCCAGGTTCTGATGTTGGCTTGGTGTGCATGTATTACATATGTAGAGACCTTATTGCTGTATTTGTCACTTGTTATGGAACTTTAATATTCAACTGTCTGCCTGATTTTTATGAGTATGAGCTATGACTCACATTCCTGTAATCGCTTTCGCTTTTGCAATTATTGAAGCTGATTTACATCTCTGTAATCTGTTTGGCTTTTGTTGGGTTACATTTTGGCTTATGTTGGGTTACATTTTGCCAATGAATTTCTCATTCCTTCTGCTGATTCTTGAATTTAATTTGTGTTGGAATCTAATCTGACAGGTACGCAAAATACTTCACCATTTCCCTCGTACTTATGTCAATTTTCAAAATGCTCAAGGCCAATTAGAGAATGGGCAGTTGCTGAATTTCACTGGAAGGGTTTTATCTTCTAGGTACGCCTTAGATTTTCTTCTTGAAATGTTGTAGCACAAGCATGCATATGCTAAATTGATGCAATAGTCATTTAACAGCATTTGTTTTGAAAGAATAACTGAAAGCCTTTCGTCTCGTCTCACTGATGGGGAAGATATTTAGGTTGGATGGTTGTAAGTTAAAAAGCAACTCAGATTATTTTTTAAGAGTTATAAAGGATTGTGGGTCTGATGAGTGCATGCATACGGGTTTTGAATCTTTACGGTCAATAAGAGATGGAAGAGGATCTGTAGAAGGTGTTATAGAATGGGCGATTTTTAGATTGCTTTGAGGTGTTCATTGCTGTTATCCTCGAAATGGGTGCTACTGCTTGTGGGTTATGTGTTTTCTCAATCTCTGTGAGTTGACAAAGGCTCTAATGATTAAAGGTCTGCCTAAAATGAAAATCAATATACCCTAGTTTTTGTATGCATAGAATTCAGTAAAAATTCCAACTAGCCTCTGAGAATGACTAAATTATGGTTAGTCTTTTATAACTACAGATGTGGTTATGTTATATGAATTTACAAACTATGATTTTTGAACAAGTGCCAGCTAAGGCTCACCTCATGTTCTTTATAGTTAAAATTTGTTGGTATTGCAGACCATTTTGATAATGTTGTGGTCGGCATTTGAGCTATTTTTAGATTATGCCAAAAATGCGATATCTGCAGTTCAAAGTTTCAAATATCTGCCCAACAAAACATTCCTTCCCGGTCAGTCTCTTTCCTCCAAATGTAGGAAGAACGCCAGTCTGCCATTAAGAAGAGTGGAAGGTCCAGATAGGTTGAGAAATTAGGTCCCAAGCATCTCTTGGCTTTGCAGACTGATTCATGTAAATTGTATGTTAAAATGCGATCAAGGGTGACAAGATGTTATTTGATGGATTGGTTGTGGAGCAATGAGAAAACCTTCTATATTTAAAATACTGAGGCACTCGTCTCTTATTGCTCCATGTTTGAATGATGGAAGGTTAAGGATCCAGAATTGTGATGAAAAAGGTGCTCTTATACCACTTGGACATCAAGGACCTACTTCCAAGTTCCGGCACAAGTTTTGGTATGGTTAGTGCTTCATCAAGGTTTGACAAACAAGGTTGTAAGAGTGGAATGTCCAGATAGGTTGAGAAATTAGGTCCCAAGCATCTCTTGGCTTTGCAAACTGATTCATGTAAATTGTATGTTAAAATGTGATTAAGGGTGGCAAGATGTTATTTGATGGATTGGTTGTGGAGCAATGAGAAAACCTTCTATATTTAAAATACCGAGGCACTCATCTCTTATTGCTCCATGTTTGAATGATGGAAGGTTAAGGATCCAGAATTGTGATGAAAAAGGTGCTCTTATACCATTTGGACATCAAGGACCTGCTTCCAAGTTCCGGCACAAGTTTTGGTATGGTTAGTGCTTCATCAAGGTTTGACAAACAAGGTTGTATAAGATTGATGTTACGCACTCTTCCTGCATTTTATGTGGGAAATGGCCAATCTTTTGGAGTTGCACTGAAGCTAGGACTTTTGGATTTTTACTACCCTTCTCTGATGGTGTGGACCTGTCCTGTGAGACTCATGGAAAAATATTTGGTAAATTATATTGCTGACATCCTTGAATTTTCTGTGGAAAGCAAGCTACTTTTTAGGAGGATTCTTCCCCATTCAGTATGAGAAAGCGGAGACATTTAAATCAAAGATTTAGCTCGTCTACTTAAAATCCGAGTGGAAATGTTTTCCAGAAGAAGCCGGCTATTTTCCCATTGAGGCACAAATGCAGATGCTTTCTTTCCTTCTTTTATAGGAAGGGACTTCCTTCTAATCCCTATGCGCAGTTGGTGCAAATTGTTGGGTCATTGAGATGGGATGTGACACATTTGGTCGTAAAATAAAGAGTTGATGATGCTATTTATTTTATTTTTATTTCATTTATCTTCTCAACGCTCCATTCCATTTGATTTATCTTGATTTCCTTATTAAGTATCACTGAGATCAAGGAGTTATTACATTGGCATTTAGGAAAAACTGTTTAGTACTTTGGTTTATAGTCTGTATATAACATGGATTATATATGCTACTATAGGATTATCTATGCAGGATTATAACACAGGTTTTTGTTTTAAAGATGCTGATGTTCCCTATGCCATGAACCTGTGAACATTTCTTCTTACAAACACCCATGAATCATGATAAAATTGCCCCAGATTTCATTATATTCTACATAGGAATAAATATTTCTTGAATCTTCTAGCTAGTTTCCTTGGAAAAGTTCCTCCAATAACTTCAAACATTGAAATTTGGTTTGTAATTGAAATCTGAGTGCACACTAAGGTGTCACTACCTCAGAAAGTATCAATGTGAGCCAAACCAAGATTGTATGTCTTGACTTGCATCATCATGCTGTGTGTTAGAGAAATCAAATCTTTAGAAGAACTGATTATTTTGAAAATTAAAAACAAATTCTTTTAGTTTTTTATGCCTTACCACTTGTTTTCCAATTGGTATTCTAACAGATTCATCCAGAAGACTCTTATTCACTGTTTTCCCTTTGTTGTGAATACTTTATAGAAGATGCTAGTCTGATGGGATGAAATGAAATCCATTTTTGTGTTAATGTAAATGAAAATGTGTCGTGTTTTCAGTTGTATGGTGGATTTTTTTTTTAGCAAATAAATCTGAGTGCTGGCAGCCTTATCAAGCTTATCCTGCATCCTCCTGGCAGGGGGAAAAAGCAAGGGTGTGCTCTTGGAGTGATTGAAATCATTGTTGGATGTCCAATCCGTGGAGCTGATGAAAGTTGTTCTGGGTGCAATCAATATACTGATGAAAAGGAAAATAAAAGGACTGTGTATCTTCACTTAAAGAAATATTATCATGGAGCCCGCTTCGCCAATCCTTGGCTTCTTGATAAAATTCGGTCGAAGTACTGTGAGGGTGATCTGGTATCAGTAAGTGGTAAGGTGGGTAGCTACTCTCTGCAAACAGTTATTTCCAGTAGATGGTGAAAATATCAATAGTTGCAGTTCAGAATCTAAATACCATCTAGAAACAATTGACCTGGTTTATTAGCTTATGTATCTTTTTAATCACATTTTTGTAACAGTAATTTACTTTTTCAGTATTTATTGCAGTTTTTTTGCACAGTTTCTTTTTGTGACTTATCGGCGGCAATTATAACCCTTCGATTTTTTTTGGAAAGATGTTGTATACTTCTCATATTTTACATTCTAATGGGGAGGGAATAGACCTTCTTGACCCCTAGACATGGGGGTGGTAGCCCTTGTGTTTGAGTGTTGGTGTGAATTTTGTTGGGTCTCTAAATGTATTTTTGGGTCCGGATGGGAGGTTTTATCCCATGCTATTTTATGGGCCGTGTCATGACCCACAGCTTTTATGGGGAATCTTTATGGGTTATAGTCTTGGCTCCATGGTTTTGGAACTCATGGTATTGTAATACTTTGCTTAGGCGAGTTACCTATTGATGTGCCTACATATGTTCGTACAAAGCTTTAGGGAAGGCAAAACATTAAAGTACATTATTGAATTGTAAACAATTGAGTAAATGCGATAATGAAGAAGGTTATTGTGTTGGTTTTTTTCTCAAAGGTTTCCCATCATGAAATCATATGTATTGTGTGATCTTATGTGTATGCCATGTTTTCCGTTCGAGCTTCTAGCTTAAATATTTTTAATATTGCTTATGTTGTATAGTTTATTTGTGTTGGCTAGATTTTCTGCATAGCTGAAAACCTAGGTAGTCATGAGATAAATCTCCGTCATTTACCGGTGAGGCTCCCATGTCAGATTTGTCAATAAAAATATGTTAGTATCTATATGGGGTTTTGCTTTAACTATTCAGCTCATGAACCATAGTCAGTATAACTCTTCAAAGTAAGTGAAGAACTATTTAAGAAAGGAAATACTTATGGAAGAAAGAAGTAATAAAACACAGGGAAGAAATAGGGAAGATGTGCAACTCAATCAATAGATAACATAGTTGATTGCATGCACATAGAAGAAACCAATAGATATCAACACACGAATTATAAACAAATGTAGCTCCGCATCTAGATCTAAAATAACACAAAGTTTATTTAAAGATCTAAGATAGAAAGCTAAAAATAAATTGCACCGTGACACAAAGTTCTCCTGAAACCTGCTCCTTTATATTCCTTTGCTTCAAGTGGCTATTAGGGGTTTTAGCACAAAGTCTGGAACACAAGAATGCTTACAAATTCTGATCATTAACCCGGAGGTTCTTTTCTACTTATGAATGTAGAAGGAAAGTACAAATGGGAAACTCAATCGAATCAAACATAAACAAGAAGTAAAGATGACATTTGACAATCATCCTCAACTAACTCCTCCTTAAGTGATACATCTATCACTTAACTAATAGAATTGTTCCACATAACTTAAAGCAATGGTTTCAAAACCAATAACTTCAAAGTTTTATAATTTCATCCGGAACATGGAAAATAGAAGAAGAAAGAATAGAAGAAGTCAAGCCACTTTGTAACATCTATATCTTCTTTTTGTTCGATCATCGAATATACTGGCTTAACATGTAATTCAACATCTTCCCATTTGTCTTAGCCACAACTTCCTTTTCTCGTCCCGAATCGCAAAGAATCCTTCGTTCAACACCTTGATACATGCTTCCACATCCTTCTAAGCTCGGCCCGAACCTCGCAATATCCGACTGTAGTGCCACCACCTTGTTAATGGAATTCATCGTGAAAGGCTTAGTAGCTCCATCAATTATCCCTCAGTACCATAAGAAGAGATCCTTCCAGGGGAATTAGGCACTTTGCTAGGAATGATCTCGTGCGTATGAAGTAACATTTCCGACCACTTCCTCCTCAGTGAAAACAATGATATTGTTTGGTAAAGACGATGTCTTACTCTTAAGTGCTTGCATCCTCTTCAACAAAATTCTGCAGATCTCTAAACGGAAAGATACTGCAAACTCCAGCTGCTTCTCCTTCTCAACTGATCCGTCCGGTACAATCTGTTCCGCAACCAACACTTCTCCCAGCAGCTTATTGATTTCGGCCAAAGTACTCAGGTTATTCTCAACAATTGTATTCTTATCTACTATGCTCATCACTAGTTGCTTCAGCTGATTTGCTGCATCATTCATAACCTTTAGGCAGGCTGGCACCTCTCCGAGTTGTACAAAAGCTTGACGAATAATCAAATTCTTCCATTCATCGATAGCTTTCACCTGATTGCTTGCATCTTCCATCTCTTGCATCAGATGATCACTCACCTGCTCTTGCTGAAATGGGCTGAGTGGAAGATTTAGCAACCTTGGCAATGATCTTGCACAACTGAGATACCTGCTTCTGAAGTTCAACTTTCTCCGCCTTTTCTCTGCCAAGCCTAAGGAATAGAGCATCTATCAATGTCTGTGTATCCTGCTTCAATCCTTTTGTGGTGGCTTGACCGATAGGTACTTTGGTTACTGTTATGTCTTCTGCCGTGAGCTCATCCTCTTTCTTCCCTTCCACCGGAACTGACATCTCAGCGAACTTCTGCCCCGACTCCTCAATGATCAACCTTGAAGTTACCTTAGCAACTTTAGGTTTTTTGTCTTTTCCGCCTAGACTGCGAGCAGGCTGCAAATCATGTTCCTCCAAGTTCATTTCCACTCTAGCTTCTGGAACCAACTGTGAAGTCAACCATTTTGAGAAATTACTTCTCGAGAATGAGAAGTTGCTGAGTGTACTACTATCTCCCGCTCTGATTCCTCTCCATCGAAATCGCATCGTGTGTTGGCCGCCATCCTTCAAATCATCCAAAGACAAAGCTCTTTCAAACTCTGCCATCTCTGGGCACTTTAACATTTCTTTAGAAGCAGGTGCTGAATGGAGTGGCTGAGGAGAGAAGATGAATGTTGCCGGATTCAATTGAGGGATGGCAGTGTCCTGCTGATGTGCAACAGTCGGTGAAGTACTGGATGCTGGAGAAGCCGGAACTAACGTCATGGCCGTGGAAGTGATCTTCTCTTTGAAGGAGACCTTCATGCACTTTCATCTTCTCGGGCCTTCTGCTGCTTTCTCCTCCGTGCTTCCTCTTGAGGGAATCCCTGCGCCGAAGTTGCCCGTGACTTGATTCATCAATGCTTCATCAAGGCAGTATCCCTTCGTCAGCAACCAATTTGAAGTATTCACCAGAACAACGGCAAACCTTTCTTCAATCGTATGGCAGCCCCCTACGTTCTCCTGAAGTACGGCTCTATCTCCTCCCATTTGATGGTATGTGTCAAGTAACACCGCCCATCATCTTTAAGATCCGCAGGTATCCATGCTAATCCAAAGTCGAACACTTGCCGTGCTGATAGCCTGCTGAAATCTTTCTTTCTAACCTCGTACTCACTTTTGCACTTCATCCAAAAATCCTCTAATGAAGGCACATGTGCGTACTCTTGGGAGATCGTCTTCCTGGCTACTCCAAATGGATCGAAGTTCAGCCGTGCTGGGAAGAACTCTTGCTCGTACTCAGAGAACATCTCCGCCTCCATCCCTCGAGCTCTATGAATGCTTTGGCAGCTATAATGACCCACAAAGTGATTGCACCCCTTATGATATAAATGGAGGTTACTTGGCCATTTGATCATTATGCAAATTCTATTATTTCTTGGAAAGATTACTTGTGAAGCATCTCTCTCGTTCTTCTAAGGACGAAAACCCTTGGAGAGTCTTCTATGAGGACGAAACTCTTCACAAGTCTAGGAAGACTTCAACATGGGGGTCGCCATCCCCTTGAAGAATCTTTTGCTGCTATTATCTTTCATTTCAGCCCTAGGCGAATTGCCTTAACTTGCCATTTGATCAATAATTGAAGATCTTTGTGTTACTTCTTGTTGTTAATGCATATTTGGCCCTTTTGAGGTGGAGCGACCTACTTTATGGCGTGTTTATTGGCTGTTCTATGTGGAGTAACCCACCTAGGGAAGCATTTCGGTACTTTCTTGCAATAATTTCATGGTTTTGAGGTTGGAATAATATTCTCTATATTTTTAAGAGCCAAGTTATGAAGTTTCATGAATTTTGGTGGTGATTTGCTATTTTTCCAAGCTTGTGGAAGTTAGTTGCAGTTCTAGACTATTTAATTAATTTCTGCAGTTGAGGGTTTTATCATAAAAATCAGATCTCTCACTTCCAAGCTTATAAAAATCAGTTTTCTTGCATGATATGATTGTTGGCAATATATAATGATTTTAGAGACTTAGAGGTAGCTGATTTCAAGGGTTTTGAGGGCACAAAAGTGGGTTTGAAACCCCAAAAGGGTCGCTGCCCTAGAAGGGTGTTTGCTGGCAGCAGTTAAGGGTTTTACCTATTTATTTCAGTCACTAACAGCCTACTAAAAATCTGAAAAGTGTTGTTTATCTTCAGCTTTGCATAGTTTCCTGTGAGTCCCCAAAAAGGGACATTACAAAATATCTTAAATATATCCATTTGAAAGATACCAATATGTATTAATCTCGAGGTGCTTATCTTGTATTTGTCACATAGTTTTGACTATTGAAGGGATCCACATTTATTAATGACTCCATAACCTTCTCCTCAAATTTCCATTTGTCACTCAATTTAGCTGCATCACTGCTTTGGGCTTGAAAAAAATATTTCCAAGTAAACAAAATGGGCTTCAAACTCCACCATATGCCCAAGATATTGTGATTTTTTTATCACTTTCTCCAAGCAAAAAAGGAAAAGTTAAAACTTCCCTATGAAAGTCATGGACATCAAATTTAAGATCATCTATTTTTAATGACATATCACACTATAACACTCACTCCTCTCACTCACCTTGGCTGCCGTTGTAGGTTAACGTCTATTGGCGTAATTTAAAAATAAATAAATATATATTTTACTACTATTTTTATTTTTTATATATTATTAAATATTTTAATAGCTGCCCCCTCTCATCCCCAAAATCTGATATTTATTTTTCTTCTCAGAAACTGTAACCCATCCCCAAGACTTAGGGAACTATGATTATGATATAATTTTGTTTATTTGGATAGAATTTCCTTATATTTTCCATATATTTAACATTTGATATATTTTTAATTTTTTAAACAGATCTACCCAGTACTAAATCCAGGAAAAAATAAAGTGTACCCAAACCCTGTACCAGTACCTACACCAATACGAGAACCGACAACTTAGGCTATAAGCTTGCACACTCCATATAATTTGTTTCTTCATTTATTTACTCGTCATGATAAAAGACACTTTTATTTATGCCCACATCTCTCTCTCCCTCCCCCTCTTAAGAATAACTAACATCTTTGCTGATGCTCATAAACTGGTTGGAGGGTGAGCATATGAATTTGGGGCACCAGTGGGACCAGCACCAATAGGTACATATAGGAAAAATTAAATTTGGTGGCTGCCTAATACTCGATGGAACTATTGCTCTCTTCCTCCCCCTCTTAAGAATAGCTAACATCTTTGCTAATGCTCATAAACTGGTTGGAGGGCAAGCATATGAAATTGGGGCACCAGTGAACCAGTGCCAATAGGTACAATAAATAATAGGCAAAACTAAATTTGGTGGATGCCTAGTACTCAATGGGACTATTGCTCTTTAACCCACTTATGTCAAATGTGCTATGGATTTCACCATTATTATCATGAAACTGCGATGGTAAATTCTCATGGTCTGCTCTTGATTTGTGAGTGTGTTGGTTTCCCTGTGGAGGTGCTAATATCAATTAAATAGGTTTGAATTTTGCTTATAATTGCTGCTCAGTGGAAACTAACACCTTCCCCTTGCTTTTCTGCTTATTTTGTGATTTTTCTTTGTTCTGTGTGGACATCACAGCAGTCCATGCCCCTACTTTTTTGTCTGAAAACTGTAAGTTTTTTGTTTTTGTGTCTTCCAGCTTGCCAAATACCTCAGATGGCTTTCTATATGCTACTGATGTTATTATGACATTACAACAGGTTTAGAGAATTTCAGATTCTATTATAATTATTTGTTGTACTGATTCCTCCAAAATTTCGTCATGGAACTTGAACATTTGGAAAACTAACTTTGTTTCTTATCTTTTGTAGAGTTGTTGACATCAACCTTCTGAAGCCTGAGCTCATAGATACAGTACCATGTACTTTTTGAGGAGTCACACTTCTGAAGGAATAACCCCCTATATTTGTTTTTCTCCAAGTTCTTTAGGTTTCAGTTCATTAGTGGGTGCTACAACAAAAAGTCCTTCATCTCCTCCTCTTCCATTGATTGTTAGGGTGACCATGTCTCCTATAAAATGTTGACAACTTCTGACATTGTGACTACTGCCTCTACCATCACTAGTGCCACCCAAAAAAAGAATGATTAGACCTTTTTATTTGTGAACTATGTGCATGACGATGACTAGGAAATATCCTCAATACCTTTTGACCTGGATGTTGACAATATTATTCCCCTAACGAGATGTCTGAGTACATCCTTGAGTGCAAGCCCACTAAGAATGAGCATGAAACTACTCTTGCTGCCAAGCTAGAGTCAGTCCACAAATCTCATGAGTCACTCCTTAACCTACTGTGCAGATTGTTCTTCCTGGGACTGTGTGTGCGACACGCCTGTTCAATCATGTGTCATCACTGTCTGTGGAAGTATAGACAGAGGTACTGGTGGTGGAGGAAACTCCTGTGGGCATGCCCATGGAAGAATATATGGTTAGTTCATATTCACAGATGGTCCTTGCATCGTGTGCATGGTAGAGCATACAGCTAGTTCAGATTTACAGATGGTCCTCACAACTCCAGCTTCTTTAGGATTGTACTCCATATGCATTTATCTGACTTCCATTAGAGATTGATAAATGAAATGAAGAATGCATGGTAAAGCAGAGAAATAGAAATAGAGGGTAAACAATTAACGGAAATGATTCAAATGTTCTACATAGCTGCAAAACATAAAAGGGATGACCAGAGTGCAGATTATATCATCTGAGTAGTTTCAGCTTACAATCATCTATTCTTCATTGAGGAATGATAGGGAATTTGTGTACAAGTGAACGACGAGGTCATCTTGAGAGTTGTTGAGGACATGGCCTATGTAGACATACAGGTACTATTTTGAATGAAATTAATGAGAAAGAAAACAAAGAAGTTGCAGACATGTGCCATTCTGTATGCTACCAGGCATAGGCGCAGCATATGCTCTGAATTTGCACTGAAATTCAAGCAGTTGAACATAAATTGCAATTGTAGGAGATGGCCCAAAATTTGAATGAAAGAGGAACAATTGAAACTGAGAGGTATTGAGGTGAAGAATGCTTGGAAGCAGACCAAGCAAACAAATAAGTAGGATGGGGTCTCCTTGAAGAAAATGGCCAGCCTTTAAACAAAACAAGGAAGCAGATTGAAACAAACACATGGAGATGAAGGAAGCTCTATGGGAGGAACACGAAGTTTTGGACAAGCGAAAGAAAATTCCTGGTAGACAACAAAAAAGCACCGAAGTATTTCATTGGTGTGAGAGATGAAATATTTGAACATGAGTTGGGGTATATGAAGAGTAAATTTCCAGTAGCATCTTTTCCGTTTTGTACTGCAGCTCAGACTTCGAGAGCCTCCTCAAAGTGACTGTTGTTAGGCCAACTGTTGTGCCTACTCCCTTGATGGGTAGCTATGTGGATCATTCGAGATAGTTAGGAGATCTCCACACGTACCCATTCTTAGATCATTATGTGGGGTTCACACTTCAAGTTCAAGCAATGGAGATATGTACACCATGAGATATATTATGAGAAAACTTTTCCCTATTGGGTGTTCATGTATTGTTTCTCTAAATAAGTATTCCATCTTTGTGTGTTGATTGTGATTGTTTTACCGTACTGCATTCACTGTTAAGTGTTCTAATTCTTTAGTCTACAAGAATAAAATCTGGATTTGATAGCAAACTGGTAATATGTTTCCATGCTAATGACTGGACGTTTTGGCAGTCAGGTCACAGCTCTAATGCAAGATGACCATTTTGAAATGCGTGAATACAATCTTGATGTGCTAGAAGGGGAGACGGATCATGAAAGACTAGAACCTTGTCACGAAGAGAAGCTTTATCCTATATATCCATCAAAAGGAAAATTGGGTCCGAAATATATTGGAGACTGCATTAGAAGGTGGGCTATAATCTTAGTAGGTGGGACAAATTCTAAATAGCTAAACAATTGAGTTTGATTGATTATTTTCACTTAAAGAGGCGATTTTGGACAATAATCACATAAGATTGAAAAGGTTAATTGAATCTGGGTGTGATTTGAATGAAATCAGTTGTCATGTGTCTAACCTTTTTCATTTTCAATGTTAATACTTTAATTTTGATTAAATACCTTTGTATAAAAAAAAATCTCCAATCATTTGGTTTATTGACAGCAAGATATGAAGAGATGTTAATATAAGTCCCTTGACTGAAGAAAAGGTAACATGCAATGGATTTGAAAATACATCTTCTAGAAAATAAAAGCAACAATTGTTATGCATTTTTCTAATATATTTTAAGTAAAGGTAGGATTGTTTATTTTTGCTTGTAGTTATTTGTCTGTCTGAGAGTTATCTTATAATTTGAGCTATCTGAGAGCTTGAACTTTTTCTTTTCTGCTGCCAGAATTTTAGGCCCAGAAAGCAAGACCCTGAAAAAATTGAAACTGAACTTTGTCATTACGGCCTTCAGTTACTAAGTACAATACATTACTTTTAAAACCTGGCATCCATTCCTTATTTTATGGATGTATCTTATTTGTTGAACTTAGATGCTCTGTTGGATCAATTTGGCATCTTCCTTGGTGTTAAAAGGATTTTGCAGTGGCACTTGCATGCTTATCTTTCAATTTTAATTCGCTAACTGGCACTTGCATCAGAGCTAAAATGGACATATCCTTTACTTTTGTGCTCAAATGGAAATTTTCACTTGTATTAATGGCAGCTTCTGCAAGAACATTTTCTTTCGAGCTAGGCTCTCATTTTTATAGTAAAGAATGATAAGAGTTTCTCCTGAATTTGGAAGGACTTTGGCATATTTGACAATCTTCAATGAAGAATTTTAACCTCTCGACCAGTATGAGAGAGAGAATGAAGAGAAATCGAATGCATACAAAAGGCACTATAACATACTCGCTTGTGTCTGTCTTTTATAATCAAATAAGAAGTTACATATTCAGGGGAGGAAGTTATACGTGAATAACTAACATACATTAACTAATAGTTAATTAGTTAATGTTTAATATCTTTAATACCACCCTTAATGACTAAACTGGAGACTACTCCAAGTTTGTTCCAAAATTTTATAAACAAAATGGGGCCAAGGGGTTTAGTCATTAGATTTGTAGGCCGCTCCTGAGACACACAATAGTGAAGAGAAATATCACCAGAATCAACTAATTGTCATATGTAGTGATGATGAATCTCAATGTGTTTGGTGCAAGCATGATACACCAAATTCTTCACTAACTTCAATACATCTCGATTGTCACAGAAATGTGTAGTAGGTGTAGTATGAGGAAGTTGAAGATCAATCAAAATCCGATGTAGCCAAACTGCCTCACTACTAGCACTAACAGCTGCCTTGTACTATGCTTTGATGGACGATAAAACCAAAGTGTGCTGAAGCTTGCTCTGCAACAAAACAACTGTTGAATCAAAGGGAAAGATGTACCTAGTGGTAAACCTTTGAATATCAATTGATTTTCCCAATCTGAGTCTATATAACTTGTCAATCTGAAATTTGCAGTTCACGAAAATAAAATGCCAAAGTCAAGATCTCCTTTGACATATTGCTTAACATAAAGATTTTAATAAAATGACTCCTTTTGAATCTAGAATATTATAAATGCTGATCAATCTTAATATACCTAGCTCGTGAAGTCTACTTAAACATGTTACAAAGACTTAATCAACCTGCAAACTAGATGATCACAACCAAGTACTCAAAAACCTTCGTGCTATACTATGTAGACATCCTTGTCCAAATCTCTGCTCGAGAAGGCACTCTTAACATCCATTTGAAATATTGTCCAACCAAATTGAGCTACTATGGAGAGAAGCAACCTGTAATATCCCCTTCCCAATCGAGGACCCTTAGCCTGTTTTGTCTACCCGACGGCTAAGAGGAGATCCTAAGGGTGACTTAAGTCAATTGTAAGTTTTTATAAAGTGCCATTAATAAAAAGAAAAAAATATATAGAGCACTTATAATAATTTATATGACTTAATAATTATTAAATCTAGGATGGAAAAGACCCAAATATAATTTGTTATCCATCCTAGGTGAAATAGTGACTTGCCTTAGAAGGGGAAATGGGAACTTAGAAAGGATAAAATCCCATTTCATTGTGTATTCCCTCTAGGAAAAATGCAACCAACTTTGGAAGGAAAAATAAGTATTAAATATCTTTTGTATTCTCCCTAAGGGAAATGGTGACTTGTCTTAGGAAGGGAAATGGAGGGTGGAAAATGCATAGAGAAATTCAATGAATGTTGATTGGATATTCAAGAGGTTGCCTTTGGGTCTCTTCTTTCTTTATAAGGAGAAGTCGACTTGCATAGGCATTCATTCTATGATCATTTGATAATTTCTGAATTTGTGTCTAAAGCTTGGAGCTTTTGCATAAATATTCTAAGGACGAAAACCCTTAGGATTTGACTCTAGAGGACGAAAACCCTCTTAGAGATTTGGAGGAATTTCTACACAGGATTTTCCATTGAGTCTTTACAGTTTTTTACTATTTTCAGCAGTGTTGTTTTGAAGAAATATTGCAGCAGTGTTAGTCTATTTATCTCTAGTGGAGCGACCCACTTTTAGTCAGATCTGGTATGTTCAAGGTTGTTTTTGGATCTGATTTTGGAAGCTATTAATAAAGCTGGATTTTAGTGGTTGAATCAGCCCGTCCTCTAAATTTTTGGGTGCTTAAAAGTGTCATTTTCAGCTATAATATATTGCAGATTTCTGAGCAGTGTTTCAACGTATTTGATCTCTTAAAATATGAGTTTCTCTTTTTGCATTGGCTGTTAAAAATTAGAAAATCAGATTTCAGTGAATAGATATATTTTTTATTGCTGATTGGTGTGGGTTTTTCACCTAACTCCAGTTGCACTTCCCCTATTTAATTCAGATCTGCATGATAATTTTGTTGGAATTTCATCTATAAGTTGCATTTAATATTTGGGATTTCCCAAAATCCGTTTAGGGGTAAAAATACGTCCATTGGGACATTATATAACCAAAATGTGACCACCTTTGCAAAGAGGAGCAAAGGTCTCCTCATAGTCTATTCCCTATTCGCTCCTATTGTGAAAAGCCTTTCACAACTAGACAAGCCTTGTACTTCTCCAAAATACCTTCAGCTTTGTTTTTACTTTGTACATCCATTTACATCTAATTGGTTGTTTACTTGAAGGTCTTTGCACTAGCTCCTAGGTATAATTCTTCATCAAGGCGTCATATTCAGCTTGCATGACAGTCTCCCATTCAGGTTTCACGTTTACTTCAGAATATCATTGTGGTTTAGGCATCGTAAAAGGGACAAGTGAGAGAAAAATGAACATGCTTTTTCGGATCGATAACCTTGTTTTCGGTCTATTGAGCTAGTGCATTTGATTGAGGCGTTTCATCCATATGCACACATTGGAATGTGGAATCTCCCTCCACAACTAATTGTACATTTGATTGAGGCATTTCATCATATTTCACATCTTGTATAGTGGAGTCACCCGAGTCACCCTCCACAAGGTTGATCGTGTGTCGAGTCAACAAGTCTATACAAGCCACCTTCCCAATACTTGGGACAACTACCCTATTGCATTTCACGTTAGACACAATACACTTCTCTCTTAGGAAATTCACAATAGTGTTGGGATTTTCTATTAATTGACTAATAGAAAATATTTTTATTCATGCTACATACCTAACATCACTTACTATGATTTTTTAACTTAATTCCCTCTACTACATGTGACTACCCTTCTGCTAATGAAACTAAATCAGAATAATTATACTTGCAATAAATTTTGCATACCAATCCTTACGGCACGTAAAACGTTTGATGCGTCGAAATCAAAGAATCAATAATTGGGAGCATTATCATTCAAGCTTGATACTTTGGAGATCATATTGTTTCTTAAAATTCCATTCATCCTCAATGGTTGCCACATTTGCCTCGACCTCTTTGTTGGAGAAGATCATATTGTTGCTTAAATGATCCTTTTTGACATGTTTGGAGAAGATCATACTGCATGTGACTACCCTTCTACTAATGAAACTAAATGAGAATAAGTGTATTTGCAATAAATTTTGCATACCAATCCTTATGGCACATGAAATGTTTGGATGTGTCGGAATCAAAGAATCAATAATTGGGAGCATTGTTATTCGAGCTTGATACCATGAGATCATACTATTTCTTAAAATTCCATTCATCCTCAATGGTTGCCACATTTGCACGACCTCTTTGTTGGAGAAGATCATACCGCTTCGCTTCCGACAATCCTTTTTGACATGTTTGGCCTTATGATAGTAATAGTGTTTCACCGGGTGTTTGGAAAATGATGGAGGAATATAAGGCTTATAGTTTATTATTATTTTTAGATTGTTTAACGCTTTTGACCGGAGCTTAGAATCGGGGGTTCTTGGGTCCCCTCCCTTAACAATGTCCACAGACCAGATATAACAATTTCAACACAAATCCTACGATGCAAGCCAAGCCAAGACGAGCCACTGAACCGCCATCTTGGCCACCAACATTATTGCTAGGACTACCACCGCCAGGAGAAGAGAAACCAAACTCCACCGCCAATGATGCTAATACCACCACCGCCGTGAAGAATCACCGCTTGCCAACTCACCGATGCAAACACAACCAAGACTAGCCGTCGAGCCACCATCCTATCCACCAACAACCGCTAGTCTAGTCCGCCACCGCAAGAGAAGAGCACTGGTTGCAACCACCGGTGATGCGACAACTAACCACCACCAATAACCACCCCGAAGGGGATCGCGCCCAATGGGGTTTGAACCTGGGTGGATCCGTACCCAACCGTTCGTCTTAACCGATCCACCCAAACCCCATTGGCGTCTTATAGTTTATTATTTAGCCATTATTAGTTATGTATTAACTAATGGACGATCAGAATCACTTGAACCATTATAACTAT
Source organism: Taxus wallichiana var. yunnanensis (assembly GCA_018340775.1). Lineage (NCBI taxonomy): Eukaryota > Viridiplantae > Streptophyta > Pinopsida > Cupressales > Taxaceae > Taxus > Taxus wallichiana. Next base: position 886,565,680 of record CM031240.1, on the reverse strand, counting down.
CTCTTACATAATAAAATGACTGACACAAAACCTATAACGTGTGTTTTCGATCCTTCTTCATTATTTCTCTGTTCATGTCTTGAACATTGGTTTCAAAGCCATTCATAATCAAGGGGCTCAAAGTTTAAGCTCGGAAGGTCAAAGAGAAGACCGTGAAGGAAGATTTCAAAATTGAGTGTTATAGATTTGTGAATATCCAACCGCGAGTTTTAAGCTCGTAAATGCTTGTAGACGAGTGTTGTGTATGAGGGCACGAGAAAATACACAATGTTGAACTTGTGAAGGTGGTCATAAGGGCCTAGAAGGAATCAAATGAGGTCGAAGAACAAGCAAGTTGTAATATCAAATTGCTAGCAAATACTACATTTCAAATCTTGTCGCAAACTCACATACATGAATCGTCATAAGAATCAACACAAGAAAAAAAGTTGTGATTTTTTAGGTTAGGGCATTTTTTGTATTTTTTTCCTGTTGTGATTATTAAAGGTCAATTCAAAATGGAAAATCACATACACCTAGTCACCATTGATATACAAGTTGTAAATCGTGATTTAGAGGTCGTGATGCCATTTTTAGTACAAAAGATAAAAACGCCAATGGTAGTTAGAAATCATGGGTATTAATAATATTATAGGCGCAATAGAAGTAGTTTTACAAACGCAAGGGAAAACACCATTCTTTTCTCTCAAAAATCAATTTTGTAAGGCAAATTGAAAGCATTTGAAGTTTCATTAGTTGAGATTGCACATCTTCTCACGCCTAGTAGTATATTTTTTCGCTATTAAAACTTAGACATTAAAATTTACATGCATTGACTTCCAAGTAACCATCCATATACAATACTTTTGGTTCTTTGCATTATTTTTTCGAGGCGAAATTGCTTTATAGATCTTGAGGATTGAAATTCATTGGAAAATTACTCTAGCCTCAAATTTCACACTTGGAAAGTAAAAATACAAATGAAATTGATGAATAAAAATTGGCGGGGAATAGTAAATGAGACCAAGAAACTACCTACAACTGCGCAAGCGGGAACTACAACATTCGAGCCAATGATGTTCTCGAGGAAAACAAAAAGACAAACCAGATGGGTGAATTTTTTTGTTGTGAAGACTACATATTTTAAAGAAGCCCACACTTTGAAAACGGGAAGGGATCTAGTGCGAAGTAGCTCAACATGGATGGTTGCCTAATTCGTTTGGTAGCTTGTAAATCTTGGGAATTATACCCTTACGAGGGTCATGGGACAACTTGATGAGAGCACCTTTGTGGACGTCGCTCAACATAGATGGTTGTTTGATGATTCAGGAGTTTCGTAATTCGGAGTTTGGGAGGTGGAATCGGGAACTCGGGAATTCGACTGGGAACTACACCTTTACGAGGTTTATGAGGTAGCTTGATGGAGTTCTACTTGGTCAAAGCATTGTGTTTAGCGAGGAATCTTATGAAGAATGCGTGACTCCATTTAGCCCTATTATTTTAATTTTTGCTTTACGTAGTGTAAGCCTTAAGAGGGGGTGTAGGAATATAAGGCTTATGATTTATTATTAAGTCACTTTAGTTATGTGTTAACCGATGAATGTGTTAATTCTTAGTTAATATAAGATTTCAGCCACATTATTAGTGATTTATTAAAGAAGAAGAGTTCCCGAGAGAATCATGAGCTATCCCTCCATACTAGCTGGACCCAAATTGTTCTCTGCTGCTCCATTAGTATTTATTTTGACAAAATCAAATGGAGGTGGCTTCCATTTTCGTGAAACAGAGGACCTCAAAAGTCTAGTACATGACCTAGACTTCAATTTTCTTTCCTCCAAATTGAGCTTTTGTAGCAGATTTTTCCATTTGCCAGGTAAGGGGAGGGGATTTTCATATTATGCTCAATAGTTTCCACTATATTGCTTCTAGTTAATTCCGTTATATACCAAATGTCTCTATTTTCAGATTTGAAGATGCATTTGTTTCGCTCTTTCCATACATTCCACAACATAAGAGAAATAACAATCCAGAAGCCTTTGTTAAGATCCTGACTGTCAGAAACAGAGCGTTTCCAAACTCTAATAATATCCACAAGACTCATAGAAGAATTCCAAGTGACAGATAACCAATCAGCCAAAACATTCCATAGGGACATAACAAAAGGGCATTGAAGAAAAAGGTGAGTCAGAGTTTCATCCGCTTCTTTGCATAAAGGACACCAAAAGGGTCCTACCATACCCCTTTTCATCAAATTGTCTCCAGTAAGAATCCTCTTGTATAAGAGAAGCCAGATAAAGAATCTAACTTTAGGCCACAAAGCAGGTTGCCAAAGATCAACAAAAATATCCTTCCAAGGGTGCGGTGAATACCTGTCAAAGTACTATATCCTTCAGCAACAGAATAATTCCCTCCCGAAGATTTTCCCCAAGCAAGGGTATCAGGATTGGAAGAAATAGGAAGGATTTTGTTTTGAAGGAGAGTTTGAAAAAATTGAATTTGGGCCATAGACAAGTTGGCCTGCCACATAGATGGAGAGATCCACTCAGTCCCTTGGACGATGATTGTAAATAATGGACCACCTTTTCCTTTCCTTTACTATGAAGAGTATTCATAATACTTCTAAAATCCGGATATCTGCTCAATCAAAGGTGGGTGCCCATCCCACGAATCAGTCCAAAAGTTTGTTTTTTAATAATTTCTTCACCAATTTTGAGGACCGATAAGATCGAAGATCCTCGAGATGGTAAAGAATGTTGAATCAACTCTTGCGGCATCATTCCTTCCGCATATTTTGCTCTAATGTTGATGGCCCATAAATGATAGGGATTTTGCAGCAATCTCCAATATAACTTTGCAGCTAAAGCCTTATTATTCAACACACTTGATCTAAAACCCAAACCCCCTTCTTTCTTTGGCAAACATAATGTTTTCCATTTCACAAGATGCCATTTCCTAACCTGTTGAATCCCTGTCCATAAAAATTTTTGGCTGATGGAGTCCAACTGATGTAAAACTTTAGCAGGAATATTCAAAAGGGATGCAAAATAAATAGGAATAGCTTGAAGAACAACTTTAATCAAGGTAATATGTGTTGGCATGTGCGTCCAACGCTCCTCGTGAGTTTTGTGACATGGACTAACCGCCTCTCGTGGATCCTAACTTTGCGATTGTAGTGGAGATTAACACCTATGGGTTTTGGTCTAACGGCAATCGTGGTCCAACAAATGGTATCAGAGCGACAGGTCTCGAGTTCGAAACTCACCCGGGTAACACTGGGGATTGTTGGCATGTGCATCCAACGCTCCCCGTGAGTTTCATGACATGGACTAACCGCCTCTCGTGGATCCTAACTCTGGCGATTGTGGCGGAGATTAAAACCTACCGGTTTTGGTCTAACTTCAATCGTGGTCCAACAATACGTCCCCCAAAAGATAACCATCTATGAGTCCACTTACTAAAGTTCTAAAGAACCTTTGTGGGCAGCCAAGCCCAATCAGTTAATCTTTTAGAGTCCAATGGGATACCGAAATATTTTAGAGGTAACATTCCCTTTTGAAATCATAATTTAGCCAAAATATCCTGCGAATTGTTAATATCTTGTGGCTCCGCACACTATAATTTTGGTGAACAAGTTTCTATGCTTCCAAAAAACCAAACTCTAAATATTGGCCATTATATACATAGGTGTTGACCTTTGACCCTTAGTGCAAAAGGAAATGCAAAGTCTATAAAGCAACTTGCTTGGTGCTATAATAGAATCCATATTTGTTACAGAGAGCAATAAGAATTTAATACAATTATGTTATGTCGAATTGCTTTTGATTTGTAATGTCCCCTAAATGGGACATAATGAGAATTGCATTCATATTTCTTCTAGTTCCCATTATGTCTTTGTTTGAGTCAATATTGGCTCAATGGATGATGAATTCTACTTGATGTAATGGCGTAAAAGTATTTTTAAATACTTTTAATGGCGAGTTGGGCATGAAGGCCTCTTATTTGGTTCAAAGACTTCTAATCCTTATGGGTCGGCCTTGATTGGAGAGCCTACATAGAGGTTAATGAAGAAATAGAATTACTTGAAGGTTGGCCTATGCATTGGGCTTCTATTTTGATGTTGGTGCCACTTGAGGATATATAAGGACATGAAGGTTCATTTGAAGGGTTATGCATGTTTAATTTAAGAATTGATATCTTGGGTTTGTGCACAATGTGCCCTACTCTCCACTAAAGACGAAAACCTTTAGTGTGGCTCAACTTTGGGGATGAAAACCTCCATTGTTGGAAGATTGAGGAATGAACACTCCTCAAGCTTGAGGGGAATCCCATACGGGGTTTCCAAAGTACTTCAAGGTGGTTTATTACTGGTTTTCCCCCTTACCCTAGGTGACTTGCATGGGTGGAGGGTTTGGTATGTTGTAGGGCTGATTTCACTATTTTGGTTTGATATTCTTGTTTTGCATAATTTATAAGGCCGTAATCTGAACTTTGGAGAATTTATGTGAGGATTTGCTATTTTTTCTAGCCCTTGGTTTGGGCTCAACTGCTGCTGTCATAAATATTTAATTCCAGCTGTGTTTATCAGATATTTCTTCAATAATTGATGTATTTGTGATGCATAAATATTACCGTGGCTAAGATAAATTATTTCGTGGAATTCTACATTGATTTACATAGTGAAAAGTGGATTCAAATTTCATAGGCAGTTCGCTGCCCTTGGAGATTGCAAATTTTGTATTGGGTGATCATTCTAAGATATTCTCAGCTATTTTAAGTTTGTTGTGTGTGTATTTGAAGGTATTTTCAGATCAGATCTTGTGGTGATAGCCGGTAAACCCTTTTTCTCCATTTTCAGCTCAAAAAGGGACATTACATGATTCTATTTTGTTTGCACTCAAAATCGAATATCTAGAATCTTTGATTGCAATTTTCATGCCCTAACTTTCAACACTTTACTGCTCACCCATCTTGGAAATCACATGAAAACATGTCCTCTAGATAATCTTGAATTTAGGAACTTTCATTTGCTTGTAATCACAACCTCCTTCCGCCATAATTTCTTCCTTACTGCAACTCATGTTTTTCTTCTCTGTCGTGTTAGGTCTATAGACCTCGCCTTTTGCTTTAGGTTTTCATGTCTTATGTCATTTACCATTGGAAATCGTGTTTGGGTATGAAAATCATGAGATTGCTTCTTTGTCTACATTTTCCTCCACCGATGTTCTCCTTCCACCGATGTTTTCCTTTTGGTTTGTGAATTAGAAAAGTATTATTCCCTAATGCCACACAAGAATGTCAAATGACCTTGCATCTTTCCTCGTGTTTTTTGGTTTTGTTAGCTCATGAAAATTTGCAAATTGTGGCTTAGGAAAATTTGCATTTTCATCGTTGTCGCTTGTAGCTATCTTTAGTTGTGATCATGTGGTGTCTCAATACGATAGTCTCTTCGTTGTCAATGATGTCTGCAACCTCAAACACTTTCAACTTGTGTCTTTTGGTTTGCTCGTGCCCTCAAAGACGATGTTCAAAATCATGCATCTGTATTGCAAACACAAACCTCCACTTTATAATCTCTTCCTTTCTTTTTCTTATCTACCCACACCTGACTAGGGCTTTCTAAAATGTTAGCCTTGATACAAATGTTAGTATGTGAGAGAGACTCGAAGAGAAATGGAAAGCACACTGATATACTTGTGTGTGTCTTTTATTAATCAAATAAGAAGTTACGTATTCACACAAGGAAGTTATACTTGATTAACTAATATACATTAACTAATGGTTAATTAGTTAAATGTTTAATATGTTTAACATAATTCAATACCTGCAATGTGCACAAATTAGTCTTATGATGCAAGCCTTTTTAGTGTTGAATGTTGATTAAGGTACGAACAACCTCCTTCACTATTTGGACTTGAGAGTGGGATATCCCAATCAATTAAGCTATGTGTTGTCACCGAAATGTGTGCACCCGTTAAAAATCACTAAGTCTGGCAAATTTGGCTATCCTCAGCAACATGGGAATGTCCCCAAGGTGTGGGACCTGGGCTCTTTGGGACGGACCTCCGAAGAATGCCGGCTCCTACATTAACTATTTATTGCTAACACTACCATAAACGCTAATCTACTAATTTGCAGGAAAAAGGGGGAGAGAGAACATTAAAAGGGGCGGTGATGGCACCAAGATGAAAGTGGATCGCTCTCCCAATGTGAATGAGCAAGTGAGAGAACAAGATACAAACCCGGAGGGAAGATATTAGCCACAACCAAGCTTTCATCTAAATCAGACAGTCTCTCAAAGTCGTTTAGACACAATGATTAAACAACTAAGTAAATGCCACACACAAAAACCATGAAGATAACAGAAAGGTAAGGAGACAATCAACACAAAGACAAAGGGCAGATATGAGCCACGATTATAATTGCATCAACCACGAAGATATTCACAGTCTGGAATCACCACAATCCAAGGTGTTCTTTCATTTACAAAGCCTTAAATCAGAGATTAGAGACACTATAGAAGCCTCAACACTAAACAGAGTAGAGTAAATTTGCTTCCAAGGGAGGACCCTTTACAATTAAAAATGAGCTGCATTTATAGAAGAAGAAGAGAGGAGAGAGGATCAGAAGATGCCATGGAATATCTCCTTCTCATGTTTATCTACTCCTAGGCGAATCTTGGAGGTCTGAAGATGCTAAGAGATGAAGAAATCCGCCCAAAACCTCTTCTGCAGCATATTCCAAGGATCATTGAGGTTTACAGCCATGAAAGATGCCTTGATTTCCAAGTAAACACTCTACTTTAGCCATTGATCAATGTGATCCTGTGAAATCAAGAGGGTGGGCGAAGTTTTGAGTTGTCACTTGTTAAAAACGGCCGTGATTACATGCCAGGCTCACGGAAACAACTTCATTGTTGTTAACCAAATCATTCAACTCCTCCTCGTATGCGTTTTGGTGGGCCATGAAGGTCATAATAGCTCAAAAACATCTACAACTGATTTGGGCATCACTTTGATGTGAAACTGAGCAGAAATCACCTCAAATATTTGTCACTAAAATATCCTAGATCTCTCAACTATACTTTCTGAAACCAAGCTCTAAGTAAAGCTCTTTGAAATATGCTTCAAATGGCATCGGTCACAAGTGAAATGGAGGCTCCAATCAAAAGATACGACCCAAAAACCAAACCTTAGTTCGTGTCTTTCGATGATGTCCCCAAGCTTAACTTTCCATTAGAGAAGGCCGTTGATTTTAAGCTAGGAAACCGACACTGTAGCTAGTCTCCAGGCTCTACCATGTGTACACTAGTGACACTTGTCAACCTCTCTGAATCTTGAGATCTTGGGGTCTGTTTGTTTGAAGCACTTATGAATTTATGCCTTTGGAAATAGAGGCCACTTGGCTTTTCGTTATGGTTTTTTGTTCTCGAGATCTCAAGTTTATACTCGTTCCTTTGATTTTACTTGTGAAACTTCCAGGACCACAAGGCTCTGAGGTGAAAATAGTGTATTGATCTTATATCTCGGGATCTCGGAACTCGGGTTCTTGAGTTCCTGATGGAGGACTACTTAGGGGTATTTTCAAATCTCATTTTTTTGTTTCAAACATGTTCTTGGCTTCAAGTGTAAGACTCCCAAACTTCATTAAACAACACAAGTAAAAACTGTCAAAACAGACTTCTAAGGACTGAATTCTGAGTTCTTGTGTTCCTTACTAGTTATGAGGTCCTTTCAAGCCCTCCACACACTTCTCATGCTTGATTTTGACATGCCTAAACTCCTTCAATATTTCTCTTGCATAAGTTCCAAACATTTAATAGTCTTTCTAGGTATAAGAATTCAAAACAACAAAGAGGTTCTGGACTCAGAATGTCATCTGACTTTGCTTGTATGGTTGAAAGCCTTCCCAAACATTTGTCTTCAACAAAATTTCAATTATTTATCGAGGGCTAGTCTGGATCATTTTCCAACAAATAGCTCCCTTAAACATGGTTCCTAACTCAAGATATTCATGACAGTCCGCAAGGAGGTCAAAACAGTACAGTTTGACTGAATTTTTAGGTTTTGTGCCCTTAAACACCTTATAAATGCTTAAAATTTTGCTCACACTTTTGTTTTACCCTCTCAAGATGCTTCTAAAGTTACATGCAATTCCCATTGTAAGCCTTCCCAACATTTGTCTTCAACAATGACTCAGAATGTCATCTGACTTTGCTTGTACGGTTGAAAGCCTTCCCAAACATTTCTCTTCACCAAAATTTCAACTATTTATCTAGGGCTAGTCTAGATCATTTTCCAACAAATAACACCCTTAAACATGGCTCCTAACTCAAGATATTCATGACAGTCCACAAGGAGGTCAAAACATGACAGTTTGACTGAGTTTTTGGGTTTTGTGCCCCTTAAACACCTTATAAATGCCTAAAATTTTGCCCACACTTTTGTTTTACCCCTCTCAAGATGCTCCTAAAGTTTCATGCAATTCCCATGGTTAGTTTTCAAGATATGCTCTTTTTACCTTCACTAAACCCTAGCTTAAGTTAATAGGACAGCAAGCAGGCAAGTTTCACTTTATTTTTGCAAATAAGGTCTAGGCTCCAAACCATCACCTCAAACTTGGCATACACTTTCTACCTTTCCTTACAACACTCCACTTTAGTTGTTTGTACTATCTATGCTTCCAAAACTCCTTAAACTCATCAAACTCAGCCTTCATGACTGTACATGACTGTGTACATGACAGTTTACTGTCTATTTGTGAATCATTAATGAACACAATAAAACTTAATCACTCCAAGGCTTTGAAACTTCTCTGAAACCTCCCTTATTCACTCTTCAAACCCTGCAAATGATTTCTTATGCAAGAAAGTAGACTTCCATACAAGAAAACATGTAAAACTTCTCAAGAACATGTAAAATTTTGCCTTCTACAGGCCTGCATACATCATTCTGAGTATGAGCAACAATAAATAAACACAAACATCTTGATATACCTGGAAAATCATTCATCCTTCAAGCTCAACCATCAAGACAATGCATAGAACACGGCCTTTCTTCTTTATTCATCATTTTCCAAACTTACAAAGCTTCTTTCAACAGAGAACCTGCAAATTTTATGATCTTTCTCTGAAAAACTACAGAATCCCATGCATTCTTAGGGTTTCCTCCTACCTACACACCCCTCTTACTTCCTCTACCTCATTCTCTCCCTCTTTCATCCGAATACTTTATTATTTTTTCATATTACTTGGTAGTTACAACAAATTACTACACCCTAACTAGGGTGGTGACCCAACTTGCACATGTGGGAACTCATAAGGAGTTAACAACCATTTATTTTATTCAAATTAGGCCTTAATAATCCCTCCATAAAGTTTCATGACCTCACATGGAGTACATCATGAGAAAACACCCTTTAAACCCTCTTACAAATTCAAATTTTCAAAAAGGTAGTTTTGGAGGGAAAATGGAATTTGAAAGATTTACAAACAATGGAGGGGAGATATGGGTTGGAACTCATTCCTAATGACCCTAAATGACCTCTAGCACTCAAGCCAAAATTGTTAAGAAAAATACAATTTCCTTCTTGACCTCGATGCTCCTGCATCAATTCCCGAGTTCCCAAGAACTCTTGTCTTCAATGGAGCTTGAGGGGGGACCTCAAGGCCGAGAGGAGACTTTGAAGTTCGTGGGACACTTGGGACGCCAATAGGCGATTTTTTTCTCTTATTGGTTTAGACCTTTAGGATACCGCCGCTCGACAAGTGTCCTTGCTTGGCTTAATTAAGATTGATTGGTAAGCCCACAAGCAATTTGTTGGAAATATTGTCATTGATGTCAAAAGAGGTGTTGAACTGGTAAACGGAAATCTGTCAGAAAGTAACGGAATTATTAACGGAATTGTGAGTATGTCAACGGAAATAACCAGCAACATATAGAGTAGCAAAAAGAGCAGAAATCAGATATTTATATATGTGAAAAGGGTCACCTTTATAGGAGAAATACAACAGTATCTGTGTAAAGCGAACAACATTCAAGAAAGAGGAAGATCTTGACAACCATGATGAGAAGAAAGCAGCGCTTTTTCATGAAGACCGTGATTTATCCTTGGAGGCCCACGATTTGCACAAAAGAGGGCCCACGACTTGCTTAGAGAGCAACACTCATGTCTTAAGGGGCTGCATTGAATGTTTAGGTGATAATTAAATTATTTGGGGCAGTCTTTATGTGTGCATTAATTAATTCAAAGGGGGCAGCGATTTGTTTAGAAAGAATAAATTAATAAATAAAGGCCGACTAATGTTAATGAAAGGGTGTGATGGTTTAAGGTGTAATGCCCTTTCGAAAAGGTACGAAAGGCTATATAAGAAGATTCATATGAGACTTATAAAGCATGGATTCAAGTTGAATATCTTAAGGAAAAAGAAGAAGAAGAGGAAGCGTAAGGGCAGAATTTTAGAACAACAAATCTGAAAGTAAGAAGAAGAATTTTCCATTATTCGTTGAGGAAGCAACAAGTTCAAAAGTGGAAAGCAAATTTTGTAAGGAAGGTTGGTGCCTTCATATTCGAAGAGATCGGTGTCTCTTGCTGAGTTGGTGCTTAGCAAAAGGGGTGGGTGCTCCTGTAGGTTGGTGCCTACAAAACTGTAATTTGGGGATTGGTGTCTCCAGTAGGTTGGTGCCTACAAATTTTTGAGAAATATATATAAAGAAAGAAGTTTCTTCGTGGTTTTCTCCCGAAAGGGTTTCCACGTATATCTGTGTCTACTTGCATTAAGTTTTGTGTTCTTTGATTGATTTGATATATTCACATTGCTCGTGATTATAGATCTAAGTTCAAGTATTAAAGTTTGAAATAATTTCATAATACTGATTCACCCCCTCTCAGTATTATCTTGTGCTCAACACAATCACTTGATTTGAACGTGTTTTCCTGTCTTGAGGCCAAAACACATTGGTTTTCACTAAGTCCCGCCTGGCTTTGCATGTTTGGACTTAGAGCAATTAAAATCAGTTGTCAAAATGGAGGGTGCTTATTTTGACAACAATATGCATTACCACAAAACAAAACTATGTAAATTAGTAATGGTATGTCCCATCAAATGAGGCTGGAAGTTCCAAAGTCTGTAATCAAACCATGAGATCCTTCAAATTCTCTATCACATGTTTCGAGAATGTTTAGATGGTGGGAGACAGCAAAGCACAAGACGGAGACCAAGAGATGATCAATGATGCAATTCCAAAGGTGTTTCTATAGCAAAAATTATGTATGGTCAACCAGTTTTCAGAAATCCTCTACGGGTGGTTACATTGGCACAATCATTATGTAAATATTTAGGTAGTTGAGTCCCTCCAAGTTTGAAGTGAATAATGACATTCCTATGTTTTAGGGAAAAGTCAATGCAGGTGGAGTCGATGGTTAGATCATTTAGGCTCATGTTTTTGTCTAAGCAACATTCATTTGAAGAAAAGATCAAGATTGCAATTCAGAAAGTTGCTTCACCTTTCAAGAAGTGATTGCAAGTCCATACTCTATGGGAGAAAGACGAGACAAAAGAAGATTTTGGACTGACATAAGATAAGTTTATTGAAGCATTCAATTATGAATATTATCCAGAAGATGTCTGCAATGACCACTAGATTGAATGACAAAAATTGCACCAAGGACATGATCAATCAGTCCAGACCTACACTGATACCTTCCAAGACTTATATGCAAAGCTTGGCTCCTTCCAATTAGAGCATAGTAGAGCTTTCAAGTACCCCAACAACCTACGACCATTCATTCCATGCAAAATGAAATTGGCAAAGTGTAAAATGATGGAAGATTCCTATTGTTATGCGGAAACCATTGAGTAAGAGTCCAAGATTAAGGGAAAGTGTTGCACAACTTATTAGTAAAAAAATCACCACCTTTAGACAAGAAGCCACTGCCATCTAGACTCTAAACTAGGTGAATGCTATGATAAACACAAAACCAAAATCCATTCAAATTCAAAGTTCCATGCTCATAGAAGTTTGTTTACGTAGACAAAAACAAAGGGATCCTAAAGTCCAACCATCTCATGAAGTTGTGGATTGTGATCCAAATGTTCTATGTGAGACAGCAACAACTACAACAACAATGCAAGATTCTAAAACAATCACCTATTTCATTCAAGATGCATGTGCTAGGGTGCCCTCTGGAATTTTCAATCAATGGCGGTAGCATGCAGATCCTCATCTTTGAAGAAACCATCAAATGACTAAATTTGCCAACCATGCCTCAACCACAACCTTACAAATTAAGATGGTTCAATTCTTGCAACACCAAAGATATATGCTTCACTCACCCGATGCCGTTTCTCCTATGCTATCCATCCTTTCAAAGATGAACTAGTCGTGGTGTAGCACTAGTCGTAGCTTGTGATGTAATTCTTAGGCATTCTTAGATTTAATAGCCACTGGGTGTGTACATAGCTAACTCTTGGAGTATCATCATTGTAGTGGGCAGTGTAGACCGTTGAGATAAATAAAAGTGTTGTGTTGTAGCGACCATTGTTATGGTTATTCTCTTGTTAGCTTTAGGTAGTGTTGTAACAAATTTCTTTGTTGATGCTCTGGTGATGTCATAACCTCATTCTCGGCTACATCAATTATGTTAAAGTCACTTGATTTGGATAATTGCTATCGTTATGTCCCTAGGCGCACACCATGTACAAAGAAGTCTAGTATTACTTTGATTAGTAGGGAAAATCTCTTGCGAAAGTCAATCCACTTCCAACACTTTGTTGATTGGTGACCATAGGCATTATATTGGATTCACCTATTGATTCAACTTATATTGTTCTAATGTCTATGATTATTTCTTTGGTTATGATACCTACAAGGGGACATGTTGGGAGATACATCCTTATTCTTTTGAGGCCAGTCGGGAATTCGATGGTGTTGTTGGTTCTCCTTGAGTGAAGGGTACTTGGTCTCTTTTATTCTTTAAGTTGTATAGGCATTCTTTGACTAAATGGCTTGTAACTTGGACACTTTTTTATTTAAGTTGTACATGCACTCTTTGATTGCAAGGTCTACAACTTGGCAAATTTTGAGAAAACATTTTTTTGGACAATTGGCCTTAGTATGCTCCCTTATCTTACGATCTATGCACCAAAGGTCCTTTCCTTCCTCGGTGTTATTTTTAGTTCCCTCATCATCTAAAGCATATTCCTTCAAAAGCTTGAACCGGTCTTGGTTGAATACTTGCTGAATTATGAGTCATCTTCTTCACTCCTTGATGGCAAGGATTTCTTATTCTTGCTTTTAATACCCATCGCTTTGTTGTGTGCATCCTCATAAGATGAAGACGAGACGAACTTTGTCCTCAATGATTATATCAATTGTTTACTAAACCACCTCTTCTTCAAGCCGCATAATTTTTTCTTTCTCAAGTTGCTTGAGAAATTCTCTAAGCTTCTTATTGTAGGCTAGTACATTTTCTTGTTTAACTAACTAGGTATTATAGATTTAAGTGACAATCTCATTGTTGTCTTTGAGGAGCTTGAATTGCTTTTCAAATGCTTTCCACAATCTCTCCCATGTTGCCTTATCAATTGTCAATAGCCACTTCTCTTAGTGTGGTTGGAAGCACCGTAACTAGTGATGCTCATTTATCCGCCCATTGTTAGTGCAAATTGTGATGCATGTCTTGAATGCCCATGGCTATGGCCATTGGTTGCTTTTGACACAATTCTTCGAATACAAATCTCTTCCTCTCGGAATATTTACGTCGGACATTGCCATGTTCTCTTAAAGCATAGTCGAACATGTCCCATGCTCAACCCTTCAACTATGGACATTCCCATGCTCTTTTAGCATTGTTAGACGAGTTCTTATAATCAACCCTTCAACAACAATTTGTACCTATTTTGCTCACAACCAGATTTCTTGTTTGTGTTACTCTCTATAACTTATTTACTTGATCGCTTTGATGGTTTCAACAATGTATATTCAATAAGTAGTAATATTTTATTTTTGTTTATTGACACTTTCTTTACAAGACTCGTTAGTGCATTGATTTTCTTGTATGTATGTCCTAAGGAGTACACTGGGATTGGGTTTAGATGGCTCATAGCAATTTGTAATAGATTCGTCATGTATTCCTTCCTACTACCACCTTTAAGTTATTATGACATCAACTTATCTTGTCCTCGGTTTGTGTTCCCGCTTTTGATCCTCTTTTTCCCTTTTTCCAATAGATAGTCAACGTCATCAACCCGATCGTTGGTGCCCCGCACACTCTCTATTTTGGCCAATGCCATTGCCCAACCAAAGATGTCGTCCAAAATTGAGATTTGGATTTTAGTGTTTAGGTTTGTATGTATAGGGTTCGTGACTATCATTTCTCAACCATAGACCATTGAATATGCTTTTCTTATGCTTTCAAATCCACCTCGGGAAGGACTTAGGGTTAACAAGAGTTTACACCAAGGAATACAAGTTAAAGCATGCAAGTATTTGAAGCTATGAAAAATAGGATCTGTACTAGTGCAGTTTACTATAGTCAATGGCGTCTCCAAATTTGGTCTAATTAGGTCTTCACTTGTCCGTCTTGTCTTTACCTATGATGATCTCTCACAAAGTGCTACAAGACAACAGGGTTGTTACATTACAAGTCAACCTCGTAAGTATCTTTAGCTATAAACTCTTCCGTTTGTTCTTTGGTTGGTCATTTGTTCTATGCTTCATGTATATATATAATAGATTAGTATATGCTTGTTATCTTTTACATTTTTGATATTCATGGCTCTTGCTTACGCCTAATGCCACCTTTTACAACCTTTAGATTAGACAACTTATGCTTTTTGCCCAATGATATTTTATGAATTTATAGCTCTTACTATAACATCTAATGACACCTCGAATCTAGTAAGGTCCTTCACCTTATATCACCTTGGAGATTGTATGTAGATTCACCTCGCACATGACCCTATCTATCCTAGACCGCTTTGTGAACCAACATTTTGTGCATGTGTGTGTGTTGGATCTAGAATGGTATTCTACCTTTTCTTGTTTTAGGGATTCTTATATTAGAGACTATTTTAGGCTGATATACAAGTAGGGTTTCAACTATGTGGATATTTGTCTCCTATGCAACTTGGTATTCTTTCATGAAGAATTTGTGATTGAACCCCATTAGGAGTAAAGACCACCCTTAGATTAGTCGAATTCTCATTTAATTATGCGGTCTCTTACGCCAAACTTACCAACCATATTCGCCGACAAGGTCAACACTCTCTTTGTAAGGGGCGGTTGCCTCACATTTTCCATCCATTGTGTACTTGTTAGTGGTGTATGGTGTTACGGTACCCACCCTTGGTTTTGGTTTCAGCTACTATGTTTGGTAATATACCGTACTTGTCTCAAAGGGAATCTAGAGGTGATTGCCTTTGTAGCCTCTGTCTTTCTTGTTGTTGATCCAAGAGTTTCGTAGAATGTTGGATTTCTAGGTTCACTCTCGTATTGTGTTGTCTTTTTTTGCCACCTTTATTGGGCTCAATGGCATCAACTGCTTCGTTCAATGCCAATCTTTACATCTTACTTCCTCTTTAGGAC